>CM073141.1:9640304-9970304 GCA_037039145.1 Fundulus diaphanus | reverse complement strand
AGGACAAATAAAATATTTTGATTCTGGTTCTGATTTAGAGAGATTATTGAAAGAGGAATACAGTTGACATGACCAAACAAAAGTCTGCCGCTTTTGAAGCCAGTGGCTTAGAGAAGCAATATATAATGCCACATCATAAATATATGTATTTATGATGTGGCACCATTAGTAAGGTAAACTCATATTTGCATATTTTATTGACCTACTGTATGTCTGTTGGTGTATATTCACACATACCAAGTTTAAAGAGTTTCAGAGAACTGTGCTCTGATAGGATGGATGAAGTCAGGTAACTTTTTAATCCTGTTCTTCAATATAAGCTTTAATGCTTCCCTTATCAATTTCCTCTCCTTTTATTTGTCTTGAATAATATATTTGTTTTTATCTCTATGATCAATGTTACATTTATGACATGGGATTAAATTTAGGTAAAATAAAGAAATTATTAAATTAAGTATTCATTAAAAAAAATCTCGTTTTTGTTATTTTTTTAATGGTCCAGGGTGTACCCTGCCTCTCAGCCAATCACTGCTGGAGATGGCCACAAGCCCCCCGGCAACCCCGCAAGGATAAGCGGATATAAACGACGGAAGAAAAAAAAAAAATCTTAGATTATCAAGACTATTCAGTTGTTTGGCAATTTCACCAAAGCAAATGTTAAAAGTTTTGCCCTATATGTGACATTTACAAAAACAACAGTGAAAGAAATGCCAACACATCTTTATTGGTTAGCTGTCTTTTTTCTACATGCCTCAGTGCTCTAGAAAAGTGGCTATTTGGCCATCATTACTACCCAGGTATACATAGTGCCTGCAGTACCAGCTGCCTCTCCGAGTGTGAATTAAGGCTCCGCTTTAAGCCTGCAGTGTATTTTACCCAAATGAGGGCTTGAAACAACAATT
This sequence comes from Fundulus diaphanus, assembly GCA_037039145.1. Classification (NCBI taxonomy): domain Eukaryota; kingdom Metazoa; phylum Chordata; class Actinopteri; order Cyprinodontiformes; family Fundulidae; genus Fundulus; species Fundulus diaphanus. Next base: position 9,969,402 of record CM073141.1, on the reverse strand, counting down.
TAAAACCCTTTTTTTGTCTTTTGCCATGATTCTTTTCCCCCGAAATATCAAAGAGTCATAATTTAGAGATTTTTCTTTCATTTACGGTATCAAAATAAAAATATCTGTACATCTGTAAATGTTCAGCGAGTTGTTTTATTTCCCATGGCTCTTCGTGGCACTGTTCCCTCGCGGAGACGTGAACTTAGACTTGAGCAGCAATTAAAGCAATGGTCCGCAAACTGCGGAAAGAACGATTTCAGATTGCTCAGTCTTCACCTCATTGTATGTAACTGCATCTGCTACGGTGGACTTGCCCTTTAGGGATGCTGCTGAACTCCAGCTGACCGTGTGTCGATGCACGTCTCCATGCATGGGAACACATAGTTACAGTCAAATGCACCCACCCTCATGAAAGTATGTAGACAAGTAGCTCAACAAAGCTGCACACTTTCTTTTTTGTAATTACTAAAACTGATATGCATGTAAATCCAGGGTTGGATTTGCATGCATAACTGCAATCCCACCCGGGATTTGAATGGACACATGGACGCATGAGAGGAGAGCTGAACCCAGCAAAAACCTGATCAATGATACGTGTAAAAAAATGAAGGATATTGTGCATAAGAAAATCCAAGCCAAGAGCCAAAAAAAATCTAAAGAAACATTTTAAATACATGTAACTGTTGCATTATATGACACACACATATATATATATATATATATATATATATATATATATATATATAGTTTCTTCATGCATAAAACAGAGCAGGGAAGTAATGACTCACAAATGCTCAAAGTAGCAAAAGGGGACAATAAGCAAAACAGCCAGAGCAGAGAAAAGAGGCGGTCTTAAAATTCTTTTTTTTCTTTTAATCTATGTTCGCTTGACCAACATAGCTTAACCTTCCCTTCATTTATTTATTCCACATATTTTCTCCTTTGTCCTTCTGTCTGCGATCCCACCACCCCCCTCACCCATCCATCTCCCTCATCCTCCCCCTGTTCTCTCCCCACTTTTATATCAGCCTGTAAGAATCTGTATTTGGTCAGTACTGCGACTTTTTTGCATAAAGTTCCACTTTACTATAAGCCCTCCAATCTATCACAAACACACTACCTTTCCCTGATCTCCCACAAATCTATGTAATAATAGTCTACACATGTTAGCCAAAAGTCCTGTCATGTCTCCGGAGCACTTATATGAATCATATTCCGTTGTAGAGGCATAGGTCTGTTTGTACAGAAACATTTCTGGATTCGCACCACTTCTAACCATAACACAATCTGATATAAAAATCTCCTGCGCCAATCAGTTTTACAATCCTAAATTGTTTTCCAATTTTTTGTAACTTTTAAATGACAATAACAACATTAGTTGTCAGTATCAGCAATCATAATGTTTCTGATTTATGTTAGCCTTTTTTTGCAATGAACAGTCATTTAATTATCAGTGAAAGGAACAGAGGTGATGTTTGTTTGACAGGGTATTAACCATGAAGAGCTGTGTTAGTATTACTTTAAGTAAAGGCAAAATGATAACAGGACGTTTTCCTCTCCACTGTCACTACGTGTATTTTCGGTATGAGGGATTGCTCTGAAATCACCGAAACCTTATAACCAATCTGTCTGTATGATTCGATAGAACTGTGTGTTGTGAATTAGTGTTATATAAATAACATAAAATGTATCCCATTACCTTAATTACAGGTTTACTAAAAGGCCTGCAACATGTCCAAATCCAGCATATTCCATAACAGGGATTAAAAGCACAAAAGGACAAAACAGAGCCGCATTTTGTAAGTTTTTAGCTTTCCTCTGAAGTCTTACATCTCATTAAAAAAATAACCTGAATGAACAGCAGGGATACTTTTGTAAAAAATAAAAAAGTTGTTTTGTAATAACTTCTAACACCTTTTCTGATTCCCCTGACTTTCGTTATCAACACCTTCTCATCCCACTTTGCCTCTCCTCACAATCCGATGTTTCGCAATCCCCCACTCCTTCATCTATCCATGAATCCTTCCACCCATGCATTAAGCCACCTGTCTAACCATCCATCCCTCAAGCCATCCATTTACGGGTACACATGATAAATGTTTGGACCTTGTTTGGGGAAAACATCCCATCTAAAGGACACAACTTCAGACAGATCATTTATCAAATCCCATGGTTCTAACACACAAACATACAGAAGAGACCCAAACCCTGCTAAATCCAGTGCTGTCACACTTGAAAGTCATCATCATTAAGCTCTGCTGTCAAAATACATTACAGATGGAGGAGATTTTGTGCATTAACTCCAAAAACATTTTGCGCTGATGTACTGAAAGTCTGAGAGACGTCAAATAAGTGTGCTTCTGTTAGGTAAAGAATAAAGTGTACAGCTAGTGTGCAAAGCTTTCATATTTCTTTTAATATGGGTACAAAAGCTGTCACAGAGAAACAGATGAAAGGTAGGAGAGTTGGCTGGTGAATACTTTGCGGTCTATGTTAAACACTACCCTCTCCTCTTATTCTATCGACTTTGACAGCACTGTATCAATCCACGGGCCATCAAACACTCATCCCTTTCTCCTCTGAGTTTGTGTCTGATGAGACAAGAACTTGGCTTTTGACCAGTAAAATATGAACATCATGGGAGCACATTTTGAGGATTTCAAAAAAGTCCTTTAAAGGATGAAAAAATTTTTTTTTACTTTGGTGAAAATGATTATTTATCATGTCATTCTTTTTCTCAGTAAAAATATGTCTTATTGGGCCTTTTGAAATCAAATTTGCGCTAGATTTCAGCAACCACCCAAGTATTCAACATATACAAAAACCCAACTAAGAATTCCGTACACCAGGTTTTGTGTTGCGAACTGAAACAACAACGGGGTATAAAGTGTTGAACACATCCACTGAAATGTTTTAAAACACATTAGAAATGTTATTTTTGCCAATGGAAGCTTGCACACATGTTTAGTACGAAGAAACTAGTTGTATGTATTGCTAAGGTATGATTCTGATCCATTCTTCCCTACACATTGTCTCAAACTCTCTAGTTTCTTGGACTCTGTTCTGTGCACTGTAATCCTATTCTGTTCATAATGTTTTAATTGGTTTCAAATCAGCGTACTGACTCGACCATTCTACTACCTTTACTTTCTTACTCTAAAGCCAGTTGAAAGATTCCTTGGCTGTGTATTTGTGATTATTGTGGTGTTAAATAATCCACCCCAGTTTAATTTTCAGGCTCCTATCAAGAATGCCTCAACCCTTTATCATATCTTCAAATATATGAAGCATCCCAGTGACATAGAAAGCCCCATGGCATGACATTGTTCCCTTCATAGGTTCACTTTTAGTCCAATGTTTTTGGGGTGACGCAATGCATACACCAGACGTGGTGTTTGCAAAGACATCTAAACAGTTCTTTCATTGGTTTATCCAAATTATCCACAACAAAGTGTAAACAAGCTTCAGAAGTGGATTCTTGAATTGTGAGTGTTTATGGTGGCTGGACCTGCTAATTCCAAGTTTTCCTATGGCTCTATATGAGTGCTCCTTTACCCTTGTCAAGCTCACTTATTCTTTTCACTCCTCTGTCAGAAATCTTGCAAGCGACTTGTGGTCCTGGCTGGTTTCTTGTAAAACTAAGTTATTTCTTGTTCTGCATTAAGACCCCAACAGTTCTCACTTAAACATTGAGAAGATTGTAAAAACACGTAACTATTTCCTTCACTATGATTTGCAACAATACAGTTGTTAAGGTCTTGAAAGAGCGCTTTGCTTTTACCCATTATACCCATTACCCATGTTATCTTTCTTGTATACTTCGATTAGGGTTGAAGTGTGCGATAATTTGCGCTGACAGGAAGCTGGATTACTTTCTAAATATTAACGAATGTCAGGCTTAATTTCATTAGCGTTCAGTAGTTAATCCTTCTGTTATTCTCATTTACTAAATATACTTTATCAACCACCTTTTAATTTGTACTGTGTGCATGGATTGGTTTGGTTGTGAGTTGGGTCAATATGCATCCCAAAAGCCCCGGTAAAATGTATGTTTAGTGGGGAAAAAATGTTGACTCATTTTCTTTGTGCGTTGACGATATTTACAGCAAAGTCAGTTGATCCAAAACAGTCTGAACACAACATTGAAATCAAGACAGTAAATGAAATGAACATATGATAACGAACGTTGTAGACACCCACTCCTCTGTAAATATGCTGCACAAATGAGCCCATTTACAATATAAATCTAGAGAAAAACGTACAACCATCATAAAAATCATGTCAGAACCTCAGAGACTTGTGGTTCAAATAACCTGTAACACCTTACAATTTGCCTGTAAAATATTGCACCAACTAGAGAACAAACTGCATGCACATGAATTTCGAAATATCACACAAGCAAGAAGGGAAAATGAGGCAAATTCTGTTCTCTGTTTTAAATTTCATGACATGTTCATGCTTGACATTTTTGACACGCTGGCATGACAGCATAAAGCAGAATTAATGTAGAGCCACCTCTCCTCCTGTGTTGTTGGAATTACCACACGGCTTTTTAAAGGTGGAAGGTTTCAGTTCGGGTGTTTTAGGGTTGTGTGTGTGTGTGTGTGTGTGTGTGTGTGTGTGTGTGTGTGTGTGTGTGTGTGTGTGTGTGTGTGTGTGTGTATGTGGAGGTTGGATCCCTTTTACAGTAATTGCAGCTATGGCAATTGGGGTTTCATAGAGAGAAATACTGTTTGAGAAATTACCCCAGGACCTAACATTTATGTGCAAGTGTATGTGTGTGTGTGAGTTTTCAAATGGGTGGAAAGTGCTGTGGAAAAATGGGAGCTGTCAGTCAGCCTAATGAGACCAACCTTCTCTGTGCACACACACACAAACACACGGAGAGCCATTGGGCCAGTGGAAGTGCCATATAATTGGGTTTCCTTTCCAGGACAACAGACATGCTCACTGGATTAGATCTGACCACCGACGCCAATTCCCTCCATGTCTCCCTCTGTGTGCTTTTCCTTCTATTTGCATTCTGACTGTCTCTTTTTAGCGTTTCTTTTTTTTGCTATCCACTTATTTTTTTTATCTTTATCTGTGCATTCCTTGTTTTCTTCTCTTTACTGCCTACTCATCATTTTGTCTGATTGACCTTTCCACCTCTCACCTGCCATTTATGTGAAGAGTCGAACTTCGTATGGTTTATGAGACAAAATGACAGCTGAAACCAGGTACTTGCATACAATGTATAACAAGCCACATACCGTGTTTTTTTCTCCACATTTGACATTAAATCAGACTAAACTTTTCCTTTGATCAGTTAGGATCGGCAACAATTATTATACAGAATAAATGCAAGAATAATGACAGAATTTGTAAACTTAAAACAATTCTAATAATATGTTTACACAATGTAGGGTGCACCAGTCCCTCCTGCAGCACTATCTCCAACAGTAAAGGGTCTTTGCCTCTGCGTGCTTCTGTAAACTGGACTCGTTTCACTGGGTACTAATGATGCTGTCCTATCAGCGTCAGCTAACATCTTCACCAGGCATTTTGCTTTGATCTAGTGTTGTTACGAACCTTTTGCACCAAAATACATTGAACAAATCCTCCAGTACAATGCCTGGACATTACCATGCTGTTTATATTTGCATACTGTGCCGATTCCTTTAGACCAGGGGTCACCACCCTTTTTGAAACTGAGAGCTGCTTCATTGGTGTTGTGTCACACGAAGGGCTATCAGTACTGACTTTTGAACTAGAAGAGTCGGCGTTCACCTTAACTTTATGTAAAGTAAACACATTTTTCATGCTTTGTTATAGATATTGTCATTTTTAAATGTTTATAAATGCAAGTGTGAATAAACAGGAAGAGTAACGGAATAAAATAAAGTTTTAGATGCAGCTCACTGACTGCGATAGACTGCCGACCTGTCCAGGGTGTACCCCGCCTCTCGCACACATATCAAAATATCTTAATTCGGTTTCATAAGTCAGGATTAGAATATTCAGTGCCATGTAACAACATTTATTTGAGCACTTTTATGACTAGCTTTTGGTAATTATAGGGGTCATTTGGAGTTTATTGCACTATTTTGCTCTCTGAAACGCCACAATAATATTAGAGATTAGATTAAACTTCATTCTCTGCACAGGGAAAATAATTTGAAGTTTTGAAACATTAAATACAAGTGCAAGAAAGGAACAGGAGAAAAGAAAGGGAGAGGGAGGAGTGAATGAGGAGAGGAGAGTAAAAAGCCTACTTTTTATTCTCACAGCTCCTGATGCAGTCCCAGAGGACATCTCCTCTCTCGACCACTCACATTGTCTAAGATTTGTTTAGGATCGCATTTGAGAGCATGTGTGTGCTTGTGTCTATCTCTAAGAACTAAGTGTTGGATATGTAACAGTGAACTTCCCAGCATTTCCCTCACTATCTTTTGTACATATATATGCATACACTCACCTGTTTTACTATCATTGTCGGGTCTTTGCATTAACTTCCATTGATTTTTAATCAGGGCAAAATTATTACAGACAAAATAAAAATGTATAATGGAAAATGCTAGGTACAACACAAGGTATTCGTCTTTCAATAACCAAACTTTTTTTGTATTCTCCTAATTTCAAAGTAAATAGGACCACATCTATCCAATTACTTTAACTCAAATGCAGACTTTGGAGCATTTAAAATCTGCTTTGAATCCATTTATTGAAATTTGGCATTTGGAATTTCCAGCTTTCAAAGAAATATTGACCAAATCCTGTTCTTATATTGCTTCAGCAAAAAGGATTAAGTTTCTTTTCAATCGAGCCCACAGTAATTTACAAACTTGATGACCATTTAGTAATACGGCAAATTAGCAAAACCCATTTTTAACTTCTGGATCCACGTTGATTTACACATCCCTTCCTATAGAAAATCTGACTAATTTGTTTAATTAAAACAATCACATTTAGAAAAAACTCACATCATGATTTTTTTGGGATATTTTCTTTTTTATTCATTATTTGGCCCTCAAGCGCTTTTGACTTGACATTTTTGGCCACCCCTGCCTTAGACCTAAACCTAACCCTCATGGCATGTCAGTGCTAATTCAATGTGTAGCAAAATTCAAGTCATAGAAATGTAGAATAAATGCCGTAGACCTTTGAAAGACCTTTGGGGGGTGTTTTCACTTGCTAGTTCTTTGTAAAAACTAAGATCAACAGCTCAGATGGGAGACCCTCTCAACAATACGATGCACAAAACTGGCCTTCATCGAGTGGCAGGAAGTAAGTCAAAGCTGAAACAAAGTATTTTTGAAGTTAACTTGCCATAAGCCATGTGATAAGGCAAATAAACAGGTGGAAAAAGATGTCATGGAAACCATAACTGGCCTGACGCCTTCACGGACCACAGGAAAAGAGAGCATTCCTCCCCTTTGCGGCTGATGAAGAGCGGCAAAAGATGACGATTGTTCTGGGCAGCTAGTTTTATACACCCTGCTGTGAGAACAGTCACTCGTGGGAAGGGTAACTGCAGCAGTTTTGGCTTCAGCCGTAGAGTCAGCTGTTATTTTTCTCTTGTCTGATTTCACGACAGAGATAATTCAGCCATTTGATTTACGTTGACCAGGGATGCTCTTAAAAGGTCAGGACCCTGCTCCCCAAGGGCTGGACTTTGAGACCCCTGCACACCTCAATATACTGTACTTCCAGCTGCAAAAATTCCCAAAAATTCTAGCTGGCTTACCTCGCCCTTCCACTCTTCAGGGGGATCGTGTCTCAATAATCTCCCAAATCCACTCTGTTCTTATTTCTTTCTACTGAGGCCTTCCTCTTCTTCTCATAAACATGAACGCGGTTCACTTCATGCGACTCTCAGCCATGTTCAAAGTCTACGGTGAGAGCAGTGGAGCTACAATGAGCAGCTAACCTAGCCGCTAACCTAACCGCATACATAAACACCAGAAGAGCACATGCACAGCCAAGCAAGCGGAAACTATGAAGGAATGAGCACGGATAGTACCGTTACGTGAGCTCATCAGAATGATTGACATGTGGGATAACCAATAGATAAGGCGATACCCCAGGAACCTGAGAGACAGAGGCGAATGAAAGCAGGAACAAAACTCCATCCGTTCAAATCTATGCCCTTCGGACTGAGAGGCATGGATTGGTTAGTTTTTGCAGGCCTGCAGTAACCTGACAACAGCCAGATGCATGTCTCGCTCCGCCTAGCTTCACTCACATACATCTGGGACACCTCCATAGGAATTGCCTTTGTTGAAGGCTGGGCCTTATCAAAACTTCTTGCATATGATTGGATAAGCCACTTGTCTGTCATCTTTATTGACGTGCTATTTCAACCACTCACACCGAAGCTAACCCGTGACGCTGATGATAGCGACGCAGGAAAATAATAATAATAATAATAATAATGTGTTTGCGGCTCTAGTGGCATGCGTTTTATTGACAGTGAGCTGACAGGAAGAGGGGGGAAGACAGGCGGCAAAGCGCCGCGGGTCGGAGTCGATCCCGGGCCGACCGCGTTGAGGACTAAAGGCCTCCTAATATGGTTTGCGCTAACCGCTCCGGGGCGCTTCCGCGTCCGCCGCGGACGCGCCCCGGAAAACAAAACTTGCCAAATCCGGTCGGGAGAAGGGCGAAAACATCGTTTCCACCAACAAAAGCCTTCAGAGCCGTTCTCTGATGTTCTTTTAATGAAACAATATTAGGTAGATTGGACAACGCGGAAGAAATAGCAGCATCAATGTTAACGCTTGCTTCCTCGACGAGCCGCCATTGCTATCAAAACAGTCTCACGTCATGGTCGCGTCTCCACTACGTCACATCTATGAAACTCCAGCCCTGCGTCCTGATTGGCCAGACCATAAAATTGGTTGGAGAAATCACTCTCTATGGGCGATGTCCCAGATGTATGTGAGTGGAGCTAGGCGGAGCGATATGCATCTGGCTGTTGTCAGGTTAGGCCTGCAGCTCCCACAGAAAACATTTTTTTAACCTCCTTATTGTGAATGTATTGACTAGGTTCAGGATGGAAGGACCATTTTACCCAGTATTACAAAAAGTGTTTCTGAACAGGATTACTAACTATAGCTTTAACCTAATCACAGCTCTGGCCAAAATCAGCTGGGACCTGATATCACCACCAGTAAATGTTTTAAAGAGCCTGTTATTTGATCAAAAAAACCCATGCCACCAATTTCTGCCCACCACCGGCAGTTGTCAAACTGCAGGTGGGAGTTGCCCACCTCTGTTCTTCAGGATATGACAACCTATAGTAAGTTTGACAAATAAACCCACTCGTAGGCCCAAAGCATTTGTGCACCCTCTGTCTTCCTGTAATCTCTGTTTCATTGCTCAGAAGAGTTCAAGCCTGTATTTTTGAAATTGCCGTCATGAAACTTGCACTCTGTTTGGAAGGAAGCTGAGTCTTTATCTGCCTAACCAAGCGCTACGTTTCCAGGCTTAATTTCATTAGCGGTACGCTGCAACAGCGTCATCTCAGGATGCGTGCCTGTTGAGCCCTGTTTACAACTACGGTCACTCATCAGTGTAGCGCATGTTGTGTGTGTGTGTGTGTGTGTGTGTGTGTGTGTGTGTGTGTGTGTGTGTGTGTTACCAGAAGTGTGGGTTGCCTCTGAGGCAAATCTATTCTGTTGTTTAGATGTAGTCCAACCAGCGTATCAAACCATCGCCCTTATCCACATTCCTTAGTGGCTCTAATGTGTGTGTATGTGTGTTTGTGTGTGCATGTCCATATTGATGTCTATGGTGTGAAACCTTGTCAGAGTTTAGTCCTTTACTCACATCCGTTGATTGTTTTGTTTGTTTTTGCAAATTAGTTCACATATCCTTACATTTACTTTTCTGTATGAATATGAGCAATTAATCGTAATTGTGTAAAAACACACCCTCATTTGTCAGTATTTATATATTTATATATGTACAGTAATGTAAAAAGTATTTGCACCCTCACAGATACCTCTGGTTTGCTTTTTCTAAAAACTGGGTGTGCCAAATATAATGTTTTCGATAACATCAGTCAGTTATAAGCACCATCACAGCTGTTGTTTTTCTTGATATTGTTCTGTTTTCTACCATTCTACCATTGGGACAGAGACCCAACTGCCGCACATGTCATGTCCTGTATTTACATGCCTATAACCTTTTTTATTAACTAGACTGAATAAGTTTTCAAGAGCACTGTGGAGGAAATCTGCTTACTGTTCTTGTTGGAATTTGTATGGTTAGGAATTGAAGGGTTTTGAGCATGGACAACCTGTTTTCTTTGTTTGTTTTTGTTTATTTTTTGTGTCCTGTCTGGCAATGTGACATTAAGAATTGTTGTCTTGATGCCAAAAAGATTTTAATTTCACATGAGGAGCCTTACTGCTTTCGCCATAGTGCTCCGCTTGATTTATATATGTAAGAAGCTTTATTAGATTTTATGTTGGGACTATGTCAGGTTCAATGGACACAGAAGGTAGAAGAGAACAAAGCAGGAGAGAAACTGAACAACCTGTGTAAGGTCACGGTGAAAAAACATAATTAAAAAATAGTATTGACTTTGACTGGGCCATCAAAAAAGATTTCCTTCTTTCTTTTCTTTTCCTTTTTACTGGAGCAATTCAGAGCTGCAGAGCTTAGTGGTATGCTTTGAATTTAATGTTGCTGCTTCATAACCAAAATCGGGTTGAGCTTAAAATTGCAAACTGACGAGCTGACATTCTCCTTCAGGATTTTCTGGTAGAGAACAGAATTTATTTTTCCATCATTAAAGGAGCTTTGCGTAAATTCGAGGACGTCTGCCCCCTCTGGCTACAAGTTGAAATGACATCAGTGTTATGCATGTTCATAGGAGAAGAGAAAAAGCATCTGCCGCTGCGACTGCGCAAGTCTTTTTTTTTTAGGCATGATATCTTCTGATGTAAGAAAGCTATAAATATCGAAGTTAGCCCGTGTTCTCTCAGTAATGCATTAAGGGGGAAACTCAACAAAGTAGCCGGTTGAATGAGAGTGCGCAGCGCGTCACACTCTCACATCACAAGCCCAAATCACCCTCTCATGAACTGACTAATGGAGCCTATAGAGGCATCTGTGGTAATTACTGGATAACTCATTTTACACATCGGGCAATTGTAAGGGCATGTATGGGAGAGAAAATAAATAATATTTAACTTGAAGACTTGCACTGTGCACCATTAAAGCAAATCTGTAAGCAGCAAAAACGCCCAAGACCATCACACTTCTCACCATCATGTTTGACTTTCAGTATGGTGTTTGATGCTGAACTGATGTCTTATTTCTACATCAGAAGTACATCTTCTAAAAAGTTCCACTTTTGTCTCTACAGTCTGAAAAATATTTCCCCACATTCTTAGGGAGGGAGTTATTTTGCTGTTTGTGAGGCATGCCTTTGTGTTTGTTTTTGGCCCTGGGATTCTCATATTGATCCTATATAACCTAGTATCTTTTTGTATTTCTGTATCATGAATACTGACCTTAACTGAGGCAAGTAAGACCTGCATTTGTCGAGATGCTGTTCTTACATTTTGTTCTTACCTCCTAGACAAGTTGTTGCCGTGCTCTTGGAGAAATTTCAGATTTCAGATTGGGACATGATGTGTTGCAGTTTGAGGTCTTTTAGTCTACTTCATTTTGCTATACAGGCTCTATTTGAGCAATATTTTGACTCCACAAGACATAAAGAAGTAATCAGGACTTGTTACCTTTTGAGCTTTTTTTTCTCTTGAATAAAAAGATTACTCTGCTGGACTGGCGACCTGTACAAGGTGTAACCCACCTCTTGCCCTAAAGATGGGGGAGATGAGGCACTAGCTTCCCCTCAATTCTGCAAGGATAAGCAGGTATAGACAATGGAAAAAAGAAACAGGAGAATTGAGCCTTTATTCTAATATAAGCGGTTTTTATTGTATTAAACATTTTCAAACAACCATTGAAACATTGTAATTCAAAAACAAGAAAACTGGTTAAATACTGTTTTTACGGCACTGTATGTTACAATGTTTTTTGTCTGCATATGCATCAGTTCTTAGGTTTAAACCAGTAGGAGAATATGGCAAACACTGCTTGGAGATAAAGATTTCCAGAGAGGCGCATATATTACCGGGACACCAAGTGGCTAAGCAGGGAGCAATGAAAACGGCACTTAATCTCATGTAGTACTGGAGGATGTCTGGGTGGGTGGTGGTGCAGTTGGGAGATGGATGGAAGACTGTTGCCTTTGCTGCCAAAAAGGCCTTTGTACCGTGGCGGCGGTCATAAGGGGTAATGTGATAAAAATGTATTTGTCTCTCCCTGCTGCCTGTGCGTGAGTGTGTATTTACATTTCTCATGTGTCTGGAGGGCTTATCTGTTCAGTGTTGATTAAAAGTGAAATAGTGCATATGTATTGCAACAGCTTTCCCTTCTGTGCACACTCACACAGTAGGGAAAAGCCAGAAAGCACGCACAATTCCACCTAAGACAACACAAAATCTACCCAATCAAAATCACGTTCCATTAACTCCGACTAAATGTACTGAATCACACCAGTGCACGAGACAATATGATAAGAGTAGCAGATGAAGTGTCTTTGGAAAGAGAGATCAACAACAGAATGAGTTATTTTGAAAGTGTTGGCATAGCAGTCAAACACCTTTTATAATTTCCTGCAAAAACAGCTGTACTTCAATCCCATAGTAAACTAAATATGCAAGCATAATAAAGCATATCCATACATCTGAGTTTAAGTATGATTATGGCCCATGAACTCGTTATTGAACATTTTTATGACCGTCTTACTAACAGAATGTATTTACATTTATGTGGAAATATTGAATTACACTCTTGCTGTTAAATTCTAAGTTTGTTCATTTGAATTTGGCACTCATACTGTAATAGTATGTAAACATGTTGGTATTTAGTATGTAAATTTGGTGAAGTAGGCATAATTGGGCAGAACTCCAACCACTAGATCTATGGCTTCCAAATTTAAGTAATTTCCCTCTGGGATTGTTAAAGTATGTCTGATTCTGATTCTGATGATGTTGGTATGGGTTGAATTTGCGTCAACAGGCAATGATGGTACACATATGCCTCGTTGTGTGGTGGTGTGAGGTGAGGTCCCAACAATACTTTACAAAGGGGTTAGAACACAAGTTGCACAAGTGCCCATTTTTCAAATTTTAGTTTTGCCAACCATAACATTTAAAGAGGATATGTTGCCTGGCTATAATGTCAATGCAGACGTTTTAAATTGAACTTGGAAAACAACAGTCATTTTTAACTCTTTCTACAAATGGTTCTCCAATGCTAAAGTGTACAGTATGCATTTATTGCAACATTTGTCTTATTTTTATCATGACAGGTTGTAAATCTTTACCCATGAGCTCCTGGACCACTGACGTTATTTCTAATCAAATTAGTCTATATGAGGTGATGCTCGATGCTTGGTTTTCCTCCACACTCACAGTTGGGAATTGTGGCTGAATAGTACGATCTTCATTTCATGAGAGGAGAGGAGAGGGTTTTCTTTCGCATGATCTGAGAGTCATTCAGGAGCCATTTGGCCAACTTCCAAGAAGCTGTCAGGGGACTTTTAGGTTTGTGTCTGGCACCTCTTACTATAAAGACCGGATTGATGTTGTGCTGCTTGGATGGCTGTCCCTTCTTTAAAATTCTCCCATCCTGAAAAAGAAACACAATCTCATTCACAGCGACAGATTCCATTTTAGAGTGATGGACACTTTTATCCTCTTGGCCTCTTGAAGTGTTGCAGTAACGTTATTGCATCATTTCTCAGATCTGTTTTCTGGCAAAATCCAGTCTTACAGAAATAAGAACAATTCTTGCTGCCCCATTGCTTTGCTTTTACTCTGGCACAGTTCCCTCTGCAACTTCTAGGCAAACAGCAGCAAGTAACTCAAAGATTAAAGGCGATGAGCTGACTTACATAAACATTTTAAATCTTTAAAAACTTTTATTTCACTGTCTATATGACATTACCCTTTAAGAAGTGTTGCAATGCCCCTCTCACCAGTGACAGAGGAGCTATAGTCTCTGCCTAGCAACAGAGCTCAAATATGCCTCACTCAATTACCAACTGGTCGTTGTCATTTCTTTTTCTTATATAATCAAATATTGACTATTATTCAAATATATAAAGGATGTTTCTATATATTTTGCTATTAATAATGATAATATCAATACATTAAAATTAATTAGATCCTATTTAAGGACCCTCAAGGGCCTAACAATGTATCTGTAATTGACCGTCCCCGTCTGCTGTGTCAGATGGGCACTCATATGAAAACAGATTCTACTGGAGGTTTGTTCCTTTCTACTGTCACCACATGCTTACTCAGTGTGAGGGTATGCTGTAAAAGTCAGTTACTAATGCAGTTAACTGGGCTTCATTTGACCGATAACGTTTTACTAATTGCCATTTAAAACAGAATTTAACTACAGCACAAATGATTTGACTGACTTGAATATATTTTTCTGAATTGGACCTGAATTGGTGAAATCATATTCAATATATTAACATGTGCGTTCCAATAAGGCTTGTTCATCATATTTAAAGTACCTTAAATACAGACCTTTATGCAGGTATTAAACGTACTTTCCATTAAGCGCACATTTCTGTATAATAAATATTATTGCTCTTATGTAATACTCCAATTTTAAATGTTCTGTTTTCATTAGCATAGTAGCATCATATTTGACAGACATAAAAGCTTGATCAAAACAGTCTGCGTGCCATTATTCCATATGTGTTTCCCTTAGTAAACTTAGTTACTGAAATAAATTAACTCTCAATAACATTCAAACTTATTGAAGGTGACTCTATAAAATGTATGAAACTGAATAATGCAAAATAAACTTGATATTAAGATTAATGTAAAGGAATTTTCAATACATTCCCAAATACTTGATGCTGTTGCAGGTTTCTACCTGAACTTGTAATATTTCAGTTGGGTCTACTGTAAGGTTGTCTCGTCTAGATCAACACCGCGTTAAATCAAGTTTTCAGATTGAATTCTGAAATTATATATATATTTATTTTATTTTTTTATAATTTTTTTTTTTTTTGTTTGGATATATGGAAGACATGTCCATGTCTTGGTGCAGAGATACTGTTGGTTGCAGAATGCATCTGGCATTCACATAATGATTTCAGTTGACTTCAGGGGGCAAACAGAAAGT
Source organism: Fundulus diaphanus (assembly GCA_037039145.1). Lineage (NCBI taxonomy): Eukaryota > Metazoa > Chordata > Actinopteri > Cyprinodontiformes > Fundulidae > Fundulus > Fundulus diaphanus. Next base: position 9,954,213 of record CM073141.1, on the reverse strand, counting down.
GCAGTAGCCTCCCTCCACTATTTTTCCTTCACCCTTTCAGTAGCAGACCACAGGCAAACAAATACACACACACACACACACACGCGCGCACACACACTGCTCTAACCGTAAATTACAGAGGAGCAGCAAATCATTTTCCCATTCACTCCCCTGTTACTCAAACATTTAGTTTATTCTCTGTCAGAAAATTATGTGGCACTGATGCCAGTTCTCTCTGGTATAATCATCAATTATGTATTCGCCTCTGTAGGAGTTTTTGTATGTGTGGAGAGCGGAGGCTGCAGAGGGGCATCAGGTTACAGTCAATTCATCAACAGAGTGTAAAACACCTGAAGGTTAACGCCACACACTTGACCTATTCACAGAATAGTGAGTAGGTCTTCCCGCCATAAATCATCGAAAAGCCAAAAGCTCAAGCTAGTATTTCTATACTGAGATCATAATTTATGAACACAGCTATGGAAGGGTTAGACATCCGGATCAAATGTTGACGCAAAACTTCATAGTTGCCCTTTTAAGCGCTGAATTTTCATAATTCGGACCACTTTATATCCCCAGGGCCATAGAGCCCACTGAAAAGTAAGACTATGTTCAGGAATAAATCAATCTTATTCACAAATGCTGTTGTCTCATGAACATACTGATATACACATGAGTGGAATGTGTATTACTTGAATTAATTCCAGTTTACAGAAAAATTGCACATCCATGTTACTTCTTGGTCTAAACTGGCAACGGTTCTGTGTTATTTTTTTGTCCAGGTGGAGCTATCTGACAGCACTTCTCATACCATCACTGATGCCTATGCTGGGAAGGAATATATCATACAGGTAACTCGTTTTCTTCATGTTTTTCTTTTCCTTTTTCAAAATAACTGAAAAGTGGACATAAAAGCCTTTGTCTAAAACTTTTTTTTGTTCTTACTATCCTGGCATTTAACAGTTAGCTGCTAAGGACACAGAGATTGGAACATGGAGTGACTGGAGTGTTGCTGTCCACGCTACACCCTGGATTGAGGATCCTCTGCCAATCACTTCCACAACTGAAGTGGACTTTCCTAATGGTAGGTTGAACCCTTGAGATTTTTAAATTGGTAAATTAAGTCTGCTTTCTAGAGGAATGCATACTGGAAACACTGTTTGTGGGTTGCTCCAGTTGATCAGTACAGCAGTTGTGTTCTAGTTACAGGCCCATGTCTAACGCAGCATTTTAGGGAAAGATCATTTCAAAATGCAGTTACTTGAGCAAATTACTCCTTTTTGAGCAAAAAGCAACAATCTCTTCTGTGCTCTACAGTCAGGTTTTTGACCATACCACAGCACGTTGACTGCATTAATTAAGATTTCCTATAAAATATGAAGCTTATTACAGTAATGCAGCGACACTTTCTGCGTTGGTAATTCTGGATCTCAGTGCTGCATTTGCCACAGTTGTTAATATACTGGCTGCTGACAGACTGGGAAAGTGGATTGGATTATCTGGTACTTTGCTAGATTGGTTTAGACGCAGTTGGCAGACAGAGACTGATTTGTGTGTTTGGACAGTTATACATTTGAGGGAACAAGAACCTAATATGAGGTTCCTCAGGGCTCGATTCTTGGGATTATTAAGTACTAGAACATGTCTAGTCATATGTGTCTTGATGACCGCTTTATATTTCTGTCACAACATGACCACAATCCATTACAGTCACTGAGTAAGAGTGTCTATAAAATAAGTGAGTGGAAGGGTCAGAATTTCATTATAACATAATACAGAGAAAATGGAAATCATTGCTTTAGGTCAAAAAATGCAAAACTGGATGTGGGACAGACATCACTGCCCAGTTAAAACTGTTCTGTTAGTAAGTCAGGAGACCAGTGACATGCAGTGTGTTGTTATTAGTTAGTTAGTTAGTTAGTTAGTTAGTTAGTTAGTTAGTTAGTTAGTTAGTTAGTTAGTTAGTTAGTTAGTTAGTTAGTTAGTTAGTTAGTTAGTTATTGTACAGTACTATAAGTTTCTTACATCACATTTCTATGTCATATTGTATTGTGAACCTGGGGTTGTTCTGCAGCAGCTGGCTATTCAAATTGCAATTCTGACTTCAACAATTCTTGTAGTATTTTCCACTGGGAACTCAGACAATCACAATTTGTGAGCAAAACAAAACAAAAAAGTCAGAAAAAAAGGGAAAGAAAAAAATATTCTGAGCACAAGTGGAATTTACCATTACGCTTTGCAAATTGTAGTTAGATTTCTTTAATGTTTCCTGGTAGGCATTTGTTGATATTTCGCCTTCTGTCTGTGGCTTAGTTTAGTTTTTTAATCAGCTTGGCATGAGGTTATGTTTTGCATAACAGTTTTGTTTAGATAATATTGGATACACGTTAAGCATCACACTAAGGCTTGAGCTTCTTCAAGTGCAGTTCAAGTTAAAAGATCCAGCTGCCTCAAGACAAACTGACACGTATCAACCTGAGCTGCTGAAAACTGCCTGAGGGGGAAGACAGTGCCATCTTTTAAAAGAACACATTTCATCCAACTCCAGACTGGGTTTATTCAACTACACCATGCTTTGTAGCCATAGTAAGGATTTTAGCAAATATATCTGTTGCAATGCCATCATTTTAAGTGATTTTAATACATTTAAATAAATATAGCCATAGAGCAGGTTATCAAGAAATAATTTGAAACACATTGACATATGTGACACCAAGGTCTGCATGTTTATCCAATCAGATTCTGTCATCACACTCAGTCCCTGAACACCAAGACATACATTTAAGGGATGAGCACTCTGCTGCTCACATTCAAAAAACACTGCAATAGCAAAAATCAAATGACTCTTAATATACCAACATAGCCATGCTTACTGCAAGCATGACCTGTTGTGCTAGTAACTGGGTAGGATTGGGTGCATTGGCCAGAGTTTCTGACTGTTAAAAAGTCACAAAAATGGAAAAAAATATATATTTTGTTGTTTTTTAATTGTTAAATACAGAAGATATGTTAACAATATACCCAAAGTTTATAAGGAAGGTTAAAGATTGAGAGATTCCATATTTTGACGTTATCTCAAAATAAAAAGCAGTCCTAACAAAGACTCACTGCAGGCATGAATGGCAGAGCAGATGATGTTCCTTACTGGAACACAGTAGTTGAGAAGAAGCATAACTCTGTATGATTAAGTTATTTAGCTGTGCACAGATCTCTCGGTTGAATTTGATTCAGGGTAGCCCAGGATTGTTCTTGTTTTATAATCAAATAAGTAGAACGCTGTATGATGAACAATGAACTGGCTATGGCATATGCTTTGGGGGCAACAGCAGCATATGATCAAAGGATAACCTGCTTTTTTCCTGTACAAGACAGACACAAAAAGTGAATTTTAAGATGTTATTTGATACCAACTGGTCAATATTGGCTTGTAGAGGGTGTTTGTTTGCCCTTAGAGTAGATGTGTCCTGGGATGGGATAGATCAAGATTGTTTTCATCAGATGATTATCTGTAGTTTTGGCCTGGAAACACTTGTATGTAATTTGTGTTCAATCTGTTTCCTTTTGTGGAATCATGAAACCTTGACCCTAACGGAGCCTTGAAGCCTGCAGAGCTCAAGATGCTCTCTTGGGGTTCTTTTGTGACCCCCTGGATGAGTTGGAGTAATTTTGGTCAGCTCTTTACTCCTTGAAGGTTCAGCACTGTTTGTTCTGCATAATGCCTCTCACTGTGGTTTACTATTGTCTCAAAACCTTAGAAATTGACTGATGTTGTTTCTCATCTTCTTGAATTCTTCTTGAATTTCTTTAGACCAGAGCATTATGGTTTGTCTTTTGAGATATTGTACCTGTTCCGAGTCGGCAGAATTGTTCAATATAAGTGATTTCTTCATTCTGCAGGACTTGTGAAATGACTTTTATGATGGGAGGCAGTTATATTTTCACATAAGACCAGGTTGGATTGGATAGCTTTATACCCTTATTAAATAAAGTAATTGTTTTAACTGCTTTTTGTATTTTATCAGGTTATCTATGTCTGATATTAAAAGTGTTACATGATCTAAAACATTAAAGTGTAACAAAAAATGAACAATAGAAGAAATCTGTAAGGGAGTAAGCATCTTATACCAGCATGGTACATATTAGAGTGCAGTACAGCTTTCTTTGTGTGAATTTTTCATCTGCTCCATCAGAATTTTATTGTGCTGTACAATGACAATAAATAATCCTATCTTATCTCAGAATATTTATGTTTGCTGTCTAACATAGTGTCCTATCCCCTCACTATTAAATCACCTGCATTCAATGCCATTCTCCACTCTCACCTCAGTATAGAAGCTCATTGGTTTTCATTTTTCTTTGCTGGTTTCTCCCATTCCTCCACCCACGCTCCATGTCCTGTTCTCCTTCTATACGTTCTGTACATTTTCTGTTTTAATTATTAAACCTCCACACTACTCATCCAAGTTCCTGTCTGCATTTTGGTTCAACTCTCAAGATACAAAACATGACAACACCATCTTTAAACCCACTTAAATGCCCTTCCCTCCACGTTGTCATGCTTGGTTTGCACTTCAGCAAAATGTCTTAAGAACATCTAGATGCCTCCATGCATTGACTGGATGATTTGATTGAATTGACTTTGTAAATTGGTGCTATATAATTAAACTGACTGGAATTGCGTTGCTGCCATTGGCTGATTCATTATTTGTGTTACCAAGGAACTAAGTGGGTGTGCTTAACAAAGTGCCCAGTAACTGCATTTCAAAAGATACATTCCAAATATATAAGAAAACATGATGCCCCAATCAAGATTGTTTTGTCTGTTTGTTTGTTTGTTTTTGTTACACTGAGTAGCTGACATACAGTATTTGAGTTGAATCTAAAACCTTCTAAATGTTCCGCCTGTTTTTGTCCATCTCTCTGTGGCTGTTAAATAATATGTGGCAGTGGCTTTGCAGCACAAGGCTGACTTCTTTTGGTCAAGAGCAGCACTACACACCTAATGTCACAGTCCTCACCTAACGAGCACATGCATGCTTTGAGAGTCACAAGTGCAGGCTGAACCCCCCCACCCCCTCCTGCACACATGTGTCTTCTGACCCATTTGTTGAAAACAATCACGCACACACAAACACATTCCCATCAGATATAACACGCTTTGTACACTCGCACTTGAAAAGTCAGTACACAGTGTATTATCCTTGCTCTCAAGGAAAGAACAGCAGGTTATTGGGATTCTCCTCATGCGTCTGCCCGCTCCAGCTGCCGCCTCGCTGCTTCCCTTCCTGCTCTCATCGTCCTGCTCTCTCCTCTCCCCTCTCTTTCTATTTTGCCTTTAGGTTTCTGTTTCTCTCTGACTTCGTTCTATTGATCAGACACTCCTGCCAATCTTACCTCTTGCCACCCCACACTTGGAACAAATCCCCCTTTCTCTTTGCCGCCTTCTCTGAAGATGTCACTTGGTGGGTGACTGATTCAAGCTGTGTAAGGGCTGTGTGTGGCAGCTGCAGTTGCTCCACTGATATCCATAAAACCCGTCCATGTTTGCTTGTCGTAGAAAGTGATGACTCCGGCCCGCAGAGGGGAACTCAAGAGGCGAGGCACATGGCCTTGCATAGGTCTTATATAAATTGTCAAGTTAGAAACATTAAACTTGATTTTTTGTGATGATTTGATGATTCTATGCAACAGATCATAATTATGAACTAAAAAGTAAGGCATAAATTTGTATTCAGTGCCCTGGATGTTCTACACTACAGCTCTGGCTATACATTTAGGGTCATTGCCCTCCTGGAAGGTGACCCTCCACACCAGCCTCTGGTATTTTGCAGCCTGTTCAAGGTTTTCAATCCAGACTGTCCTGTTTTTAACTCTGTCCATCTTCCCCTTATCTCTGACTTGCTTTCCTATCCAATCTAAAGACAAGCATCCTTGCAGAAAGATGCTGCCACCGATATATGTCTCACCATGGAGCATTTGATCCAGCTAAGTGTATAAGTGAGTTTTACACGTAGAATACAACAGAATAAGTATTTTCAGACCTGAGTAGCTTCTTCCACATGTTGGCTGTGTCACTATTCATGGGGTTTGGGATAACGTTTAAAAAATACTTCATATGGCTTTCTTTTAAGAAATTTTTCTCACCACTGTTCCATAAAGATCAGATTTGTGGGCTGCAACACTAACAGCTGCCTGTTTAACAGATGCTCCTATCTGATGAAAAACATCCCCGCAGCCTGGTGCTGTCACCACCGTGTTTCATCTTGGAGATGGTGTGTTCAGGGAGATGTCGTGCAAGTTTTTCCCCCACACACATAGGGTTTTGTATCTTGGCTTTAACCAGGCACCTTCTTCCACATGTTTGTTGTTTTCCCTATATGACTTGTGGCTAATTGGAATTTCCATGGCTTTCTGTTAACAGTGGTGACCAGATTTGTGGAGTGCACAGCTATGGGTTTTGCCGTTGACAAAATCTCCCAGCTGAGCTGCGGGTGGTGATGTATTTGTGAACCAGTTAAGTGACTTATAAAGGCAATAGTTTAACAGCAGATTTCATTTAGTGATACAACATTAAATGGGGCTGAATTCAAACACACAAAACACTTTCACTATATATATATTTTTTATTATTATTTGAAAAATGTATTTTTTTCCTACAGTTTTGTGTTGGTAAATTACTAAAAGTTCCAAGAAAACACATTAAACTAAGTGATTTGAAGTGACAAATGTACAAAAAAAGGGAAGGATTTGTATTGTAAGATTTTGTTCTCAGAAGAAACTTTGTATATGATTTTGTTTGTTGGTGATTAATTTTTAATGCATTCAGGATGTGCTTTCCCTACTCTAATACATTCAGATTACAGAAGTTTTTAGAAGACTTATACAGCATTTTATAAAACTACATCAGCTAATCATTTAGTTTGCTCTTGCGCCTCAAGGAGAACAACATTTGTATGGAGAAAGGAAACTGTCTAATTTCCTGTCTATAATAAGGCCAATAAACACCAAATGTTTATGCAAACTCAGCTCATTACCATCTCCACCCTGACCAGTATTTACCGGCAGCTCAGCTAAACAGTAGTTGAACACGCTTTCTTTGACTGATTGTGCCAGGGAGTCTGAGCAAATATTCAACCATGCTCTATCTCTTCTCTCCCATCTTGTCGGAAGCGGTGCTTCTTCCTGTGTCATAACCTTCTTTGATATAAGTATCGGCCCCTCTCACTGTCTGAGACAGAAACTGGACACTGTCTGGCACCAACCAGGCTAATATACAGTTATTGCTAATATACAGTATTTCACGTGTGATGTTATTTATGCATGTTTAGTGTGTGTGTCATGGCATGCAGTAGACCTAAGGGAAGTGGGTAAGAAAGCCCCTGCAATACTAAGTTTGGTCTTGAGGGCACTTGATGTCTTTTCTTCCTTTACATTCCTCTGAAAAAAAGAAGATATTCAGTAAAACTAGATGACACATGATGGCAAATCAACACGTACTTTAGTGAAATTCACATTGTCCCACATTAAATCACAAAGGTGACAGACAGGATTGCACTCTCAATCTATCACCGCTATGAAAACAATCAGATGTCTTAGAAAATACCGGACTATAAAATAAAAGATGAAAGAAAATAAAGACTCTCAAAGGGACCCAGAAGTGCTTCAGACAAATAAACTGTATGATAATCTAGTATTTAAGTTGAGTACAGACATTGAGTCCTGGAAGAAGAGAAAAAAAATAACAAATAAATAATATATATATATATATATATATATATATATATATATATATATATATATATATATATATATATATATATATATACATCCATTCATTTTCTGACCCGCTTAATCCCTCATGGGGTCGCGATATATATATATATATATATATATATATATATATATATATATATATATATATATATATACATGAGAGAGAAAGAGAGAGAGAAAGAGAGAGACTGTATGTCAAGGTTTCTATCTGACAGGTCTGAGTGCTCTGGGAGAGCAAATAAGCCCACGGCCTCACATATCCTCCACTGTACTTAAAAGTGTGACTGATGTGCCTTTTCCATATTTTCTTCCTTTGTTTTATAGAAGCTGAGCTGTAGTCTCATCTGATCAAAGCAAACATTGCCGGTAGCATTGAACAGACTGCAAATTTATTTTTGTAACATAGGAACAGAAAAGGGTTTTGAAGACGTCTCTTACAACTCATTAGCAGGTTGTTGACAATTAATGACCCGAAGAAGCCAAACTGTAGATCTCCACCAGTATCAGGTGGAGATTTTTGGAGTTTGGTTAAAACTGAACTTCTTGTTCGCCCTGATTTGTTTTGTTTTTTTGGTTTGCTTTTTTTATTTTTTTATTTTTTTTATATATTACTTTTAGCTATTACTTTTACCGTAGATATGGTTAAACCTAGCTCAATTTCTATACTTGTGTTGCCGATTTGTGGAGATCAACATATCTCTAAATGACTTGAATGGCATGCATTCTTGTCTTTTTCACTGTGAAGAATGGCTAAGAGAAATGGCTCCATCATGTTGTCTTTTAATCCCAGGGAAAGAGGACTCTCTTGATAACCTACCTAATGTTATGACATATAAGTGAAAATTAAATATACATCAGTTATATTTGTACTTCAGGTATTTTTTAAGGAGAAAAGAACTACCAGTTTTGCTTTTGCAAAAACGAGTGTCACCATAAAACTTTTTTCCTCCAAGGACCCCCATCCCCACTTTTACTGAATTCTTTAATCAGTAAAAAATAGCCACATATTCCACATGACGTGCCAGCATGCTTCCTCCTTATTTTAAGGTGTGTTTACTGACCGAAGAAAAAGAGAATCAGATTTTTGGGTGTCTTATTTGCCGGTCATCAGCCAGGCAGGTCAAGCTGAAAAATAATCGTTCGATTCCGGTCACCTGTCACACAGAAGGTGCATTTTTCATCGACATCTTGCAGTATTTTTATTTTTATTTTGCACTTAGTAATTCTAGTCTTCATTGGCTCCTCTGGTAATTATATAAACCGTTATATCAGATGCATAAAAGAGTGGTGCCTAAATTATTTACTTGAAGCTATGTGTCTTGGTATCAGATAGAAATCTGAGGCAAAAATGCAACAGTGCCACATTGGTACAAGGATGTTGCTCTAAATACTAATACCCTGTAATTCATAAAGATTTCTTGGTATTAAGTATTCTTGAACAAGAATAAATATATATATATAGATAGATAGATAGATAGATAGATAGATAGATAGATAGATAGATAGATAGATAGATAGATAGATAGATAGATAGATAGATAGATAGATAGATAGATAGATAGATAGATAGATAGATAGATAGATAGATATAGATAGATAATAAATCATGTGTGTCATAGATATTTTTTATTATTTGTATCCAGAAAACTATATGTCGTGCTATTGGCCTGTAAAGACATCCTCTTTCATATGTCTGGATTCAGTCAAAAATAAGGCAGCAAGAAGAAAAACTCAATATCTTTTTTTTAAATCATTTGGATGATCACAGATGCGTTATTCATGATTTTCTCTCAGCTGTCATTCAAATTCAGATAACCTGAAGCCTCAGCGATCAGCATTATTTGCATCAACAAGCGAGGCCATGAGAGTTCAAGTCATTCCGCATTTCTTAATCGTATTAGCTTCTCTTAAATGCAGCCTTTCTGGCGTTTCTTTCCTCCTTCAGCTGTGTTCTTCCCCTACCGCGCGGCGCCGTTTATCAATCTTCCCTCCCCCTCTCCGTTGTCTCATCTCCTCTGTTTACCTGTCCTCACTTCGCTCGTTACAATCGGCGTACACCTCATAAATGTCTCTCCTTGTCACCGGCACATTATTTCTGCATAATTTCTTGGTTTTCGTCTCCGGTCGTAAGCATAATGTTTTGCTGCAGGCAGGAAGCCCTGCGCCGTGCTGCTCAACGTGTTAAACGCACCCCGGTTCCCTCTTTCTCTGGCTATTTCACACCTGGCTGCCTCTGTCTAATATATCTCCCGACTCCCAATGCAGCCCACAACAACAGTCATTAATTGCACGGAAGAGGAAATCATATACTCTCCTCGCAGATCGAGCGGCAAACGTCCTGCATGAGTTAATATCTGCTGTGCTGCCTGCAGCTGTAGCAGTAGCCCGGCTTTATAAAGCATTCAGCGTTCATATTCTCATTTGCCTAGGTGTGTAAAACTAACATTTAGAACCAAGACGATCATTAGCATGTAGGAACGTTCAGCATTTCAGTTGTGTTAGCCATGAACCATCTAGAATCCATCTTCCAATTCAATGTAATTCCATAGTCTGCAGTGGCAAAGAAAAGTATTTTACCAAAAATGTGTTTTGCTTCTGCTTTTACTATCACATTTAAATGTTTCTCATTATAGAACATTTTTTTTTTACCAGAAAAAGACAACTTGACTAAACCTTAAAAAGCATTTTTTGAATGAAATTTTTTTGGTTTGATTTTTTTACATAGCTTTGTATGACTTTGTTTGGGTCGTACACAGCTAGCCGTTCTGGTGGGATTATTTCCCTTTAGCATTTTCTGGTAGGGAGAAGCACGATTCTATTAATTAAGCCAAATTGCACGAGTCCCAATGCAGCAAAGCAGCCCCAGACCATCGTGCTATCATCACCATTTTTGACTACCAGCAGTGTATTCTTTTTCCATCATACTGTGTTAGTTTGATGGACCAGAGCTAAAAGAACAGATGCTTTAGTTTTTCCAGAATGACCTTCTGGATGAGGCGCTGATGCCCTCTTGTAGTCGTTTCTGTGGGTCGGCCACTTCTGGGAAGGCTTTCCTCAGTTTGCTGTTTTGTCTTACTGGTTCTCACCTGTTTAATGGAGTCCAGAAGAATGAGAAATGACTCTGAAGACAGACCGATATATGTCAGTGAATTTGATTTTTGAGAACTTTTAGCCTACTTCGTGTTGTCATAAAGGTTCCACTTAAGTAATCCGTTGATTCTACAGATCTGATAGCGATCAGTCAGACTGCTCCAATCCATGATTTAAAAACAGGAAAATATATATATATTTTTTGCCATGTGGGCTGTTTTTTTTTTTTTTAGGATAGCTTTCTTCCTATAAAAATCTTATGTCACAGAAAAGCGAAAACAGAAGAAATCTTATCTTCCCACGGCACATTGTAGCACAACTTTTTTGCTGAACTTTTTTATAGAACCTAAAGTCTGCGTGGCATGTGTTAGCTACTTAATTAAGACAGGGCCTCATTAAGGCAGCTTCTTTGTTGTTCTGAGTTAAAACTGGTTTCTGTTCATGTCAAAGTCGAGTTAGCTTCTCAATTAGTGCTAGTCAGTCACAAGACAAGGATCCAATTCTTCTGTTTTGACTCTAATTTAAGTACCACCTTAAAGATCTAAATATACATTATGTGTAAATGCATTTCTACCGAGCTCTTGTAGCTATATTCAGACAGTGAACTTTTCTTCACGCTAACTTGTTTCACTTCGTCCTCCTTCTCCCTGCAGCTTTTTTCTCTCCCACCCAGTTTGCTCTTTCTCCTCCATGGCTTCAAGAATAGATCCATGTGTTTTTTTATTTTTTTTTTTGTCTTGCTCGCTTCATAACTGGCTTGACAAGTCTCCCATTGATTGCGCTTGCAGATTAGAATTGATTTTGCTCTTCCCCGTATTTTCCTTTCTGTTTGCTCCTTTCCGTCATGATGAGCATTTTCGTCACTCCATTCATCAGAGCGACGGACTAAAAAGTTTCCCCCCCGCAGGATCTGCGCCATTGTGCTCTGCTGAACAACAAACACAACTGGCCAAGTATTCAAAGGCTTGAATAAAGAAGTGCTCACGCAGGTCTCGCGTGTTGTTTCTTTCCTTGCAGAGACGAAGACCTCTCCCATTCCGTCCTCCAAAGCACCGCAGAAGGCCGAGCCTCCAGTGGGCAGAGCTGCCAGGGTCGTCACATTTTTCTCCCCTTTGCTGTTAGGGATGATGCTGTTGTTCATTTGGTGAGCACCAACACACACACACACACACACACACGTCTAGAAATCATTATCCCGTCATGCTGGAATTGATTTTGAACTTCACTGGTACAGTATATATTAACATGTCAATGCGTGGCTGTTTTTGTCCCGAGTCTTTTTATATTCCAAGAGTAACTCTTGTCAAGGGAGTTTGACCACAGGAGTTTTACTGTTTTTCTACTGAGGGTATTTAAGGGTGAAGGGAAATGCAATCTGAATGGTCCTGATTTTTTTAACCCTATGCAGGACTTTGCAAGAATAGACATGCCACTTTTGCCTCACATCTTTTTGTCAGGTGATGAGCACAGACCTGAAAAGTTTTATTTCTTTTCTTTTGGCATTTGATGTAAACGAGCAAAACAAAATAAAGCATAAATGTGAAGAAGGAAAGCATGGAGAATTTTAATTTTATCACAACTCAAAATCTGAGAGTGTGGCTTGTATTTGTAATCAACCCAACTGAGTAAATACTTAGAAGGACCATTATTTGACTAAAGAAGGCTTTTTTTCTTCGTCTTTGCTGATGTATTAATGATTTTTGGAGCATTAAGAATTCATTTTTTTATGTTAAATCTTTTGTATTTCACAACGGATTAAAATCACCAACAGTCATATGATATATACACTTTCTATTGATCCCTTCAACAATTCCACCCTGCACATCAACCTGAAACTATATCTTATGGAGAGGCATGGCAGTGGCAGCGTCATGTTTGGGGGATGCTTGTCCTTAGCGGGGTAAGGAAAGCTGATCAGAGTGGATGAGTAGATGGATGGAGTTCAATACAGGGCTGTCCTGAAGAGAAACCTGTCACAGACTTCAAAAGACCTGAGGTAGGAGTGGAGGTTCACCTACCAGCAGGACAGCGGCCCTAAATATATGCCCAGAGCTAGTTTATATGAATTCAAAAAAATACGTAGCAATGGCCTAGTCAAAGTAGACACTTCTTCCCAATTGGGAATCTGTAGCAATAGGTCTAGTAATATTCTCCATCCAAACTAACTAAGCTTGACCAGTCTGGCAATGAACAATGGGCAGAAACTTCAGTCTCTAAAGCCGATACGGACTTTCCCCCAAACACTCGCAGCTCTGATGGTGCAAAATATTGACTCGGACCCGGATACAAAAATCCAGACCATTCAGATTTTCCTTCGGCTAAATTTTGACAACCACGCATTATTTTCGTATATAATTTGCAATTATACCCTGCTTTGTGTTGGTCTATCACAATAAAAAAAACACTGGGGTGTGCTTTTTTAACACGCGTTAGAGTCGTATGAATACACGTCGCACTGAAATGTCTACAAAAAGACAATGGCTGGTCTTTTTGATGCAGCACAGCTGAAGCTGACTCATTTGTCTTTCTGCCTCTCCAGATGTTTCAATCCCATGGAGTGACAACAGGTGGGAGGAAGAACAAGTTAAAGAGACGGAGGCTGGTGTTTTTTTTTGTTTTTTTTTTATATTTTGCACATGTTTTTGAGGAAACAGTGCGTTGATCATTTCTGTCCATCACACAGTTACCCACCAAAATTACTTAAGAGGGGAAATCAGACAGCCCTTGTTGACTGACGGGGACAAAATAATTCTTCAGAGGAATTCTTGCAAACGGCATCGTCAATGACGAGAGCAACAGCAGAGGCAGCAGAGCAACCATGACAGCGACAGCAGCAGCGACATCAAAGTGATTAATGTTACGCCCCTGTGGCTCCGATGAGCCGCAGCAGACTGATTTGTTGCTTTGTTTGGTTCAGGAAGCTCCTTCTCTGAGGAAGAAAACCAACTCATTGTTATTTTTTATTCATTAATTGACTTTTTCCCCCCCTTTCTTTGAAACGGCAGAGCGCTTCACAGACAAACGCACGGCTTAAAGAAGTAGTGCCTTTGTGTGTGTGGCCACTGTAGCTCCCCCACATGCAGCTCAATCATCACGCCAAAGACTCATAAGCACCCTAATGAAGTGGCTCCAAAATTTTTTTTTTTTTTTTTTATAATTTTTTTTCCACTAAGCTTCCTGAAGCCTGTGCCTGTACTCAGAAAGTATGTACAAATGCAAGTGGAGTAGTGATGCTGAAAAGTGCTATATGTATCAAACCTGAGGATCCCTGCAGCTCCTGTTTGTGTACACACACACACACACACACACACCGTTTAAAGAAGATGCCACAGTAAGCCTCCATCAGACTGTGCTCCGCACGCCTTCGACGACGACGACTGAATCAAACCGATGGAAAGAGCCGTTTATTTTCCATATGGAGAATAACACTTTGAAGAGTTTAGTAACGGTAGCTAGACTTATTTACAGTTAGCTTTACATTGTGCTTACAGCGACTGGTAAGAAGGACCTGGATTGTAAAAAAAAAAAAAAAAAAAAAAAAACATATATAAAATAAGGTAAATAAAAAATTTAAAATATAAAAAAATGATAAAAAAAATAAAGTGGTTTTCAGATGTCGCAAATGCAAATTTCTTGTTTTTTCAGGAATTTGCTTTTGGTTTGATTTTGTTTCGGCAGCAGCATTGGATTTTGGGTCAGTGACACGAGCTACAGTATGTCAGTTTCTTTTTTTTATCGCTCTATGCCGTAAAATACAGTAACATGAATCTGTTTGCTTTCCAAAGTCTGACGCTTTTACAAACTTTTTTTTTTCAGTTTATATTTTCATAGCCAATATCAGCAGGTACCATTATGTTATTCAAATTATTGACGTGTTTATTGTAATTTCGGGATCTTATGGAGAAATAATAAAAAAAGATGCATATAGGGCTTAAGTTTTTTTTTTTTTCAGACATTCATAATGGCTTAATTTCTTGATTCTATTTTGTAAACTATGATATGTAACTTTAACAATGAACAAAGTTTATTATTTAATATTATTAATAATAATAATGTATGTATTAGCGTTAGAATGTCGTAACCTGTACCTGGGGTCTTTTTTATAGCTGTATATACAATTACAGGTTTCAACCATTAAATGTGACCATTTCACAATGAATTCTGATGGACTGGACTCATTTTCATGTTACCTTTTTTAAATTATTTATCAATAATACAACAAAAATGTAGCAAATTGATGCATCTGTATTATTGTACGTGGAAAATAACAATTCACCATGTCAAAAATCGTGTCATCAGGATGACAGATTTCCATCCCAGAGAGTGACCGTCATCACAGATTTAAAGAAACAAGGCAGATTATGTATGTTTCTAAATAACTGTCTGTTTCTGGCTTCTTGGGTTCTGTTTAGTTGCATATATTTGTACAGTTGCGATTAAGTGTTATTTAGAATTTTAAAATGATTACATGTATTCAAGAATGATTCTTCTAATCACACTAAGGACTGTTTCCTAATGGTTTAATTAAGTAAAAATACAAAATCAGAGATGATAAAAGAAAGATTAATTTTATATTCAACCACTACAGGGAAACCAGGGCTATTTTTGATCAAGATATTAATATAAAAAAATAAAAAATTAGATGCTTGAGCGGTTACTGCTCTCTAAAAAGTTCAAAGAAAAGGTTTATTTGCCTAGAATTCAGAACTCCTACACTCAATTTTAAAGAGAAAACGGAGGGAAACAGGAAAAGTTTCCAAACTATTTGAATATGTCAGTTTCTCAGAGCAGAATACAACTTTTTTGATTCTGCATCAAACGATGCAGCTTCCTCGGTCCAGTTTCCCAGCGCAGCTGATGGAGAAATTTCAGCATAACAGCGGTTCATGGGTACCTGGGAAGGTCGTTGATGGCGGAAGGCCCTTGGATCTGACTATAAGTAAAATTATTGGTCATAAGTCAAAATGTAAGATGTTGCTGAATATCGATATAACATTCATGTGTCCATTACATCTGAGTCTGCTGTTTACGACATTACATGTCGAACAATCTAGTTTCTGTCGCACCAAGGCAATCCAAAGTGATTTAAAGAATATCAAAGAAAAGACGCAAGCTTAAAAGCATTTGCATAGAAACAAATGTTAAAATGCAGATATTAAATATGTTGTGCATTTATACACTGTTTAAAGTTATTTAATGTTTAATAAATAACTCTCTGTTAAGTATTGTCCGGTGATTATCAGCTCTTAAGCTGATATCAGGACAATGGTTAAAAGGGATGATAAGAGCACTGGCGATCTTTTAACAGCAAACTCTGCACACATATAGAATAAATGTGTGACAACTTCTCTTCAAGTTCAAGAATTTAGTAACAGAAATAAAATGAACATCCAGAGAACATCACTATATAATGCTGATTATCTGAATTAACACTTTATTTCAATCAATAAATCCTCTCTACTAGGCTAGTGAAACTTAACTACTAAGCAAACTGAAGATAAAAAGAAGCTAAGCTAAGGATCTATTTACATGCAAAAGAACACAAAAGACAAGACAAAATGGTTGATCATCAGAATAATTCAGTGAATCCTGGTTCACTGCAGATCTGACTTAAAGAACATGGAATGGAGTTAAATTATCTTAACTAATTTAGAACAACATTTGGCATGTGTTTCAATTCATTCACAATGCGAATCATGAGTAAACAAAACATTATTTGATGAAATAACATTGTGTTTGAGTTAAAGAACCAAAGTTCATCTTAAAGAATTTGAATTAGGGTTAAATTAGCTTAACTAATTCAGAACAACATTTGGTATGTGTTTCAACCCATTCACAATGCAAATCCCGACTTAAACAAAACATTATTTGAGGAAATAACATTTTAAAGAATGATTTTCTCGGTAAGAATCTGGAAACTTTATGAACGCTCGATTTTATTAATACGATTCTACCTCTAGGGGTTGCTGCAGCGATCAGTCGCTAAAATCGGTTACTCCTAAAGTTAAACAAAACGCCTTTAAATCGACATTAATATTCCATATTAATTCGGTAATAACGCTCATAGCACTATCGAACAATGGTGGAGCGAAACGAAGCAAGCCTTATGTTTAAAACGGCTTTTGTTGAATAACCGGAAATCAGAAGTTACCAGAAGCTAACTAGCTAGCGTTTTGGCTAGCGGACTTTTGGCAGTAACTTTTAAGAGCTTCGGCTTTTATTTTAGTCATAATGAGTGGGCCGGATAACATACATTAATATCCCATCAATGTATGAAACCCTTGTGGAGATAACACTTGTTATAACCATAAAAACACACTCGAACCACATCGGCAATGACATGGTATCACAATGCCATCATGAGCTACGACCGTTAGCTCGTTGTGTTTAAAACACCATGTACACGCATTACACAAACATTTCCCAATAATCAGGTAACCTTTCCCTTTGGGTTCTCTGCCGAACCTGCCGCGTCCAGTCTCCTGCAACAGCTGACAAAAATAGACAAAGCTGTGTCGGCATTCTGTACTTCACGGCTGGTTGCACAGAAGTCAGAGTGCAACTTAGCTTCGATCTGGTCGATGAATCTCCGGATTCAGTTGGGTCCCCCCCCCCCCCCCCCCTGTTTTGTCACTCCACTGAAGCAGGCAGATGAGTTTCACAAAAGGCCCGTTCTGTGCAGCTTGTGGGCTTTGTAGGCCTTGAGGCTACTGGTCCAGGCGTGGCTGGCCCAGCCCCACTCCTTCAGATGTCCCAGGCAGAGGATGAATGAGCAGACTGGATTCCATGTAGCTTGCAGGGGTGGCTCGCAAGCCCCCCTCTCCTCGGGAGCCCCAGGGAAGAAGAAGCAGACTGAGAGTCTGGTCATAAGTGTCTGACCTTTTGTCTGGGGGAGTGGTCTGGGTTCACAGCAGGCACCCTGCCGTGAAGGCGGATCCTTGGTGGCTGTGAATGTGAAATACCTTTTTGGTCCTTTTTGATTCTTTCCCCATGTCAAATATTGCTCAAAATTCACTCTGGATTTAGCCATGGCGTGATGGCATAAAGAAGGCATAAAAGAAACAAGTGAAATGGTTCATTAGTCATGTTATTTGATCAAAAGCTGCTGTAAAAAAAAAACAACAACAGAAAAACGTTTGAATCCTGATTTAAAGGAACTGACAGGTTCTGAGGAGCAGATAAACTAAATGCTGCCACCCCCTGTTTAGTCCCGGTCTTGAGAACGCTGAGTGAGCACACCTCTGATGACCTGAGCGGTCCACATGCTTTACACCATGCTTTACACCTTCTGTCCTACAGTCATTTAGTGCTTTACAGGCCAGTAGAAGAGCTTTAACATATATTCTTTGACAAACAGGGATCCACTGCAGTGAAATAAGAACCAGTCTCATATGATCCCTTTTCCTGTTGTAAGTCAGGACTCTGGAAGCATTTTTGGGTGAGTTGCAGATGCCTGGTTGATGTTTTTTTTGACACACGCTTATGCAGTGATTTAACCTGCTGAAATTAAAATGGCTTGTCAGGACAACTGTTCATTCTAGCAATGTTTTATGAAGATGATTAATATGCTGATTTTTGCAACAACCTTTATGAGGCTGTTAAAATTTAACAACATCAAGGTTTCTCACATGCTCTGTGGTCTTTAGCCCCAATGAGGCTAGCGCGGATCTCGTCCTTGCATTTTCGGTACCGAAAATAATGGTTTCTGCCTTATTGGCATTGGGTTCAAGGAAATTCCGTACGACAGTGTAGAGGGAAAAGTGACAAGTCAAGAGAAAGCCATAATTCAGACTCCATAAATAGGCTTCTTGCTTGAATCCTTGTATTATCAAAAATTTCAATTGCTTTCAGCATTGATGCTAAACAGTATTGAAGCGTTCGAAACACAGCAGGGTTATCATCTTACTGAAGTTGTTTGTTTGTCATGTTCACTTCATCTCTTCCCAGTGGCTTTGTGAAAAATGTAAAAAGAAATACTTTCTTTGCCATAATTATCTAGTTGTCAACACTCATAAAACAAAAGGGCTCAGCATAAAACGCCGTCAGCAATTCCAGCACGACGCATGCCATAGTAGAAGCGGATGAGTCACAATAATCTCATCTTGTGATTCATCACGGCAAAGATGAGAAGCTGCCATTCTCTTACGATAAAGAAACAAAGGAAAAATTTACTTTTTTCATTGTGACTATTTTTTATTTGTCATTCAAATAAGACTGCACTTCCACAAAGAGATCCTTGGATGAGTGCCTCATCCAAATTCTTACATACATTTCAAAGACTGACATAAAGTCTAAATTATCTCATCTCTGTATCTTCTTTTCAGAACGTCAAACATGAAGATTAATGGACCAAATGTTTTCTGAATTGTTAATAAACCAGACTTTAGATTTTTCCTCTTTTTTTGTTCCTATGCCACACTTGTTGATATCATCAAAAAGAAAATCTTGGTAGCAGACAAAAGAATAATCTGAGTAAACTAAATCTAAGAACTGATTGTAAAGATAAGTTTTGCAATAACTGGCAACAGGTTTTTTGGATTTTTTTTCTTTATTTTTTTCTTTATTTTTTATTTTTGCAGCATTGGTTTCATTCAGGCATGTTGGACCTTTTTGAGCATGGAAAGCATGGATAAGTGAATGCCAGAGCGTCTCATGCAGGTTTTAGTTAGGAATTTGATTTGGCCACTCCAAAACCTTGTTTTTGGGGTCATCAGAGCCAGTCATTCACAGACTTGTGGATTCATTTGGATTCTTGTCCTGCTGCATACCTAATGTGTGACTGAGAATTTTCTGTCAGAGAGCAGAATTCATGGTTCTATTAATGCAAGTCGTCCAAAGCCAAAAGAAGCCACAGACCATCACATTGTCCCGACCATGCTTGACTGTTGGTGTGATGTTCTTTTTCTGAAATGCTGTTAATTTTATGCCAAATGTTAATGGTGTGCAAACCTCTCTTTTGCATTTTCAGTCCACAAAATATTTTTTCCAAAATTCTTGGGGATCATCACAATTTTTTTTTTTTCTTGTCAGCAGTGCTTTTCGATTTGAAGCTTTCCAAAAGTCGGAATTTTTTCCCAGTCTCTTTCTTACTGGTGAACAACATACTAACCTTAACCAAGAAAGATGAGGCCTACAGCACTTTAGTTGTTGTCGAGAGTCCATCCTTGATCTCCTGGATGAGGTGTTGATGATTTCTTTTTGTGATTTTGGTAAATGTGACAGATGCTAAGTGCTTTCCTTCCAGTCGGCTACCGAACTGCTTTGGATCGAGGTGTGGCATCGCATTTTAGCATGCGTTATGTATCCAGAGAGGTTCAGTTTACATGTTACTTGATTTTTCTAATTAGGCCTGGATGTGGCAGGCAAAATTAAACTCAGCTTTCCAAAGAAATAGGGTTTCTCCAAGTTAATTCATAACTCAACAAGGGGGTGATTACATTTTTACAGTTTAATAAACGGGATTATCATTTGAAAACTGAACTATTTACTCAGGTTTATTTTTCCTGATTTTAAAATTAGCTTGATGATCTGAAAAAAAAGTGTGATAAAAAGCAAAAATGAAATTAAATTTGTAAGTGGACACTCTTGATTATCCTCGAGCATCCTCTACACATATTTTCACCCCTTGGTAAAGATGGATAAAAATTCTTAAAATAAACTAATCTTTTAGCCCACACTAGATTCTACCTTACTTTAATGCTGTACGAGTGAAGTACTTTCCCCATTTAGCCTTTTGGGGCAATTTGTATTTGATGCAGCAAATCTAATCTGGTCTGCTGAAGGATATTGTCTCTCGTTCACTCCCTGACTTATTAAACGGATAATAACGTAGCAGCTTGATACACCTCCTCCATGTGCTTCAAATGAACTCTGCTCATGGCTTTGTGAAAAAGAACAGAGAGGTAAAATATTATGCCATTTTGACTCCCAGCTATAGCACACATTATCTTGATGAAATTCCCATTGGCCAGTGTGTTGTGAAACCAAAAAGATGAACATAAAATCATGAAATGATATTCATGATTTCAAAAGGGAAGGAATGGTTATACTGCACTGTACATCCTTGTTGTATAAGGGTTTATGGGGTTTTGTGGAATGTATTTTGCAAAGTAATTTTCGGCCCTCTCAGTGGCTGACATGAAGGTGCCATGAACACATCAAAAATCGTTTAGAAGTTTATCTTTTAAAGAGGTTCCATAATCTCCAGCCTTTACATTATTTTTATTCAATGTTGAGAAATAATTATTAATTATCGTTACGCCAAAAATTACTTTTACATTAAATGTTACAGATTGACATTACTTTATTAAATTGATTAGAGATTAGTAATTCATGGTTTTCTGTTTACTTTGGAGTAAAAGTGTGCCATGAGACAGAAGTCCATTTCTTTTAGCCACTGCATGGCCACAAGGCTGGATGAGGACCCATATTTATCTTGGCACCACAAATAATGTGCAATGTGGTAAAAGAAAATAAAATCTCCAAAGCTCAGTGTTAGAAAACTGCAGCAAAGATTGGCATCTTGAATCCTCAAGTATCCACAACAACCATTTGATGCCATCTACATGCCAGCTGATTGTCTGCGTGTAAAAATCCCTTTCTGACCTGCGATCATGTAAATGTGGATTTTGCTAAACGCTCCTGAGACGTTAACATAAACTATGTGTTTCGCTCAGACAAGGCTAAAACTGAGCTTTTCTCCAAAAAATACATAAATTTTTTTAAAAATGCTACAGGTGAGTTTGCCATTAAAAAGACAATGAATATGTGAAAAAGCACATAATTCTTACTGAAACGTATGGTGGAGGATCTATGACGCTGTTGGCCTTTTAATCTCCCTATGGCTCTCAGAACCTTGCTAACATGCACAGCTGCTTAAGAACTTTGAAACACCACGAGATTCCTAATAAAACTGTCTTGGACTCGACCAATAGAATACAAATGTATCTTTGAGCAGAAAGGTATGGCCAAAGCAACATTGACCCAAATCAACTTTCGTCCATGGCCATCTTACTCTCCAGACTTCTATAAAATAGTTCTGCGGTGAACTGAAGGAAAGTGAGCATAAGAGAGTGCTGTAAAACATGTACTATGCACAACAATTTTGGTACCAGGGGATAAAAAAAATCTTAATGTGCAATTCTTGGTCCCATTAAAAAGTGTATTTAAAGTAAAGGGTGGGTTTCTTTGATCTTTAGGAGTAAGGATATTTTACTGTTGTTAATAATTGACTCATTTAAATGTTTTTTTTTTGCATTTTTTCCAGGGCTTCCACTAACACTAACCCTTGGCCCATTGCTGGTTTAACTCCAACAACAATTAACCAACACAATCAACATAACAACATAGCAACACAAGTCTAACAAGACTGTAACACCAACAAAAACAAACATTTGACTTCATGCTGTTACTTGCCTGTCCAGAGAAGAAAAGCTACCTCTGAGTCAAACCGGAGCTGCTTCTGCTCTCAAAATGCTCTCCACCTCAGAAGCGCGAGGCCGGTGTTGATCCTCGCTTTGTCTCTTTCCTTATCTGAGAACTACCTTTACCAAAGACTGTTGTTTGTTTGTTTTTTGCTGTAATAATGGGTCCTGATCATCTGCAGGTAAACATGGGGGTGGCTTTTTATGGGGAGGGAGAGGCTAAGCCCAGAGTGGCAGCTGTACACATGGATGTACATGCACACACTTGCAAAGAAATGACTGGAGAACAACACAGGGAGCTGGTGTGTGACGTCATAACACATACCATCTAAAAAGAGACCTTTAGTTCTTCACAAAACAATTTTTAGTTCTCTCTATCTAAAAAATTTCACTTATTGCTCCTTTAAATGTATTAAAATAAAGGTTGTATTTTCCAAAAGTTTTTTATTCTGACAAAAAAAAACTTCAGTTGATTTTTAACATTTTCTACACATTTTTTTACCAGGGCTGTAAAAAAGGCTGCAAAAGCAGTTCTTTGTTGAAGAGGAAAAAGCATAAATATTTAAACTTTAGGGGGAGAAAAATCACACAAATGTAGGATGGAATCATATTAAAAGGTAAAACTAAATAAAGATGATTTGGCTCAACATTCATGCATGTACCTTTACGGGAGGGAAAAAGATGCGGGAAAGTGTGTTGGAGCAGCCATAAGGTCAAAATTTCCGTTTTGACCTTTTGCACTCCCTCTCCCTGTCTGTCTCTCCTCAGTCTGTCTAACTGTCTGCCTCATCTTTCTCTCAAGCTCTCTTTCTGTCATTATGCTGACAAGCTCTGGCAGGCCGATTTGGAGGCCGAGGACAAATCAATACACCATCTAACAGCTGTCAGCTGGGGTCCTCTGTGTGTGTGTGGGGGTGTGCCGAGCGGTGATCTGCTGGCGTGGTACTGCATTCATTACTCTTTCCTCCCTTCCTTCCCAGCTCGTACATAGTCACTGGCCTTTTTCTGTTATTTAATGAGGATGTCAATGAGAACTCAATTAATATTTACAATGACAATGAATTCAATAAAGAGGGTGCAGAGGACACCAGTTTTATTATCCATGCCATTGTCTGCGCCGAGAATCTACAGTACAATCTCTGTGCTAAGAGGCTAAGAGGGGGAAAAAAAGCTAATAAGATAAGAAATAGAAGACAACAATTAAACTTAAAATCTATTTCCTGTCAAATGCAGCTTCCCACAGACGACACTGACCTCTTAAACTGGATTTATTTAACATTTGACCTTTGTCAGGAAAATTATTTTAAATCAATGACTTCATTACTGAACATAGTCTTTAACAGAAGCATGGTTAGAAGAAAGCAGTGAAACATCTACGCTGATAGGTTAACACCCCCGATTACAATTTTCTAAGACAGAGGGGAGAGCATGAGAGACGGGAAGTGTGACCACCGTGTTTCATGATTCACTGTATAAAAAGGTGTTCTTGTATATATCTGGTTGTCCAGGTAAAAGGCCCTGCTCAAGCCATGCTTACGAGCCTTTACAGGCCTCTGAAACAGTGTAAACTTTTCAAATTGTTTCAGTGACCTTCTATCTGTGATAGGTGTTGATTAATCACTGTTTAATCGTTGTGGGTGACTTCAACATCTATGTTGACAGCCCCCGAGACAGAGCGGCTAATGAACTGTGTGATACAATTGAAAATTTGCGTTTGACTCAGCATGTTAAACAGCCGGCACACAAACGGGGACTTATCTTAGACTTGATTGTTTAAAAATGTCCACTGTCTTTGTAAGTGATGCCATCCTATCTGACAATGTTTCTGTTATCTCGACGGTGTCATTTCTATTGACTCAACATGCCAAAGAGACATAAGACAACCATTTATTTACGAAATGTAAAGGATTTCCTGGATTCACTCCCATTTATTTAGAATCTGCACGTTTTTTCAAGCATCCCCAAAAAAAGTAAATCCTTTCTAACTCAACCGAAGGATTAAACATCAGGATGTCTGCATGCAAATATACACTGATAAGGCACCCTAAAGCACAACATTATGACTGCTCACAGGTGAAATGAACAACACAGATTATCTCCTCTTCGTGACAATTTTTAGTGGGTGAAAAAAAATGAGCTTAATGTTTTAGAATCAATGTTTTTAGAATCTGAAAATATTGGCCAATGTAAGGATTTAGACAAAGTTGGCAAAACCGAAGTGTGATGGCTAAGGGACTAAATCAGAGAATCTTTAAAACAGAGGCTTTTGTGGGGTATTCTGGGTTCGAGTTTTCAGTTTCTATCAAAATCTGTCAGTAATGAACCAGCGACCAGAGCATGGCTCAGTATGTGAGGAACTAAAGTTGGTCCATGTGGCTCAATTCAAAAGTCGAGCTACTGCAGTGCAAATGGTTGAAGAAGTTCAATATTGAGCATCTTTCTCATGGGCAAATCTTACATAAAAGTATACCCTAACAACCGCCCACAGCTACTTGGATCCAAGTGCTTACAGATATGCTTCTATACAGATAAACTTTAAAGGTGGCTTTGGCTGTCAGAAAAATGTCCAATAAAGTTTTTCGCCTACATATCTGTAATGATCCAGAGACTGAGGACCCAGAATTCAGCCAAACTGCGTGATAATTAGATTTATTAAAGGCTGACCAAAAAAACAGGAAACAGGCAGGTTCAGAAGTCTAACTGGTCCAAAACGGTTCACAGATGAACAGACTCTCAAGCAGGGATCAGGCAAAACTCAAAGTCCAATAGTCAGAATCAGGTCAGGCAAAAACAGACTGGCAGTCCAAAAACAGGCAGGAACAAACAGAACAGGAACAGGCTGGCTCAGAAATCCATGAGACAAACAGGTCAGGATCAACAGGCAACTGAAAGTGCTAGATACGACTCACCGATAGGCACACGAGAAGATCTGGCACTGATGTCTGGCTTGAACGCTGGTTAAATACTGGCAAGTGCAGGTGGAAGGTAATGAGAAACCGGGCAGAGCTAAGCAGGTGTGTGCAATAGGAAATCAAACCAGACATCAGTGAGAGATCCAGACAGAACTCAAAGACTGAGAAAGAACATAAACAATAACAGAAATTGAACAAGAACAAACCCAAAACAAAACCTGAGGCAGGAGAAAGGACTAATTGATCAAATAATAAACATAAAACCAAGACAGAACTCAGACTATTACACATATCAAGCGGAGCACTATAGCGAAAGCAGTGATGCGCCACTTGTGAAAGTAAATTTTTTGGGCTCTCTTTGGCCGCCAAACAACACAAAAAAATAAAATAAAATAAAAAATAACTGGTGTGGGGGATGTATAAGAGAGGGACAGGAAATCATTAGGTTTATTTATCTTCTACTTTTTATGTAAAGTGGCAATTTATGTATATCTAAGGTGCATACCCTCAACTTTGAGGAGTTGACTTGACCTTCAAATCCCCCTGATTTCAATCCAGTCGAGCATATGTGAGATATGTTGAACAAACAAGCCAAATACAAAAGTCGACCTTGTATCACCTGAAGAACATTTTAAGGATTAAAGGACTAATATCCCTGCAGTATATTTAAAAATCATCCATGCGTGTGTGTATAATCAAACTGATTTCTGCAACAGTGTCTTCACAACTTTAGCTTAAAAGCAAATCAGAGAGCTGCACCTGATCCAGAACGCTGCTGTCCACATACTCGCTAAAACCAAGAAAGTAGAGCCCATCACCCCAGTTCTGAAGGCCTTACACTGGCTCCCTGTAGCTCAGAGATTAGACTTTAAAATAATTAGGATAGTTTATAAATCACTAAATGGCTTAGCACTAAAATACATTAGATTCATTATTTCATTAACCTTTCAGGCCATTTAGGTCTCTCATTTCTTCTGGTCCAAGTCCATTCTGTATCCCCAGAATCAGAACCAAACAAGAAGAAGCATTATTCAGTTTTTATACTCCACTCATTTGGAACAAACTTCCAGAAAATTGTATTCTTTTAAATCTAGGTAAAAACCCGTTTGTTTAGAGTTACCTTTAACTGTTCTATTTAAACTATTAACTGAAGTACCTGCTTCAGCTAGAAACCAATGATCAGGCCCAAAATCTGGGTGTAGTGATGGACTCAGACCTGAACCTCCAATAGCATCTAAAGATAATTACCAGGTCAGCTTTCTATCACCTGAAGAACATTTCCAGGATTAAAGGACTAATGTCTCAGCAGGATCTGGAAAAACTAATCCATGCTTTTATCTTTAGTAGAATTGATTACTGCAACGGTGTTTTCACAGGTCTGCCTAAAAATTGGATCAGACAGCTGCAGCTGATCCAGAACGCTGATGCCTGTGTCCTCACTAAAACAAAGAAAGTAGAGCACATCATCCCAGTTCTGACGTCCTTACAGAGTCTATTCTCTGTATCTCAGAGACAAACTTTAAAATACTTCTGTCAGTCTATAAATCCCTGAATGGCTTAGTACCTAAATACATCACAGACTTGTTATCAGACCACTCAGGTTGTCTGGCTCCAACCTACTCTGCATACCTAGAACCAGAACTAAACACGGAGAAGCAGCATTTAGTTCCTATGCTCCACTTATCTGGAACAAACTTCCAGAAAACTGTAAAAGTGCTGAAAGCCTGAGGTTTTTTATATCAAGATTAAAAACGCGTTTGTTTAGGATTGCCTTTGACCGTTCTAGTTAAACTGTTTTACTGAAACATAGTTCAACTTTGTAGTCCAACTGTTTTGAATGTGCTTTTAGTTTCCATTTTCCCATTTTATTCTGTTTAAATTTTTCTTAATTTTTTCCAACTTGCTTTTATTCTGTTTTTATTTTCCTATGTTTTAATCATCTAAAGCACTTAGCGTGTTGTCCTTGTACTGAAATGTGCTACACAAATAAATTTGCCTTGTCTTGCCTCAAAAGATCATTCATTTCAGTCTGTAGTAAAACTCATCTTACTTCCCTTTTTTATGCCACTGCAATTAACTTCTTTATGTTTTCCTTTTTCCATTTTTTTCACGTCAAACATTTTGAATTGTGCTGTTGCTGAAATGTGCTATAAAAATAAACTTACTTTTCCTATACCACTATGGTTTGTTCCTGTAGTTGAAAACAAGATTGTGGAACTTGCATTTAAAACTTTAATTAAATTGGAACTGAAATGTCCAGCCATACCCCCAGTGTCTGGAACCACCGAGTGATCCACATTAACCTCAAGTAAATGGGAAGGCGTGTGTGTGTGTGTGTGTGTGTGTGTGTGTGTGTGTGTGTGTGTGTGTGTGTGTGTGTGTGTGTGTGTGTGTGTGCTATCCAGAGCCTGTCAGTTCCAGCCGCACTGGTCTGCTCTAATGACTGCTTTGACCTTTCACTGAAAGCGGGATGAATGGCATGATATCTGCTTCCTTCTCACCTCTGCACTTGCTTCTGGGCTCCCACCTTTTTAAATACTTATATCTTACTGCCTCATTTTACTTTGCTGAAGCTCCTTGGCTGGTGTTCTGGCTTTGCTTTCATATAAAAATCTCAAAGCACGTTTTTTAAATTCATCTGGATCACTCTCCTGCTGAAGCTGGATTTTGGCAACATAGCAAACCATTCTTTCTTTATTTCCCTCACTTGTTCCTCTGCATTTGACAGCAATATGTTGTTAACTGCCCTCGTTTTTGGTCAAACAAAGTTAGTTTGTGCCGAAATTGTGAACATAGAACACTCTAAGAAAGCTTCTCAAACACAAATCAAATGCCACCCAGCCTCTACACCTGACGGTATATTGCTGTGGCTTACAAAAGAATTCACATTTTGAATCTCAATGTATGTATTAGGATTTTATAAAACAAATTAGTGATAATTAGTGCATACAAAAGCAGTGGAAAGAAACTGGCGTACAGTTTTTAAAAAGTTTTTCACTGATACAAATCTAGTAAGTGTGGCAAGCATTTTTCATCGAGCTTAGTAAATACTGTAAAATCCAAGCACAGAAAAGGATCCTTCTATTTTACAATTACACAAATTCTACCTTTTGTTGTTCCATCACAAAACAAAACAAAAAACAATAAAACCCATAGAAGTCTGTGATTGAATTCCGAGAAAATGTGAAAATGGCTAACGGGTATGGAAACCTTTTCCAAAGAGCTACCACAGCTGAGATTATAATTTAGATGTTCCAGTATGAACTCAAAAATGTTAGACTTCAATTGGTAGAAACGAAGACACAATCCAACAAATCTTCATGTAAAAAAAAAACTAAATATGTCTGAATAATAGTTATCCTTACATGAAGGAACCAACAAAGTGAGAAATTGCTGTACTGTTATTTTTGTGCTGTTTGTTTCTTTTTTTTTTTATGAGAAAACGCTGCCTGTTGAAATGAATTGAGTAGAATTAACGTAATTCGGTGTTTGGCCGCTAGAGAGAAGCAGATACAATAAATATCTTATGCTCTGTCTATGGTGCTGAAGCGCAGTTAGGTCTGTGTGGTTCTCTCCAAGGTGCTGAACTATAATGATTCGTGGGTCCAGAAGGAGTGTCTTTCATGTTCGTGTTAACAGCAAAAATCACGCAGTTGGGTCATTAGGTCTTTCCTATTTGTTACATGTTTGCAACAGGGTGGAATGGAGACAAAATCACAAATTAGAAAAAAAATTGTTCCGGGCCTTATATTTAAAATGGAAGAAAGCAGGCAAACTATACACAATTTGATTCATGCCAGAGTGTGACTTGAAATCATAAAAATGTAAAAGCAATAATTGCAGTTATTCTGTAGAGGTGTATGCATTTTGGGATTTTTTTTTCCATGCCAGATGATAACCTGAAGCACGGTCAGTGTTACAAAGTAGCTCCGTGATCTTCTTTGATGCCAAAATTGTTATCTAAAATATGCAAGCTTGATGAGTCACATGACTTCTGAGTGATTTCATCCCCCTCTTTGTGTATCCTCAAAATTAAGACAGCTCATTGTGAAGCGGAACAACAACAATCCAGCACATCAAAGGCAGAGATGGGCCCTTCAAACGACAAAGCAGATGTGGGGGAAGCAAGGAGTAGAGCGAATGTCAGAGATTAGAAAGAACGTAATTAGAACAAAAGAAATACAAGCTCCTGAGTAAAAGTGAAATCCTAAATGACTGCCCACAGAGACACAATTAAGCAGACGATTGCAATAAAGACATTTCATTAAAAGGGATTAAACTTGCCTTACAGAAACCCAGATCTTTAATAGAGACATTATTAAAATAGAATAGTGGGGATAAGGAATTTATTTGAGTAGTGAAATTTAAATTCATTGCCTGCCAAGTTTCAGCATATGAGCGGATGCGTCTATTTAAAAAAGCTTCCTATCAGCAGGTTTGCCTAAAGTTAACCACAGGAGCTAATATCATCTGCCTGTCAGAATTTAATGCTGGACTTACGCTGCCTGAGAGCTTAACTCTGGAAATGCAATTTTTAATACCCCTTACAGGCATCATATTGGGTTTAGTTTGGACATTAAGTTTTTTAATGAAATTTCCTCATTTGATTAATGATTAGATTCGATTCTCATTAAATTTCAGCTGATCTCTCATTAGTTCACTCCTTTAACTTATTTTTGGAACTAATCAGTGTTAAGTCACTATTATGTGGTCTGTTGCCCCCTCTTGTGGTAAATACCATAATCAACAGCTCATATGCAAATTTTAATTTGGATTTATGGTGTATCTCAAGTTTCCTCATCAAACACTACATAACAACTTTTATATAAATCTTACAACAGTTTTAATCACTTGCTGTAAAGACGAATTCAATTCAGCTAAACTCTGCTTTGTTCATACAGGGCAATCAGGGCAAATGTCAATTTAACATTTCTAAGTGATTTACAGAAAGAAAAAAAAACATCAAATAGTACTGGCAATAAACAAAGGTTCAAGAAATATCTCACAATAACAACCTGTCAAATTTGCAAAGAGTAAGCTGAAAAGGTTTGAAATATGTAAACGATAAACTAAAGCATTATAAAACCATCTCTACAAAATAATTGTTTTCCTTAATCAAACAATTATATATACATATAACATATATACATTTGTTCAGCATTAGTTTGGACAAGAAGGTTTGTGATTTTGTGATGTCCCAAGGACTGCTTTAGTTGAGACTGTTTATAATACAAGACTTTAACAACACCAAGGTTTCTCTCTATAGCATTTAGAATAGAATAGAATCCTTTTATTGTCATTATACAGTATATAATGAGATTGGAGCTTTTTTCAGTGCAGACACAAAATTCATACAATTGTGCAAAATGGACTACTTATAGTTACAATACTAAATATCAAAAATACTGAAAGGATATATAAACATAGACAATGTCAAAGTATATCAAATATATTTTACAATGCGGAAACAGACAGTAGCAGCAGTAAAAAATTTATTGCAAGGTTAAAACAGAATGAAGAGACAGCAGCATCAGTGTCAGTGAGTCTATATTACACATCATACATTATGTTGATGGATGGGGTTGTTGCATATGACAGTTCAGGGTGGTGATCGCTCTCGGAAAGAAGCAGTTTTTCAGTCTGTCTGTCTGTGCTCTGAAGCACTAGAGGGCAACACCTGAGAGCCGGGTTGTGAACTGTCCTTGATGATGCAAGTTCTGCTGAGGCGCCATGCATTGTAGATGTCCATCAAAGAAAGGGAGAGGGCAGCCAACTCTGTGCTGCTTTGACTGTCCTCTGAAGCCCTGCTCTCACTGCCCTTCATTGCCTCCGTGCAGCTCCTGTACCATGTGGACACACAGTAGGCAGCAGGCTCTGAATGGAAGAGTGCTAGAAGGCCAGAAGCAGCTTTATGGCCAGGTTTGTAAGTATGTCAGGCTCTGTGCATCCAGAGTCCGTTGTCTATCTGTAATTTCCATGATAACTGATTTTGCAGTCCAGTCTCTGTAATCTCATAATCCCTAACAAGTCCCTCTGTTGATGTGCCCAAAAGGCACATCATAACAAAACAGTTCAAATGTCCGTTAGCCACCACCATGTTTGACAAACCAAAAAATTGGTAATGGCTCAAAACGATGGCAACGTGAAAAAGAGACATGATAAATTGGATTTACAAATAGTAGTGGCAATAGTAAAAAAGTAAAAGTAAAAAAAAAGGCAATAGTAGTGCCAGTGGTCATCGGAGCACTCAAGGCAATGACCCCCAAACTGGAGAAGTGGTGCCAACAGATAACTGGAGAAACCTCCGAGACCCCAGTCCAGATAAGTGTAGTTATGTAGTAAAGGTAGAGAGGACCTGAGTTTTGGATTAACCACCACCCACCCAAGGCAACAGTGGGTGGGTGTATAGACCACTGATCTCTATTATACACTGGATTGCTGATTTGCCCTAAAAACTGAAGTCACTGGCTGCCATCTTGCTACTCCCTACTCTCACAGAATCCCATAGGATTTGGTTGCAACAACAAGCAGTTTTCTGGCTGTGTGAAAACGTTTCACAGGTAATTCTACAGTCAGTGGATGTACTAACACTATCAACTACTAGGAAATTATGTTCTGAAATATATTACATGTTATTCATATTAAATATATATATATATATATATATATATATATATATATATATATATATATATATATATATATATATATATATATATATATATATATATAAATATGTGGTTATGTATATATATGTATACATATATGTAAATATATGTTTTTGTATATTGTTATTTATATATTTATAAATGTTATTTATATATTTATAAATGTTATACATATATATATATATATATATATATATATATATATATATATATATATATATATATATATATATAAATAAATAAATAAATAAATAACTTGCAAAATATTTCAGCACATGACTTTCTCAGTACTTGATAGTTTTAGTATAATAGAGATCAGTGGTATGGACAGATAATATTGATAATATTCTAAATTTTGAATTGACACTGTGACAACTTCAACCTTACAAAAGAGGCCCAGTCTCAGCATATTATGGAATGTCACTTTAATCCTCTTAAACACAGCTCACAGTAGGATAACAGCTTATCACCTCACTTGTTATCACACACATGGCTCTTCTCTGAAGAACAGGTACTACCTCTAGTGGCGTGGGGTGATAACACAGCAATCATATAAAACGTCCCCTGACTCATAATACTACAGACACATAAACTGCTTTACATTGGCAATCTAAAATGTAACATTCAGACATCTGCTCTAAATCGAAATTAACCAGGTTCATTTGTTTTTGAATAATTCTAAAAAAAACAAAATCCCCTCAATGAAAGGTTATACTCGTTACACTTTTTATTCCCTGACACTTATATATGTTCTACTGTTTAAAACTGTTTCTTCCCCCTATTCAAGAGCTGTTAAATTGTATTTCAGTTGTTGGTTTTTTTCCCCGGCAGAAGAACACCTTGTAATTCCGTCCACGAACAGCAGGTGGCAGAATCCGCACCGTTGCAAACAAAGACAGCAGAAGAAGCGCCCCGGAAGCCCGAGCAGCAGGGTGTCTGATGCCGTGCTATGGGGTGAGTAACTTGCTGTGTTTCACTTGGTTTCTCCTGGTGGCTTACACAAACACACGCACAGCAAACGTGTGCTGTTAAACGCTGCGGACTGAAGCCAAGCGGCTCCTTATCGTGCGTTTGTGTCGGACACTTTGTTGACGTGGCTCCGCCGCTGGCAGCTGCTGACCGCCTACACAGAGTAGCATCCCGTTCCCCACCGCCGGCTCGCTTGTCGGCGTCCGTCGCCCGTTTGTTCCCAACCCTCCGAGCTTCAGCCTCGGGGTGGACGAACTGAGCGGGGGAGAGGTTAGCAGGGTCGGGCTGAACGCATGCTGTCAGGTTGGGTTTGGACTGAGGGACCGACGATGCTGTCCCGCCTTTCAGCCACTTACGTCAGACACGGAGGCCTGCTTTCTTTTATTCCCTCGGTGTTTACTCTATGTTTGAGCATTGATGTTTATCTCATACAGGGCCTTCAACACTAGTCGTGTTCCTTGAGTTTTTTTTTCACATTAAAACTCACAAACTTCCTTGAGATTTTATGTGATAAACCAACAGAAGGTGGATCTATTCGCCCCATCTCCTCTTAAACCCCCAAATAGAAATTTGCCAAGAAGATCCACGTGGTGGTGGCAGCATTATGGTGTGGGCTTGCTTTTCTTAAGCCGTGGCAAAGAATCCAGTCTGAGTTTATGGGGAAATGCTGGAAGAAACCGGGGTGAAGGTTTGTCTTCTAAACTGGACAACCCCAGACTTTCAGCCAGAGAAAGATTTAGATCAAGTTAAAGCACATGTTTTTTCCACTGTTTTGGGATAGGCGTAGGGCTGGGCCATATGGGCAAACAAACATATTGATAAAATAGAAATCATATTGATATCGATAATTAGCAACAAATTCAAAAACACATATTTTAAGTGCAGCCCAGGGCCAGTTTATGCTGTTGCTTAGCGACCTATTTTTAGATACAAAACACACAAACGTTGAATTCAAACTCAACCCTTTATTCAACCAACCTTTTTTTTTTATTTACCAAAACTGCAAGTTAAAAAAGAAAAAAAAAGCCTTCTCTGAACTCTTTGAAGGGGGTGGAGCTTGGCTCCTGGGTCTGCGTTTGCGATTGGTTGGGAGAATTAGAGAATTAAAGGACTATAATATGACATGACTAGAATGTAAAAGAAAGTTATATATTTATTTATTCGCTAATCTCTAAGGTGATAAATATGTTGTTTTTAATTTATTTTTATAATCAAAAATTGTTTATGTCATTTTTGTTAATTATCCTATCTGAACCATAAAACACACACTATAGGCTGGATCATCAGTTCATGAGAGAGGTATTCGGGCCAAATCCTCTGGCTGTGGGTGTGACGCGTTGTGTGCTCTCGTTGATGCATTAGCGAGATAACACGGGCTAACTTCAATATTTGTAACTTGCTTACCTCAAAGACATTACGCCACAAAATAAAAGCCCTGTGCAATCGCAGCGGCAGATGCCTCTCCTGTTCTCCCATGCACGTGACAACACTGGTGTCATTTCAACTTGTCGCCAGAGGGGGCAGACGTCTGCAAAAACCCTGTGCCCGTATTCACAAAGAATCCTGAGACTAAAAGTAACTGTTAGTGACGTCATTTAAGGAAAAATCTTAGAATTTCTCAAATTCTAAGAACTCTATTCTCCTCCAAGAGCTGTGCGCCGGGCAGCGCTGCGGTCCAGTTCAGTTTGTTCCACTTTTTTTTTCCCCTCTCCAATTTGTCGGTCGTTTTGCCAAATACAACCGCTGTATACGAGCAGATAATTACAGTAAAATGCTGACTGGTGAGTGTGCATTAATGTCAAATAGATAAAGTAGTAAAATGATCACTATGGCAAGTAAACATAAGCAAGTTTCATCATCTTGACACACATTTCTTCATCCAGTCCAGTCGCTTCATTTCTTTCTTCTAAAACTAGGTGTTCTTTTTTGTATCAACCAATCACAGCTCTTGAAAGCCAGCGTCCCGCCTAGCAACGGGGTCAACCCCACCTCCTCACTGACATAAAATGTCTCCCATCTCTGCACTCAGTCGCCCTCAGCAGCGATCTGAATCGCCCTTAAGATTCCTAGGTAGGAATATTTAAGATAAAATAGGAGCTCTCTGAGAGGACTGAGAATCTTTGTGAACACGAGTACTGAAATTTACCCTATGCTCCTTTAACATTATTTGCTTTTAAATGAACATTTAGTGGTAGAATGCCTTTTAGCAACTAGTCCCCCCACCCAATTAGCATCTTGGACCCACAGATTACATCTCTCCTCTCTCTTCTTCTTCTTTTGTCTGTAGTCTGCCTTAATCTTGCAGATCTACTCTGACGACAGGCTCCCCCCTAACCACCTTTTGACATGCAAGGCTTCTACTCCAAGCTCAACTCCTCGCCCTCCTCGTCTCCCCTGTTGGGAATGGGCCCCCGGGCGGACGGCGCTCGGGTGCCCCTCAGCTTGGCCGTCGAGGCGGAGAAAGCGCAGGCCCTCCTGCAGACCTTCAGCTCCGCCTCCCTGCTGGCGTCGGCTGGACTCGGGGCCTTCTGCGTGCTGGCAGATCACGCGCTCCAGCTGCCCGCCGTCCACCAGCACCTGTGGCTGCGTGCCGCCTTGGACAACGCCACGCATGGACTGGTGGGGCTGTGGTCGTGGGCCGTTGTGATCGGACTGAGGAAAAAGAGTGATTTGTATGAGGTGCTGCTGGCGGGGCTCCTGGCATCTATTATAGACCTGGACCACTTCTACATGGCTGGATCGCTGTCACTCAAGGTAAGAGCTGCACTGCTCCGCCTGTTGATTAGGCCCGGTTGGAGCAAAAGAGCACCTCTGCCATGTTCTTCGGACTATAAGACGCACTTAAAATCCTTAAATTTTCTCAGAAATTGATGGTGCCCCTTATACATCATTACCGTTGTGCTTTCTGACCGATTTTATGTGGTACAATGCGCTCAAAAATCTGTCAAAATGTGTCAGTACGACTTTGATTAGCAATGAAGCCGCTCCGCTCAATGGATATTTGGAGCATTACGTAACACTGTCACTATCTGATCGGACCCCTGAGGAGTCTACAAGACTGCCTGGCTGTAATGTCTGAACTAGTGTATTCATGTAAAGGCCCCCACATACTACTTCAATCCGCAGAGGTACGTGCAGAGCTCCATTTTTATGACTGCGTACGCGGTGTCACATTATAAACTTCTCGGTCACAAGAAGTCTTTACATCGAACTGTTTTATATGTGACACTGAGCTTGATACGCTGAACTGCTCCAAGCAGGCAGTCTCCAGGACGCAGCATCACCGTCCCTCTCTGTTCTCACTGACAGGTGGGAGCCTGCTGGAAAAGAAACAGCTCTAGGCGTTCAGCTAGCTAATCACTCATTTTACCATCCGTTCCGCTGCTTCGCCCCACTGGGAGAAAGTGTTGGAATTGTAGGAATTTGCCACAAGAAATGTAGGCAACAGTACGCTGGACTATGAAGGGTAAAACGTCTGTGGAGAG
Source organism: Fundulus diaphanus (assembly GCA_037039145.1). NCBI lineage: Eukaryota > Metazoa > Chordata > Actinopteri > Cyprinodontiformes > Fundulidae > Fundulus > Fundulus diaphanus. The sequence goes on along the minus strand of CM073141.1, from coordinate 9,917,914 downwards.
TCAGCACGGAGTCCACCAAGCTCACAGTACGCCAGAGTGTGTGGGAGCCTTTAGGCAGCCCACACCCGGAGTACAGATAAGATAAGATAGGGCTTTATTGATCTCACATTGGAGAAATTTACTTGTCTTACATCGGCTTAATAAACAAAAAAGAAGGTGCCAAAAGGAGGAAAGGTGTATAAGGTATATACAGTGTGTCCACATATGTACAGTGTATCCAAAAAAAAGTACAAAAGAATAAATAAATAAATAAAAGTACAGGGGAAATAAAGCAGATATTTAGGATGACTTATGTACACTCTGGTGATTTGTATACAAATGGAATGACGTTTTACATTAAGTGGTACCAGGTAAGAACACGGTGAGGTAGTGAGATATCTATGCAGCTGAGGTCGCGTATTAAACAGGATTATTTAACAGTATTGTTGCACAGTAGTTATTGCACAGTGTATTAGATAGTAATTGCATCTTAGTTATTGCAAATTAGGTATTAAAGTTATAGTTACAGTTATAGTGCAGCATTGTAAAGTCTGATAGCAGCAGGGACGCGCAATCAACGCGCTAGCAACAATAAACCTAGTAAGTTAATTCAATATAAAAGTTAAGTTTATTTTGGCCTTTATGTTAGAAACAGAGCAGTGCAGTCCAGCTACTCTGCCCTCCTGACAGAGACGGACAGAGCTGTGTACGTGGAGGGGCGGAGTGATATTACACACTTGGGAAGAATATTTAGTGTGCCTTACGGTCTGAAAAATACGCCAATAGTTGTTGTGGAATCATTTTATTCTTGACGTATTTAAGTTTCCCTCCTTCCAGGCTGCCGTGTCGCTGCCTCAGCGCCCTCCCCTCCACTGCTCCTCCCTCATCCCCGTCGTCTGCCTCTCCCTCCGCTTCCTCATGTGGATCGGCCGCCTAAAGGACGCTTGGTGCTCCCTGCCGTGGATGCTCTTCATCTCCATGGCGACGCACCACGTGCGGGATGGCGTGCGCCACGGCCTGTGGCTCTGCCCGTTCGGAAACACGGCGCCCGTCCCCTACTGGCTGTACGTCAGCACCACAGCGACACTTCCGCACCTGTGCTCCGTGCTCATGTACCTGACGGGAACCAGGGACGTGATCTCCACCAAACACGGCGTCGCGATCGACGTGTAGACGTCACGGAGTTTGGGGGGCGGCGAACAGTGCTGTGGCGGCTTTGACTATCCCCGGACAAAAATGTTCTTGACAAATTGAGACATTCAAATACTTGAAGTGACTGGCGAACAATCTACAACACTTGAAGGATTAAGATGTTTTTTTATTTATTTATTTATTTTAGGCGAGGCCATTTTGACAGTTCCTGTCAGGCATTGACATAGACACCTATGGCCGTTGGGTTGATAATTCAACATAGATCTTGAATTAATATTGAAAAAGAGGACGCGGGTCCTCAAGTTTGAATTTATTGTACATTTTCCTCAATCCGCAAGGGACCATAAGTATACATACAGTCTCAAATAAGTCCATTCAGTCTCTTACCATGTTGCAAATAAGCCACATGCTTTTTTTGTGGCTGTGAGCAAGATTCTGGCTGTATTATCAGGGATGGTAGTTAATTTGAATAGTTTTTGTTTTTTGATACGGACCCATCTTTTAAACATACCCATAAACTTTCAATAGTGTTGAAATCAGGGCCATTCCAGAACCCAGATGTTAGCCCGCTTCATCCTTTGCAAAAGCAGTTTGGATTTGTGTTTGGGATCGTTCTGCTGTACAGCTGGTTGGAAGGGAAGTCCTCCTCCTTAAGTGTTCCTTCCGCTTAGTACTACTCACTTATATAGCCAGCAGCAAGGCTGATCCACAGTATGATAAGTTGGTGCAGTGTTCTCAGGGTTTAAAACCTCGTTTTGTCTCCAAACATGCGTTGCGTCGTCGTGGCTGAGCAGCTCTGACCGCGAAACGTTCTTCTAACAGCGTTTGGCTCGCCCATAGGCTCAGCTGCTCATGTCGGTTGACCGTGTTGTTTTAATGTTTTGAGCAGACAGCGTTCTCTTGGTCTCCGTCCTCTGTAACAATTTAAAACCAGCTTCACCAGTTAGTAATGGGACCCCTTAGCCTCACGCCTGGGTGGTTCCTTCTTTGTTCCTAATCACTCTGGCTAATTTAATTTAATCTCAGGATGACGGTTTGGGTCAAAAGGTTAAAACTTGGACTCAGTTGAATGCGCTAACAGGTCTGTGATCCCAAACGCAAATCCAAACTGATTTTTGCAAGGGATAAAGTTGGCTAACATGAGGGTTCTGGAATGGCCTGGACCTCAACTCTCTTCTGACAACCAGTTAAAAAAAAAAAATACAAAAATCTGGGAAAGATGTTCTAGATTTAGAAGTTTGCCAGAAGCGTGTTGATTGCTCCAGCTTATTGGCGGACATATGACCAATTATTTATGAGGGGGGATGGATATATTTGAGTATGTAGGTAAAGTTTAGCCCCGTGGATTAGAGAAAATAAGCAATAAATTTAAACTTCTACAACAAATTATTCTTAAAAATAACTAAAGTTGAGTGAGTTCAAACACATCAACACAACAAAATTACATATATTTATCTTTATAAGTGTAAGTAAACATCTGATCCGAACTGTATCAGATTAAAAATGTGCTTTTTGTTTTGGCTAATATTTTTGGATTAAAGGACCATTCCAAAAACCTGCTGCCAATCCTGGATTATTAAGGAAGGGCTCATGTGGACAGTCGTCTATCAGAATCCTGATCTGAGGAATATTTCCCTTTCCAGCGACAGTTTGACTCCAGCCCCATCAACCCAACATCTTAGAGAAGTTTCCAGAGGGAATTTCCACAAGGCACGGGCTGCTTTAAGATTTTTCACAGTATAAAAAAAAAAGTATAATATGATTTAATTGCTTTTATTTATGACGAAAAAGCTCAGAAATAGGAAAAACACCTTTTTTTTTCTTCTTTTTTCTTAAAGGCGGATATTTGTAAAACCTTTAGTGACACTTGTAAACAACCCAAACCTGATCCGCACCGATCAGTGAAGCTTTTCTACTATTCAGCAGCTCAAGGAGAAGTCAACCAAAGGTCGACCACAGGCTGTTTGAAACATGCATACTGTGTGTTTTTGTTGGAAACAATTCACCTTTAAAAAGCACGTGTAGATTTTTTGAGTTTGGGTTTATTTAAATCACTGCCACAGAACACACAATGAAATCCATTCTCTCTCACCACAACACAGAATTGCCTATAATGACACGTCCCAGCTGCCGTCATTGTGATGTTTGGAGAAGCCATTCTATCTAATAAGTAGTAACCTTCTGCTGCCGGAGCCTTTTCTTTTTGGCTTTCAGTGCCATTTGTTCAGCCACAGACTGTTTTGGTCATTTGATTGTTTGCTTGTTAAGCATTTGGTGTTGTTGTGACTCTCAAGATGCGAGAAGGATGAGTGAAAACCTGCCGAATGTGAAAGATGATGCTGGACTTTTGTTATTTTGAGTGGTTTGTTTCTAACGAGTAAAATCTCCAAATGTGTTATTGGGAACGTTCACATTAGCAACCACAAAGATAGCGAACATTTACGGTTAGTCTTCAGTGTATTATTAGGTGTAAAATGAACACGCACATTGCTATACAGTATCATTACCACATTATTTTAAATTAAGCATAACATGTAATGTAGTGATGGGCTTTAGAGGTGTGCTGCTCAGTTGTAAGGTAACATGGGGATAACGTATTTCTCTCCTGCTGTGTTTGTTCTAAACTGGGAAGCTAAGTTTAAGCAAGGTGTGTTTATTTTTCTAATACATTTTCTTGGGTAACATAAGCTGCAATAAGCAGCTTTTTTGTTGTTGTTGAGGAAGTGGTTGCATCAATGCATCTTGTCCACTAGAGGGCACTCACTGTTTACATATGATTGCTGTTAGTTTATTATTTTCCAGTGTTTAAAACAATAATTAAAAGTTAAGAGAATAGTTAACCGGATCAAATTTGCACAGGTTATGTTTTTTTAATAAGAAAATCTTGATTTGTTTTGAAATAATCTAATTTGTATCTATCTAGTATTAATCTCTGTCTCATTAATATTGGAGTGACGGACATCGTTTGTGTTTGCTGAGGTACTACAGACGTCGCTGGAGACTAATGGCTGCACAGCACTGGAAGTTTAGCTGAAAGCTAAGGCAACGCATTAGCGCTGCAGGCGTTTTTCTCTCCCAGCTCTGCGCCGGCATAAGTGAAAAGTTTGTGTTTATGGTATGAATGTGTTCGACTGCCATGCCATTTGAAACGCATTATTTCCAGAAGAAGAAAACATCTTTTACTGCTGCTTATTTTTATGTTTGACCTTTCTAAATATAATGTTTTGAATTTTTGCACTTTAAGTTTTTAAAACATGAAATGTTATTTAATTTTTGGTTGAGTGCTTTTGTAAGGTAGGAAGTGTGTCTTTAGTGATAAGAACATGTGCAAAGTACCTAGTTAATTCTAGTAGTGTTCTCCTATCTCAATAAAATATACCCTGCACAAATATCTTGTAAATATGTAATTTCATTAGTTCCCCGTTGACTTGGAGAGCCCAATTTCTTCTTGGCTTTTCTCAAAGAAAAGCCAATTGTCAGGTTAAGACTAGTTATTTTATATTTAAGTGAATGTTTTCTTTACAAAAAAAAAACATACTATTTTTGCAATCAATGGTAGGAGAGCTAACCAAGTTAACAAGTTGGTTTGATGTTAATGAATTGACTAAGTTTTTAAAAAGTAATGTTTTGGTAACTCAAAGAAACGTTTGATAAATGTTGCTGAAATAAAATGATAAAAATCTAGCTCCTTTGTTTAGCTAATTGTAGGATGTAAATGACACTTCATCTTTCAGTTGCATTGTGAATAAATGTGGAATTGCTTATTTGCACGCGACACCTTCCTTGTGTTGAGCTGAAACTTTTTTTCAGATTAGATGGAGCAGGTTACCTGATGGGCTTGATCTGAAAACGTCTAATTATAGCTCCTAGCTCCTGTTGCTCTACCTTTCATGAGGTTAACAGTTAGAACTCTTGTGGGTAGTAAAGGAGCTTTGAAACTGCTGTGTTGATTTCGGACAGCCTTTAACTCTGATGTCATTACGCAACAAAAACGAACATGGATGATTCTAGTCAAATCCGGGCAAACGGCATTCCGAAACGTCCCTCCGGACATTTTCATTCATTTACGTGAGGTGGACTGTGCTTGTACGTCCTGTCACGCAAATTGTGGGATTCCTTATAGCTCCTTAAGTAATTGTCCGGTAAGGGACATTGGCTCCATCCGAATACCCTTAATAATAGCTCCTAGCTCCTGTTCCTTGACCTTTCACCGTTGTCAACAGTAAGAACTCTATTGTGGGGAGGAAACACAGCTTTGGACTGCTGTGCCGATTTCGGACAGCCTTTAACTGCGTCATGGATGATGAGTCAAGTCTGATCCTAAAGCCCTCCGAAAATTAACTACAAATTGGGTGCTCTCTTCTCTGCAGACATTTTTGTTGATTTCCCTGAGGGGGCTGTGCTGATACGTCATGTCGCACAAAGAGTTGTGGGATACCTAATGTTTTTTTGTGCCAGTAAGGGAGCTATTTGGGTTCCTAGGCAAAAACTAGCCATGGGAGGGAGAATATAGGCTTCTTTTCCTACCTCCTTCCTTCCTTGCTGACTGCACTATTCGGACAGCACTGATCATGGCGAACGCTGACGCACCTCTGCTTTGGCTAAAGAGTCCTTACCCAATAGACATTTTCCCCATCTAAGAGGATTTCCTGGATTCTAAGTTGTTCTCCAGAGGCTGACCACACCCAGCAGGGGGAACAAGATTCCCTGTGACATCTTTTGCGGCTTTAGCAAGATGGCCTCAACTTTCCGTTTAGCCACACTTAATGAGAAAACCTAAACAAACTAAAATAAAAATTCACAAAAGGAGCATTTCTGTCAATTTCTGTTTCACTGAGAGGAGAAAATGTGGCGTTAACATGGAACCATAAGGCCTGGTTAGCAGAAATAGCTAACAAATGTTTAGTGCTGCTTCAGATGAAATGGGAAATAATTCTGCATCAGTGACACTACTCACTTATTCAAGGTAAGGTGGCATTGGGTCATGGTGTAGTTTGTATAATTATGAGCCTATAGGCCTAATTTTTAAGCCCGTATTTTCCCCTTTTGAGGGTTTTCTGTGGCGCAAAGATCTGCAGGTTTTATGAGTGACTTAAAGCACTAAGGCAGAAAGCTGAAGTTAATTGTTTACTGCCACTTGGCTGGATTTTAATTGCATTGCAACTTCTTTCTTTTCGTCTATTTTCATCTAATTTTAGTAGATCAAGGTGAACAGTAAACATTATTTTAATTGAGTAGATGGTTCTGTCAGAGCATTTTTTTAGATATGTCTCAGTGGCAAGATTGATCATATGCTGAATTATCTTAAGTACAAGACAAAACTTCAAAGGTTTATTTTCAGATAAATAAACATGAACCCAAAACGAACAGAATTGTCCTCAAAATGAATATATTTTATCTCTTGTTTTAGTTAACAGCCCTACTGTTATTTTATAAAGTTTGAAAAAAAAATCAGTCTTGAATGTGAAATGAATAGAAACCAACACTTAAATTACCATTTAACAGATAATTGTTTTTTTTCCTGTATGGTTGTAGGCAGGTTCTTTCAACAGAAATATTGAATATATATACAAAATTGCAATAAAGAATTAGTTACTTATAGACTAATTAGTACCTCACACTATGGATCACTTATGTAGAGGTGGGCAAATTTTGTAGTGCCACACTTGAGCTCTTACAGTGTGTCCATGCTAAAACTATTGTGCTGAGCTGTTAGTGCTAATTGGGAATATCCTGACTAGAGCAGGAAGGAAGAGGAAGAACTGAGTCATATCGGCTGCCACTCCACTACAGGAAATGGGCAAACGTTGAGGCTGATTTTACCACATTTTTATGCCAAAGATAATGTAGTATGCCAAACAAGATGGATGACGCAAAAGTTTATTATATCCTAAACAAATTAGCGGAAGTGACCCGCCTCTCATTGATGATGGCCAAAAGCACAATAGAAAATGTTTATTTAATGAAGAGACATGGGCCCTGAGGATATCAAACCCTGCCTGTTTGAACTACAGCAGCCGGAGGCACGACGACAATGTGGTAAAATAGTATTTATTTCACAGAAACATACCAGTACAGGAAGAATAACAGCTTATGATGATATGTGTTGTACACACATCGCAAGGAAAAAAAAAAAGACTATTTACATCTGAGCGAGGATGCCTGAGTGTATTTGACGTGTGTGATTAAAAACCAACAGGCTCCATGTAGTATCACACTGCAGAGGGATAACGAAGGAGATCTGTCCACAGAAACAGAAATGCCACCCATAGGTGCTTAAGTTGTAGACACGAAGCAAGTAACTGTGAACCGCAAAGCAAGGTCAATACAGGACAATAATGAGCACATAGAATCCATAAGGAATATACGGTTTCCAATCCAATTAATTGAAGTACCAGCAATTAGGATTTTTTGAAGAATCAAAAAGATGAATTTCTTTCATTACGCTGTCAAAATTAGGGAAATAATTTTGATGGTTTTCAGCTTACCAGCACTTGAGAAAATTGTTAAATTCTTGCCATTTTCCTAATCCAGTTTGAGCCAAAATGTGTAAACTTCTGAATATTGACACCATGTTTCAGGGAAGAGGTGAAAGAGGAAATCTGTGGTTGACTTGACGGCACAGAAACTGAGTCCAAGAATTAAGCGCGTCAGAACAAAACCGATTCATTATCCATACAGTAAGTGTACAACAACACAGCTTCATGTAACTGGGGTCAAAGACACAAATACATATTGTAGGAAAGGTTCTGCAGACATGAATTATACTAAGTCAGTAGTGCTAGTTAGAAGCAGAAACTATGAATAGTGTTTATTGTTCTACAGTGTCTTGCAAAAGTATTCAATACCCCGAAACTTCTAAACATTTTGTGATGCTACAGCTCCTTCGCTTCACAAATATGGTCTTCATGGAGCAGTGCCAAGCCGGAATCTGTTGGTGACGGAACATCGGAAAAAGTCCTGTTTGGAGTTCCCCGGGGTAGGCAAAGACGTGGAAGACGTTCATCTGGTCAGATGAGATCAGAAGGAAGCTTTCTGGCCTGCAAGCAAAATGCCGAGTGTGGCGTAAAGATATCGTTGTCGTGGTGAGACACGGTGAGGGCAGCAGCATGCCGTGGGGATTCTTGTTTTCTGTTAGCTTTTTAGCAAGGACAGGGTCGCTGGTCAGAGTTGGCGAGATGGATGGAGCTAAATCCGGGGCAATCCTGGAAGAGACTAGGGCAGAGATTCACCTGTCCAGGTAATTGTCATTTGAATTTTGAGCAAACTTTTAAAATGTCAAGGAAAAAAAAAAAAAAAAAAAAAAGCAAATTAGGTATGTGTCCATCCAGTGGTTTGGAGCGAAATTACCAGGTTAGGCAATGTGTCATTTTGTTAAAAGCTTACATTATGCTAGGATGTCATAAACGGGAAGGGAAGATAGCAAACTGGCATGAACCACAAGGCAGAAAAAATGGAGAGAGGTTTTCAGGAATGAGCTGCTATCGGGCAAGTTGGAATTGTTCTGTCGCGTCAACTGGTATTGGCGATGTTACATGCTGTCAGGAGACGTAGAGAGAAATGGAAATCTAGGTGCATTGTGGGAATAACCGGGAAGACAACGACAGCGGAAACAGCTGATAGGCCATGTGAGGTAAATGTTCGCTACGTCAGAACTTCTTCGGCAAATATGTTTCCATCTCCCGTTTTGCGCATTAACTCTTTTTTTTTATTGTTGGGAAAGCCAGAAACACCTAAAGCGAGCGTAAAAACTTTTGTGTGAAATTGAGGAAGTTATTTAGAATTTAGCCGTTTCCATCAACCTTTTCTAATGCAATACTTCAAAAGACATAAAAAATGTTGATGGAAAGACGGCTAATGACACTAAACGTTTAGCCAAATAAATAACGGCGTAGTTTAGATCAAAGCCTATTCATATGTTAGGACGAGTTTTTGAATGAATACTCTTGCAAGGCGCTGTGCCAACGGCATTTCAAATGTGGAAGTTCAACCTCTTACTCAAAATCTGTCCAATAATTCTCTGAAATATCTGTTGATCTGTGACTGAGCAAACCATGTCTGCAAACCTACCCCCTAATGAACAGGTTTATAAACACCACATACACTTTAACATACATCATCAGTGATATACAGTAACAATATACAAGGAAGCTTTGCTGGAATCCATGCAGAAATATATATATACATATATATGAAGTTAGCTTTAGAGAACATAGTTTGTCAAACTGAAACAGTTTCACATAGATGCACCTTTGTGTTTCTAAAACTAGGGTTAAACGACACTTTACATTTTGTAAATAAAACCAAAGACGGGATAAAGGGAACAAAAATTCCGAGGAGGGAATCAAAGAAAGAAAGCTGTAAAAGAGGTATTTCAGAATTTAAAGTTGTTGTTTTCTCGTAAGTTGGTGTGTACAGAGTGAAAGCGACTCTCGTCAGTTTCTCATGTACACATTCAGTTAGCTGACAGGTTAACAGCTAATTAACACCCAAGATTGAGGTTTACAAATTGTGACGAAGCTGTGCAACCCTCAAACGATCCACTGTGTTTTTAATGCGGTTAATGTGCATTTTCTCGCCTTATTCCAACCTTTTACTGCTTTCCTTGAAAAGTGCTAAATGTCTTCAGCATACCAAAACCCATTCAATAACTGGGTAGCTCATAACCACATGCTAACATCCGTAGTAACTGTCCACAAGCTGCCTACCTTACGTAAAAAGAAGACCCCGTGTTGACAATAGAACCAAGCTCCAATGTAAATATTTGCCTCCTACTAATCTGATCTGTTATATGTCGTACTTTATGCATCCTCTTTATTGTTGTAAAGGGGTTAAACAGCAGAAACATCTATAGTAGACCTCTAAGCAAGATGCTTTCATTTCAGCTAAATGTAAAACCTAAAGGGGCATATCATACTTTTTAATGCCTTCTTTTTTTACACTTAAATCATTCAGTTGTAGTCTATATAAAGTGGAACTGCAATGCTTTGGTGTGAATTCCTTTTTATTGTTGCCCCACAGCCCCTCTCTTAGCCCTGTTCTGAGGTGCATCTTTAGAGACGCTCGTATTGGTGCGGCCCCTTTAAATGCAAATAAGGCACTTCACAAACTGCCCCCCAACCCTCAGATCACAGAGCATTGCAGTTTTTTGTAGTATTGTGGGGGACAGTGTAATGATTTGTGTGGGTTAATACACCCAGTAACCAAATATTTTCCCATACCCACTTGTAGCTTCGGCATCCTCGGGCTTAGACTACAAAACTGCGGCAAAAACATAAAAATGGCGGCTTCCCTAAATAGGTAAACCGGAAGTCCGTGACCATGCATTATCCATGGAACGGCCTGAATAACAACTACGTGGCACCTGGAAAGACTAAATTGAAATTTTCTGCACTCCTAAAGACTACAACAAAATGGCCACAGCAAAATGTATTTAAGGGCTAAAAAAGTGAATTTTGCATGATGTGTCCCCTTTAAGTGCTTTGATAAACTTACCTTACGCTCAGGATTTAACTGAAGATATATAGCAAAAGACTTTGGAGCTACAGGTTTTCTTATGTCAAACATATAATCTCATTTTTAACTAATTCTACCTTTAAATACATAATCTAAAAAAGTAACTTCACATAGGCAGGGTTAAAACCATCTCATGGCCTCCAAGACCTTTATGATCACTCAAAATTGGCTACAGGTGCCAAATCTGAAAATCCTAATTACAGTGTGGCGGGCATTTATCACACACCTGGGCTCTTAATATTCGCACAATAGCCCTTCGTCTACCATTTGTGGAATCTCTGTCTCTTTCACCTTCTATATACAGTATGTGAGGTTTCTGCACCTCAACCATCAGTTTCAGTCTTATTTTGGAGGAGGTAACCACATCAGGATGTTCATTGGTTATTAAGTGGCATTAGAGGATGCAGCTGAGGGATGTTTCTGTGTAGGGTTAGGGTTAGGGGTGTAACGGTACACTAAAATCATATTTTGGTTCGGTTTAGTTTCAAGAGGGGCTCGGTTCGATTAATTTTCGGTACAAAAAGGGCCGAGGGAGGGACTTAAAAAATGTTTAAAAGAAGCCAAGTAATCGATACAATATTGGTATAAAACTAGACAAAGCAACCTATTTGGGTGATATTTTAAATAAACGGCACCCTTTACAATAAATAAATGATACTAACAAATTGCTAATATAGTTTATCTATGCTTATTTATGCTTTGGCCCGATCTGAATGACCTGCTTAAATGCTGCTGTTATCAGTCTTTGCACCAAGCTGCTTTACTTGTAGAACAGACGTTCACATTCGGATGAAGTCATTTTAAATGCGCTAACAAGCTAAGCTTGTTACATACTCCACGAGAACAGAGTTTTTTTTTTTTCTTGTAGTCAGGATGGCAAGGACACAAAGAAGTTTGTTTTGGCTCCGTCTATTCATATTGCATGAGATGCTCAGCTGCAGAAGTCAGCCCCACGTCACTGAAGATTGGGCACAGAGAGCCGAGCACGGAGCAGATACACAATAGCTCCAACGTGTTGCCTGCTTAGGAACAAAACCATATTGAGACCGTGGGAGGGTCTTCAAGCTCTTAGGAGCTTTAGTTCCGTGGCGCTTAATCTCTCACTAAAAATAAAATAGAATAATACAAAAAGTTAAAAAATAACTGAAACGGTACGCATGTGGACCGAACAGAACATGCCGTACCAAAACGGTTCAATACACCCACTTGTACCGTTACACCCCGAGTTTACATGTAATGGTATTATAGACCCTTGTGGGCTGCGGCTCATGCTTTTTTTGCTTCCTCTTTTCCGCTCATCGCTAAATATGATTTCAGGAGTTATCCTCAGCCCTTTTCAAATTTGACTTTACGCCTGTGTTTAATACACGTTCTTTAAGGGGGTAAAGAACAAGGTCTTGAAGTCGACCCACCGTCATTACGCCCCTGATCCACCTCTTCACCACATGGTCTTCCACTTTTTTTCTATAATCTGAGAATGTGATGCAGATATAAACATGCTGAAGATAGACTGTGCTTGTATTTCAAGCATTGACTTTGTTTTGAACAGCCTGCATGAGGATTGAGACACAGCTCTGCCCTTTCAGGAATTTCCCTTCAGATTTAGGAGAAATCCCCCACAATTCATATTAATAATACTTTCTGCAAGTTGGAATCCACACTCCTTTGGGTTATCCCAACTTCTTGCGCTGAAACACACGTGATCTAGGATGTCGGCACATAAATTTGTAGGACGGGAAAGGACAAATTAATCGGTAATGCAGGGGTCTTGTTTGCAAATCTTGCAGAACTATTAAGGGGCTTTTGATAGTGTGGGGGGTATTTTTTTTCCTTTTGAACAATAGCATGAAAAACCCAAAACATTGCACAAGCATAATATGCCCAATTTGGAGGTGTGTGCACTTTTCCACAGCTGTAAACCCTATTCAGACCCCAGCGCAAACTGATATTCTTGTACATGGAGCCGGTGTAGTTTTTAGCGTGGGGGCGTTTGCTTAGCGATATCCTACTTCAGTCCATTTACTGGTTCATGCAAGAGGAGTGCCGGGACGATCTGTGCGAATAGCAGCCATTCTGCCAGCAGCATTATATTAAATTACTCTTGATCACTACCAGTCCAGTTTGGACAGGATTAGGTTGGCATAAAAACTGGTGCTTCCAGTCCTTCAAATTATCTAATGACCAAAGCACTCGGGTGCTTAATGCCCACCTGTCATGAGTAAGGCTACCACAGCTGCTGTGGGCATCCTTCGTGCGATTCCCTAGATAGGCTAACACCATGATTAAAGCAAAACACAGTCTCACCACAGAAATGTTTGGACAACTGAGGGACTCTCACGCTGCAAAGGCCATTGTTAACATCATGGTCCGCTTTTGGTACAATTTAAAGGGGCCCTATGAAAGATTTGATATTTACTACATTGTGACTTTCTTGCTTTATCTGCATATTGTTTGAAGAAAGCTTATCATTTTGTACGCTGTTCTATATGTTCAAGATTTGCAATAATTTTTGGTTAGATTTGAGTCAGTTAGATTAGGTTCAGCTTCTTTTTCGGTGAGGTCTGACACCATTTCTTTAAAAGACAGTGACATTTAAATGTCTAAACCAAACTTTGACTATATTAGAGCCTTTATATATAACTAAATATGTGATAACTTGATGCTGGTGGTTTGTGAAAGGCCAGTCTCTCTCCCTCTTTCTCTTCTCAGTCTTTCAGTCACAAAAAAATACAAATTATGCATGGAAGGATAAAAAAACAAAGGAACAAAGAGAATACATTTAAAGTGACAGACAACGTAACAGGGTCATGCAATGTAAAACTATTCATGCAACATGTGGTATCATGCAACATAAAAATCATTCATCACAAATCAGAGAAAGTCCTTACTACCCAACATTTCCTCCTTGGCCCTTATTCTCCAAACCGTTAATGTCCCTCGGGCCAGAAGCAGGTTACAGATTGCTTTCTAATCCCCCTAAAAGAGGCTGTAATGCCCATTGTTGCTGCTTTGGCATCAGACGCACACTCGCACAGACTGGCAGAGCTTCCGCTTCCTTCACAGCATTGAGTCAGTCAACGTAAGAAAGATTCTGTCCGTCCTCACGAAGAGACCCATAAAATAAATGAATGAAAGTGAAACGTTCCGGGTGGCCAAGCGGATCCACGATAAAATCCTATGTCCTCGTGTTTGGCAGCTGAATTTCTTGTCCTATTTTGTTGCTAAAAAAAAAAGCTCAAAAGGCACAAAGAGTCAGCCCACCTGAAGCAGCATTGGTAGTGAAAGAAGAATTGTCCTGGTGCTGTGTTGCTTCTTCGTTCCGCTGAGCGGAGTTTGGGCTCAGGTTTCCCTGTTGAGTCCGTGATGCATTATGAGTAGTGCAGTTTATGGATGCCACTGAATAAGTCCATGGAAGGCTTCCAAGGCTTTACCCCAGTGTCATGTGGTAAATGGTGAGTAATCCTCCCCTCTGTTGCTGTCCTGGCAGTTGGATGGAGTAATGCTCTATTCATAATTTAGCTGAATGAGGACGGTCAGTGTGTCACAGTGGTGTGGAGTGGCTGTTTACTCACTGCTGAAGCTGACAGGTATTGGACATCTCAAACAAACCTGAGAAGGAGGGAAAAGAAAGTACTAAAACAAAGTGGGGCAAAGAAAAACACGCAGCTGTAGAAAACATGTATAAATCATAATATAATTTGTCTGAAAGCATGTATTTAACAGGCAGAGACGAATGAAAGATATGCAAGCGCGCGTAAAGCTATAATCTGTTTGTGTGCGCGCCAGCCTTATAATCACAAGTTGGCAGGCTATCTGAGGGGCTGGCTCAAGAATGTTTTTAGCGACTCTCTGAACCATATTGCATCGTAGCAAAGTAAAACAAAAAATCTTTTATAAAACCGGCGCGTCTTCTCCCTGATTCAAGCGATGATCATCAAAAGGATGCTCACTTATTTAAATCACAGTAAAAAGTATCCTAAAAAGGATTTTTTTAATCAGCTGCAAACATATAGACTGCTTCCTTTCAAAACCTAAAGCTCAATCTGGTAAACACGCTGAACAACAAATGGCTGTGATCTCCAATATGCAACGTCCTGCACTAGTTTTCACATTATATTTCCAGGAAAATGTTCACGTTACGACCATAAATGGCATCGTATTTGATTTGGTTCAGGTCTGGACTTTGATCGAGCCCTTCTATCCCGTGAACTATTCCCTTGTAGCTCTGACTGACGTTTAGAGTTTTTGTCCTGCTGGAAGGGGAACCTCCGCCCAAGTCTGATGTTGTTTGCTGACTAAACCGGGCAGAGGTAGGCCAAAACATTTAATCTCCACCTGGCCAGCGAACTGCAGATGAAAACAAATCTTAAATTTAAGTAGTTGTAAATACTGATGTTTAATGCTTCTTATTTGTGTGCAGCACATTTTGACTTATGTCTTAAAATATACTTTTCCCTATACTTCACGAATATAAACTATTTCGTGTTGGTGTATAATCCGAATCAATGCATTAAGTGCAACATTGAAAAAGTGAATAATTTCAAGGGATATGAATAGTTTCGCAAGGCACTGTAAAATAAATCTGCTAAACAAACCAAACAAAAGCAAATGTGAAGTCTTGTGCAGTAAAAAAAATATTAAGGACAAAATTAAAGTGAAATATTATAAAGTGAAATAAAAAAATAACAACACCTTGACACCTTTAAGGCTGCATGTTAAATGTCACATTAGATTGGCATAGATCTCATCTTGACCATGGAGGCAAGTTCTTGTTTGGTGGCACGTTCATACCTCCTCTGTCTCATCCTGGAGACACAAAACAATGGCAACATGTAAATTCTCAGTCTTAGAGTCACTGTACAGAGCAGACGAGTGTGTGTCTCTTACCATACAACGAAAATGAGGGAAAGGACGGTGGTAAGAATAAAGACTGAGAACAATACCAGGAGGATCACCAGACCCATGTTTCCTTCGTCCCCTTGTACGACACCTGCGTGTGAAGGAGGCAAGAAAACGCGGGATGTAAGCAAAAACACGTGGGGAGGCAGATGCAGAGTAGCAGAAATTTGACAAAAAAAAGGAGAGTCTGTGTTTATTGAGGAAAATTGGGAACATAAAAGCAAGTGGATGCAGGCGGGTTTAAAAAAAAAAAGAAAAAGGAGAGAGACGAGATTTCTCACATTTCTAGTTTGTTGTTTACGGACTGGATGCGCATGGGAACCAAAAAACGAAGAGAGAAACTGCTCGTGTGGTCTTGGGTGTAATTACTCCCTGGCTAGAATGCAATCTGAGGGGTTGCTATCCCAGCTTTTACACAAACATTCCCTGATTTACGCTCATAGGTGGGAACAGAACGCGTACACACAAACAAACAAAACAAAAGTCCCGTTTGAAATGTAGAAACCACAATTCATATACAAACTTAAAAATGAAGTAAACTACTGGTAACATGTAAAAAAATAAAAAAATAAAAAAGATTGTTTTGAGCACATTTTCAGTCCCACTCACTTTCAGCCTCGGGTATTCGGTTAAGCTCTCTGGTTTTTGTCTTGCATGTGGGTGTTTGTGTATACTCCTTGCAGGTGCCCGGCATGTGTACAGTTTAGAGGGCATGTTTTGCAACTGCGGGGTGCTTTTAACTCTGTTTTGGCCCTTGTATATATATGTGCTACTATCTACTTAAGTTTTCATCCAGGGCCCAAAATCACATTGTGAAAAACATGACACCCTGTAGGCGCAATTTACCACAATTATATGTAATTTGGGAATGAGGCCAAGCTAAAACTACATGTTTGGGCCTATCTAGAATGTAATGACTGTAAATAATGCCCTCTGAGATTTTTGCTGCATTAATGACTGATTAGGCATTTTTATGCTGACAAAACAAACATAGCAGCTATGAAACTGATTATCCAGTAGTGTTCTTTGATATCAGGCCTATAGTTAAGAACACAAGACCCAAAACAAGACTAGGAGTGACAAAAGCTGTGCAACACGATCTGTTATTTTAGAAATGGTTTACATATCAAGGCATCATTTAAAGTCTGTGAAATATAAACACACGTAGGCAGAAAGCTAGAAAATGTGCAGGAAAACACACGAGCACACTGGTGAAGGAGGGAAGGTACAAACATGATGACAACTGGCTTTTCACCTTTTTGCTCTGGAACAACCCTGCCTTACCGTGGGTCTTGGGTGTGAGTGTTTCCGGTTGTGAGCTGAAGAGATCAAAATAGTCTGGGTACTCTGAAGAGTCGGGGACGGTGGAGGCTGCAGCGTGAACAAACACAAGATGGACGCTCAGCTGTCAAAAAGATCTCGTGACAAAAAAGTTCAAAACAAAACGTACAGTCGAAGCTAATTAAACCTAACAAAACATGCGTGCGTGTTTCTGGCAGTGCATCAGATGCAGATGTAATTAACGCCGGCTCATTTCCAGTACATCACCATTCATCCGGCTTTATTGCTTTCTCTAGCCAAACCGTCTAGCATCTGTGCTGGACGGTTTTACGCTGCACTCAGTCATTCACACGCTGACTGTAGCCACAGCTTCCTTGGGGCAGACTGACAGAAGCAGGGCTACCTTTCAACCGGCGCCACCGGACCCTCAGACCACCGACGGCAGGCACGGTGGGTAAACTATCTTGCCCAAGGATGAACCAACATCCCACCAGTTACAGGATGAACACCTAGGTCCTACACCACCCCACGTCTAATACGTATTGATTTACCATTTAGATCCATAGAAAGTTTCACTATTCACTCATTAACTAGACCTATTTAGGACTAATTTGATAATTTGACTATGTTTGCAACCACAAATATTTGTGAGACTTCCATTCATGTAAAGAAGTGGGTTTACTGTCCTACTTTGCAAGGGTGTGAAGAGACTCAGGGGGCTCCAGTCACTCCACTGGCTGTCCAAGGCCACGTCGTCATGGGCTCGAACCTGAAGCTGGTGGGGGTGGCCTGCGAGGGCATCGAATATTTCAACTTCATCCTTTGTTGTCGAAATCTGTTTTCAAAGAGAAAAAGAGAAGACGCTGTTGAATGCAAAGTAATAAAGTTTTTTAATGTTTGTGGTTTTAACTTCCTTTATTGGTTAATATGCTGCTGGATTTGTACACTGGCCTTGGGGGCTCCGAAAAGGTGCTTTTAAATGAAATGTATTGTTAATATAGAGAAAAACGGTAGAAAGGTGGAGGTGTTGAGAGTTCACAAAAATGAGAGGAAACTAGATTTAAGCTTCTTCTTGAAACAAAAAAGCACTGTTTGGGTTTTTATAAAGTTGTATCACGACTTCTTTTAAATACAACATTTTTTGTTTTCAATGATCTAATTTGCATACAGGTAAACTCGCCATTTTGTATCTTTGTAGTTTAGTTTCTTTTGCACCTAGGTTATGGTGTAGAAAGGGACTCGTGAGAACCATACATCAATCACGGCCGCTTTCTAGAGGTTGTCTCCTATTATACCATAAGGATAATAGATTTCTATTGTTTTATCTTTTATTTTTATTCACTGTACTTCGCACATCAATGCTTGCTTTAACCTCAAGTCAAGTAACAAAGCTGTGTCCATGTCAGCTGAGTAGGTTCCTATCAAAATGGCACATGCTTTAAAGAGCAACTGGGGAAAAAAGTTAAGTTGCTTTCTTGTGATTTTTGTAGTTCTATTTGTATGGTATAACTGTGGACCACAGTTTATTATAGCGTGTGCGTCCATTATGTGTATTGTGTTGTTTGATTTACTTTATTTAATTTCTTTTTAATGGAAGTAATACTTTAACTCAACAGCTGTTTTAGAGGCTATTCTTTTTGACGGGGTCTTAGAAATAGGGGCTGGAAGGGGATTCCTGCCTCCATCCTGCATCAGAAGTTCATGAACGATATTAACATCATCTGAGCCAGAAAGTCAGTCTGGAATGTGCTATCCAGAGGATTGCTATGTAAATCGCATTTATTAGTGTCAACTGTCTAGGTTTGTATCACGATGTCTTTCAAGGTATTTTAATAATTTCTTTAAATTCTTCTGCGCTCACATGTTATGTAACATTTTCGAAGTATTTGCTTTGTCTGTTAAACGCAGCCCTGGCACCATAACCTTTTACTGGAGAGTGTGAAAAAAATGAAAAACAAAATCCGCGTCCAGTGAATCATTTGACCTTCCATCTTAACTTACAGTGAACCTCCATAATTTCAAGGCACTGGCTTTGTTTCACCTACCTCTGACCAGTGCGAGGAGCCCAGTGGCCTGTATCGAATCTGAAACATTAGAGGAAACGATTGTCCGTCTGGCCAGGAAGAGGGAATGCTCCACGAAACCTTTAGATATGTTGGAGAACCTTCCACTTCATGCACAGACACAGACTGTGGAGGGTCTGGTTTCACTGCAAAAGCACACATAACTGAAAGGTTAGAAAGTTAATAATCCACATATTCCTTTTTTTAATTATGTAGAAGAAAAACAAACAAACAAAGCACTCCTTTAGCAAGAGTAAAAACAGCTTTTCAGCTTTGATGGACAGAGCAAACCTAATTTAAAACCAGGCAGTGTTTCCTAGAGTTGGTAAACCAAGAAAGCTGCCTGTTTCAGATGTAATTTAGTTATTTGAGACACTTATGATCTTTAAAGCCAAAAGAAAAACTTTCTCACGCAGCCTTACAAAGCTCATTTAGCCTGATATGGACATAAGTTGTCTGGGACCCAAGAGCGTTGGTCTCTGTGACTGCAAGTGTATGGATGGTATGCCAAAAACGAGGATCTTGTACATCACAGTGCCTGTTGGTGAGGTCCACGATGCACGGCTTCCACTCCTTACCCTTTGCCCTTCAAAACAAGATTAAAAGTGTTAACTAAAAACTGTGGAGGGGGTCAAAAATATTAAAAAAACTTCTGAATTTAAAAGTGCAGGTGCAGTAACTGAGTTTTACCTGAAGGAGGCGTTGTAATTGGCTGGCAGGAAGGTTTTTACAGAGTCCCTCCAGGAGCAGCGAACATGTGTGTGATTGGGTACTTGGCAGGAAATGCTCAGCAGCCCAGGGGGATCTGACAAATAAGAGCGTCCCCATTATGAACCAAAATAATCAGGAGACGTTAGAGAAACAGAAAGCAAAAAAACTCCCAGTTCCTCAGAAGGAAGCTCACTTGGAAGGCCCTTCCTGTTTCAGACAGTAACAGGATGTGGAGGACTTTAGATGTACGATAAGGCCCTGTTCCTCTTAGGACTAGGAGCTCTGTTCCATTCATCACTACTTCATAAGTGTTCTTGCTATAAACGGAAAACTTTTACAAGTGTTGAGAATTCATTCATTAGAAAATATGAATAACTAATACGAAAAGGTAAAAGACCAAAGGTTTTAAAATGAAACCTCTTCCTTGAAATATTTGAAAACACACTGCTCACAAAAATTAAAGGAACACTTTCTAATCAGAGCGATTTTGATCTGGTCAGTTCGGTAGTTAATCCGTGTCAGCTGCTCTGGTGTTGATGATAACTAAAAAAATACTGCTTTTCAGTAGTTTTCCATTTGACCATGGCTAGAATCACTAACTCGTAGCATGAGGCGATACCTGGACCCTACAGAGGTTCCACAGGCAGTCTAGCTCCACCAGGACGGCACAATATGTGCCACTGCCAGAAGGTTTGCCGTGTCTCCCAGCACGGTCTCAAGAGCATGGAGAAGATTCCAGGAGAGCTGGACAGGGCTCTTTGGAGTTCCCTAAACTATTTGCAGGACCAGCATCTGCACTATTGTGAAAGGAGGACAAGGATGAGCACAGCCAGAGCCCAACAAAGTGAACTTAAGCGGGCACATGAGGTCAGACAAATATGCAGGTGCCAGCCCATTTTGGCCCTTCCTCTCCTGGGGTCCATCCGCAGTCAGCAGGTTGCACCTCAGACTGACGATCTGGGAGGAGATACCCCAGGACACCATCGTCATCTCATAAGGAGCATGCCGCGATGTTGTGAGGCGTGCATACAAGCACCTGGGGGCCAGAAAAACTACTCTGTGCCATTTTGTGTGCTATGGGAGCTGCACAGTACAGGAGAGGAAGGGTAGTGAGAACAGCACAGGGGATTGTGGGATGCCGTCTACAGGATTTAGACTCAGTTTATGCAGCACGAGTCAGGAGAAGGGCCAGACGCATCTCCACTGATCCCACCCACCCGGGCAATGCGCTGTTTGACCCACTTCCATCAGGTAAACGCTTCAGAAGCATCAAATCCAGCACTAATAAGCTCAGAAACAGCTTCTTTCCCAGAGCTGTGAGGGCCATCGCCCCCCCCCCCCCCCCCCCCGCTGATAAGTTTGCGGCTCATAGTGTTACAATCACACTACTGTTATTGTCTATTTGCACACTCTTATTCTCAGGGAATATCAAATTGCATACTACTGTAAATGAAGCCTTAAGATCGCTGCACAAAAATTGCTTCATCACTTCAAATTAATTGAAGGAGGGATTAATTCCTGTAACATTACAGCAGTTCATGTTGTTCACAAAGGGACTGATACCAGACTTCTTGGTCCTGTAAACACCAAGTCTGTTGTCTCTGTTATCCGTGTACATCCTAAGCCGGTGTCTGTCTCAAAGGAAGTGTCAACATGGTAACACATGGTGTCAATACAAGATTCTTGATTCTTTTTAGATTTAATGTGTTTTCAAAGTGTTCCTTTAATTTCACTGAGCTAGCGACAATACCCCAAATAAAACTTAAGCAGTTCATCATCATTTTACTGCTAATGCACAGAATATTTTGAAAACAACACGGCCAGCGCACGACGTGGCGTTGCTGAAGTACTGAGCTTTTCCCACAGCCGCTCTAACACATACATATGCTTTAAGCTGTATCATTGCAGTATGTTCTTGCTGTATGATCAGGTTCCTTGTATTGCATGAAGATGAGCCTTGGCCTAAGTTTAGTGTCTTTTTCAGCCTCAAATAAGTTTTTTCTCTTTTGCCCAGTATTCCACTCTAGCCATCCATCCACTCTGATTAGCTTTCTTGTCCCTACCAAATAAAAACAAGCCCATATCAAGATGCTGGCCCCAACATAGTTCACCTTGATTACCATGGCAAGGGGGATGTGTGCTTTGCTTGATGGCCAAAAACTTACATTTAAGCAGAACTCCTTCCAAGCTTTTGACGTGTCCCCTGCATGACTCCATCCCTGACCTGTTTGGTGTGCTATTTGGTCTTCATGATTTGGGCGCCAATGTTCTCAAACAACCCTCTCTGTTCCTTATAGCACGGCTGCATTTCTACAGAGATTACGCACCAATAGACTCAACTCCCTCATTAAGAGACTTCTGTAAGCTGTAGAAATGTATTTATCAGTGTGAGAGTAAAGGGTAGGGGTGTAAATCACCAGCTTTATCGCGATACGATGTGATATCGATTTGTTTCGATGGCGATACGATATTTGCAGATATTACAAAGTCTGTTACGACTTCCAACTGATGCGATCTATATGATGCAATACCATCTGCCCATCTAACACTATTAGTTACATTGATATCAACTCACATAAAATCTAATAGTATTTGACCATTTTATTTCTAAGCAGGCATTTAAATCAAAAACAAACGTCTTCTAATTTTAAAATAATTAATAATAACAGATGACCTCTTCACTTCAGTTTCATGCCTTGTACATTTCAAAATAAAGGTGCATCTTAAAAATGACGATATGGATTGATATTTTGATTTTGCATCGATGTAATTGGATCATTAATAATTTAATTGATATGTCGATGTGGATCCATGTATTGTTACAGCCCTACCAAAGAGGGCTGAACAGAAATGCACATCACAGATTTGAGATGTTTTATTTACAACAAATTCAAAAAAAGAACTTAGCATTATTCTTCCACTTCCCGACTAGGCGCTACTTTCACTCGGCCTATCACATCATAAAATACATTGAAGTTCAAGAGGTATGAATACTTTTGCAAGGCACTATACATATACGGCAGTCCCCTTGAACTCCTAAACTTAAGTGATTCTGAAGAAGTCAAAGCGTCACTTACGGCCCAGTCTGAGCCTGACAGAATGGAGGAGGAGCCCACTGTCGTCATAGCAGCTGTAGTTGCCCTGTGCTGATTGGTCGACACGAAACAGGGCTAACTTCCCGTCTGATGTCACTTGGTGCCACGGCAGCACCGAGCTGTGGTTGTGACGCCACACCACAGGGATCCTAGACAGAGGTACGTTCATCACTGATGGTTTTGTTAGTAAATGATGTAGCAGTTTTCATTTTAAAGTGTGTTCTTTGTCATTTTTGCCACAGTAACCACAAAGATAAAACTTCCTCTGAGTGCTCGTATTATGCTGGTCTTCCTACCTGATTTGTGACTTCCCACATGCCAGTGTCACGTTGGAATCCAAACGCCCAAACTGCACGTCCGACACTGCAGACACAGGCGACGCATAAAACATTAAAGCACATTTTATCCTAGCTTTCAGAATGTGCACAGTGAGCAGTCTGACATACAATGTGTCTGTATTGTCTCTGTTAATGTGAGTGAAGCGCCACCGCTAACAGTCCAGTCAGCAGAGTTACAATAACATGACCATACACGGTCCGGGAGCTGGCGGACGGCAGGCTGAGGAGTCTTTGGCAGGCACCATAAAGCTGCTCCAGAGTGTTTGTGTTTTATCTTTTAAAGCTGGTTGTAGTCACTTTTGAAATATTTTCTTTCACGTAAATCGACTGTGAGACCATGTTAATAGTAGAGGGCCACTGGGACCAAGGAAATAAGCTACACTGTTAGTCTCAATAAATGAGAAGGAATGGACTATAATACACGTAGAGATGTGTAGATGACAAGGCAATAGATCCATAACTTATTCAGGGTCCGCCTCCGCCCCCCCCCCACAAAGCTAAGCCTTATTTATTTATTTCAAATATGTTTTTTAAAACAAATATGTTTTATAATCAGTAATAGCGATGACAAAGATTTATAGCGTCTTTGGGCATCACTTTACAATAAAGCTCCCTTTATAGAGGCTTTCCAAAAAAATTAAAAAACAGGGCAACTGGACTTGTTATCCGTAGTAGAAGACGTTTCGCTTCCTCTCCAGGAAGCTTTCTCAATTCAAAAAGTCTGGAGTAATATGGAGTAACCAGCTTTATACCAATGCCAAACAAAGGCCTTGTAATGGCTTAGATAACATGCAAATTCAACCGAAACAGGTCCACCCCTTAGTAATGGGCGGTCGTTATAGAGGCTTATAAATGGTTTGTAAACATATAATTTAATCCGTAAACACTTTATAAATCATTAATAACTGTTTATTATGCATTAATAAGGCGCACGAATGAGACAAAACTGACCCTTTTCTTGCCAAATAGTGATCCAAATCAATATTTGGCTAAAACGTTACAAATTCTATATATTTCCTCTAGAGTTGCTATGCTAAATATTTCAGTTGTGTTTACAAATGCTTATTACAAGGTTGTACTTTAGACTAAAATATTTAGTATAGCAGCCTATATATATAAATATATATATATATATATATATATATATATATATATATATATATATATATAGGCTCCAATAAAAATAAAAGGAAAAGATAAAAACCTGCTAATGTTGAATAACTTGCAGAGTTGAAGTACTTTTTTTTATCTTTTCCTGTCTTTGTATCAGCCACTCCTTATTCATAACCATAACCTAAATCCACATTTAAAAACTGTGTTCTCAATTCGAAATAGTAAAGATGTTGAAATTTAAGGTATAAATTACAACTAGTGAACAGATAATCAGCTCATTGACACAATGTTAAGTTTAATTAATCTCAAACCTTTATATGAACGGAACAGGAAGTGCTTTTATTTGATCAATTTCAGCTGGAAAGGTCCCTTATAATGTCGCAGGTAGCTCCGCGACAAGAGAACAGCGGAGGTAAGTTGTGTTTATTTTTTCACTTTATAAATCCAAAGTAATTTAATCCAGCATCCGGTTGAAAAGACAATCAAATGCTCATGATTATGAAGCAAAGCAACATTTTAAAACCTATAGTTCATTTACTTTGGGCGGAATCAGTTAAAGGGTTGATAACTGGTAATTGTTCCAGGTGCTTCAGTTTCTTTTCACACAGGAAACTCCAAACTACCTGTCACTACAAGCCAGGTGAGGATGACCATTCTGTTTATTGGTCAGATGGAAGCGGGGTGAGAGTACCAGTTGTAAACACAGGAAGCAGATGTGTTCTAAGCTAGTAGAAAACACTGGGAATGTAATTGTATAATTTTTCTCTTTCTTGGCCCTGTCTCATGCAAAACCATCTGAGAAGTATAGCCTACTGATCGATTTTTGAGAAAACCTTCTGAAAGTTGCACAAGGCTTTGCGCTTTAAGAAAAAAGACACCCCCCGTTGTTTATTAGTCTGTTTAGTCTGCTGCATCCCACAATGCAATGCATTGGCTAGAGAAAGGCGTATGGCTCG
Source organism: Fundulus diaphanus (assembly GCA_037039145.1). Lineage (NCBI taxonomy): Eukaryota > Metazoa > Chordata > Actinopteri > Cyprinodontiformes > Fundulidae > Fundulus > Fundulus diaphanus. The sequence goes on along the minus strand of CM073141.1, from coordinate 9,892,811 downwards.
GGTTTGGAGTGTACAGCTGGTAACTTTGCCGGATCAAGATCGGATCACATTCACACCATAAACAAACCGCTCTAGAGCATGTTTGGTTGTTTTGGTCTGCACCTTAGTGCAATTTCCATGTTCACATCTAAGCAAAAGAACCACATAAAGGGGGAAACAAACCAAAATGCATTTTAAATGGACCAAACACCCCAAGTATGGGAAAAAAAACATTAGTTACCACAAAACTCAATCTTAATCAAACCTGACCAAAGCTACAATACAATGTACATCTATTTTAAGAGTTTTCACACATCCGTACAAAGCCAGGACTGTATTTTGTCAACATTAAGAGCGAATCAGGTAAAGCATTGTACTGTCATGACAATCTGCAATTTAAAGCAACTGTTTTGAATCGTTTCAAGGATTGATATAAAACTGTTAACGAAAGCATCCAGAAAAAAGAAAACAGCCAAATGCAACTTAACTGCAAAGTTCAACATCACTAACATTTGGAGAAATCTTCAATGTCAGTCTTTGCCAAGTCAAATAAAATCGAAGGGGGGTGTTGATTTAAAGGAATAGCAAGTGTAGTGTTTACTTGACCAAATATTTGTGGTGGATGTAGTGATTTGCAAAGACGATATTCTATCTGGTGTATGTCAGCCTATTTGACCACATGTTTAACTTGGCTTCGTAACGTCAAAGCTGGCATTTACGACAGATCTAGGGGGAAAAAAAGAAAGAAAAAAATACCCAGCATCGTTTGGGCTGCCAGTGTGCCACGCAAACAGCTTCATTAATTCACAACCTCAGCCACTGAGGCATGCATACTCCCCACTGGCCTCTCTTACCATAGCAACAAATAAGCTACCCCTAGTAAAAGTTTTAACCTTTCTTTCTATAAGTTATTCTTTTTAGAAAATATTTTTTATTGCTATTAATACATCAAACATTGTTCAAGGCTCTACTGTAAGCCTGAATTAAACTTTTATTTCATATGCTCAGTATGAATGTTTACCGCAGATCTTATACATACTTAGTTTTTGCTCGATTTAACTTTTTTCTTTCTTTTTGATTCCTTTTGTGGTTGATGGCTGCCTGAAATGAAATGGTGGGAAATTAGCTTCACAGGGACTTTGTGGTTGCATTTTGATTTCTGAGAGTGAGGGATGAATGTTGAAAGGGGAGGAGAACAATAAACCCTACTGAGACTTTCTAAAGCTGTAAATAATTATGTGGGATTGTAAGAAATAACTGATCACATACAACCACAGATATGGTCAATAAACGATGGATGTTGTTAGGTCACTCCAAAAAAAACGGCATTAGGTAGTAAAAAAGGAAATTAGTTCATTAAAACTGATTTCTGGTTGACCTGAAAATTAAACAGCTATATTAATATAAAAAAACAAGACATTAAACACTATTATCAATAGCATCAATGTGTCGCTTTGGTACGGTGAGTCAGTGAAGAAGAAAAATACTTTGATCTTTGAGTGCTGCATCTGCCCACCACTCTTAAAGTAGGTCAAGCTGAAAATGAGCTAAATCTGGTCACCTACTGAGCAATCGTTAAATTATTTAGCTCCTAAATAAAAAAACATTGTAGCACATGAATAACAATTTAGCCAAGTTTCATTCAGTAGGTTTAGGGCTGAGATCACAAAGTGTAACACGTCGTACAGATAGTACACACTAGAAGCAAGGTATTACTGAAATTATTTTACTCGCATGAAACCTAAAGAATTATCTGCGAAATTGCAATTATACTGTTTTAAAGTAAATACTGCTAAATAAAGCTATTTAACAGCCACAACAAATTACGTTCATTAGCAAAATTACTTTATCCAAATCCACAATTACATTTTACTGTCAATGACTTATGCAGTGTCAAATCTGTTGTTTTGTTCACAATGTCTGTACCCACAAACTTGCTGAATAAAGTTGATACTGACTCTAGTCTCAGGGTATGCACATGTACGCACCCAGGTTATAGTGGCTTTTGCATTTTTCCGTCATCTGGACTTCTTTTATTCTGGTTGTGTAGGTGTAGGGCATGTGTTACTGTAAAGGTGGACGTTTTGGAGAAGAATTTTTGTTGTTTTATAGTTTGTTGTTTACAATACCAGGAATATTTACACGTTTTAGATTTACCTCTACCTAAAATAATCTAGTGATTCATGTCCAAAAATTACCTGGCATGGTAAGAAAATGTTTTTTAATGAATTAGGAGTCTTACACTAGCTATGTTTACATGCACAAAATGTCACGATCGGATTAGAATGTATTTGGATTAAATAATCAGATTGTACCGTTTATATGGGCACACAATCAATTAATTAAATCGTAATGTGAGTGTATATGCACCTGGCTTTATTCATAATAGAACCACTCTGACATGCGCAGTTATCAAACTCCCCTTAAAAAGAAAACACAGAAGTAGTAGTACTTCTGTCTTTGCTAAACAACAAAAATAGTAAACAAACCAGTATTATACAATTTGTTTGTCTTCCGAGTGCCCATGATCTACCGTGCACGATGTTCTAATTATGGTTGAAATGTTACTGAGTAAGCAACAATTTTGAGCTCTTTTATTTTTTCGAACAGAAAGGTTGTATCGGGAGCTCCGACAGTTTTACTTCTCGACGTATTTCTGCCACTTGCCAATGCGTTTACATCGTGCGCACATGTGCACTTGAGTCAGTTTGCCACATTCGGAATAACTTGAGCCTGACAAGCGTTTAAAGGTATACTATGCAACTGGGATTGATTTTCCAGCGAGGCTCCCCCCAGAGGGCGAAAGTAAAAGTGCACTGTCGTAAATATGCTCAGCTGTTCTCCTGGTTTCTCAGTGAAGCCAGGCGCGGTTGTTTTGAGCAGACAGGCGAACGCACAGTGAAAGTGAAAGTGAAAGTATGAACATGCACACAGAGAGAGAGAGAAACCATTCCAATGCAGTGTTTCCCCTAGGAATTTGCTTACCGGACGACCGGCGGTGGGGGGGGGGGGTGTAGAGACAAGCTTTGCGCGACCGGCGGAGCGAGCGACCGGCGGAAAGAGACAAGCTTTGCGCGACCGGCGGAGCGAGCGACCGGCGGAAAGAGACAAGCTTTGCGCGACCGGCGGAGCGACCGCGAGCGACCGGCGGAGCGAGCGAGCGAGCGAGCGACCGGGCGGGCGGGGGAAAGAGACAAGCTTTGCGCGACCGGCGGAGCAACCGGCGGAGGCGGAGCGGGGGAGACAAGCTTTGCGCGCATATCGAGTTAGTTTTTTTTTTGGAATGTTGGGAGGCGGTAGCGTGAGGGAAACCCTACAATGTTACTTACAATCGCATCAGCAGAAACGCGAGGTCCGCGTCAGCCTTGCAGCCTTCTCTTTCTTTTAGCTCTCGCCATTCGGAAAAAGCTTGCCCGATGTTCACCCGTGTACGACTCTTCTTTCTGTCCACAGCCCTTTTCCTCTTTCTTGCCTGCTCCGACATGGGCTTTCGCTGTTTTATCGCTGGTTCCGCCATGATAACTGCACAGATATCGCCACTGCGCTAGCAACAAACATGTTCTCGCCGTAAAGCAAGACCGACTCTCGCGATCTTGCACGAGATTCTGAGCCTGTGGGCGCGGACCGAGGGCTCCTGCAGTTGCAAGTGCGGTATTTCCCCCACAGACCACCAGGGCGGCCAAGAAAACCTTAGTTCAACCTGAAATGACTCATTTAATCATCCAAAACGGTATGGAACACATTAATTAACTGAAAAATGTTGCATAGTGTGCCTTTAAATGCACGTTGATCAGATTATCAAGCGGCATAAACCACCCCTCTAATTTGGATTACAATTTCGTTCCGATTCACAATATTCAAATTGGCGTGTTTACATGACGCTTTTACTCCAATCGGCCGTTTATTCTGATAACTTTTGTCCATGTAAACGTAGCTATTGTGTATGTCTTGATTAATACAATTTTAAGGGTGGATTTGTTTGTCCTATTGCTGGCCACTCTCCCTTTTTATTGTTTCACTTTCCTCATCAGTCTTTCCATCTCCCGAGTCTTTTTATTCAGGGCCTTTCTCAACAGTTTTAACTACATTTTCTTTTTTTTCCCCTTTACACCAGTTGAAATTCACCCAGTCCATCCTCCCCCTTTTTCTGCATTCGTGTGTGCGTGTACCTGGGGCCTTGGTGCAGCACAAAGAGTTGGCTGGTCTGAATGTGTGTATTCATGTTTTATTGGCAGTGAAGTACATTATTCCCCAAACCCACAGCGTTCCACTCATATCTGATTCTGCCTCTGGCAGGAGCACCCCCGACATGTGCGCAAGCACACACATACGGACATAAAACCGCAGAACCATTCATAGACTAACACACACACACACGTCCACACCGTGCACAGAACGGCTTTGAGTTCTTCTTGACATTAAAATCAGATGGCAACGCAGATGCAGAAACTGCAAGCTGGATGAAACTTAGTACTTTCAAAAACAATAAAACGGACTGAGGAGCTGCAGAAGACTAGATTGGACAGAGAACGGGAACTTTTGACAGCCACATATGAAGGCTGAAGATTTTCATTTTGTTCACTTATTAATAAAACGAGAGAGAGAGAGAGAGAGAGAGAGAGAGAGAGAGAGAGAGAGAGAGAGAGAGAGAGAGAGAGAGAGAGAGAGAGAGAGAGAGAGAGAGAGAGAGAGAGAGAGATTTTTTTTTTTTTGATTTTTAAATCAACTTTATTTTCCGTTCATTTCCAAACAATCATTTGATCATGACATATTTATACAACCTTACTCCTCAGAGTAAATAAATAAATGAATAAATAAATACTTAATTCACATGAGCACATCTCCAAACTGCAGTGTGTGGTTTTCCACCCGACATAACACCTGATTAAAACACCAAACCTGCTGGAATGAGTCCAGATCTCCTGCTGCTTTGTAATAATTAAAATCAATAAGGAGTCTGGACTTCATCATATTTGTACACACAGTGACAGGTTCAACAGTAAAACCATCCTCCACCTTCCTCCTCCGGCTAAAATACACCGCCATCTTGGCCTGCCCTAAAACAAAGTTTAAAAGCTGGCACTTGTTCTTGTGCTGGCGTGTGTATTTAAAACCTAGAATAAATAACTGCTTGGTAAAAACCTCTCCACATTTGGTGAAAACAGATTGTAAAAACAGAAACAAGGGTAAAAGACGAAGACACTCATAAAAACAGTGAAACACGGTTTCTCTTTTGTCGCAGTAGGGACACTTGCCTTCTACTGCTGGGTTTATAGTGGACACAAAAGAGTTCACTGCAATAACCCCATGGAGGACTCTCCAATGGATGTCTGCATGTCTTTTAGAGAGTGGAGGTTTGTAGAAGGACCTCCACTCAGGTCTGACTGCAGGAGCCAGCTGCAGATATCTCCTCCATGGCGTGTCAGGTCTCTTGTCTAGTTTTTTCTGGTTAATTGCTTTCACCAATATTCGGTAAAATGTTTTTCCTGTGGTACCATCCAGTGGTGCGAGGTGTGTATATTCCATTAAAATCCCAGAGCAGTCTTTAAAATCCGGTGCCAGGGAAATGGCAGGAAAAGGATGGTCATCCGTCACTGTTTGATTGGAAGCGGAGTTTAGAAGCAGGCGTTCGTGTCCTGTGAGTCTCTGTTTCCAGTGTTCTGTGAGTTTCTGTGTGACCCTCACTGACGTCAGTCCCAGCCGGGCAGCGAGTCCAGAGGGATCGTCCATCCGGGGTCCAGTCAGCGCCACCACCTGCCCCAGAGTAACAATCCCCGCAGTCTGCAGTCTTGTAGACAGACTCTGACCTGCCCAACTGGGAAGGTCCAGACGGGTCCCCCAAAGGACCGGCTCCTGGAGGATCCAGTACAGGGAGTCCACCTGCCCCCTCCTCTCTTTCCTCAGCAGGTTCCACACTCTAAAAACACTTTTATAAAAAGCAGGCAGAGTAGATGTGCTCATGTTCGGTACGTTCATTAAAAACAAATTAAAATCCTGACCCAGGCCTTTAAAACCCTGCAGAATGCAGCGGGACAAGGGTCTCCACAGAGTATCCTTTGGTCCGGTCAGTAGTCTCTGGATAAACTGGAGGCGGAAAGCTGCGCCCCTGCTGGCCAGATGGACCAGGCCCTGCCCCCCCTCCTCTTTAGGTAAAAACAGGACACCCTGTGGGACCCAGTGCAACTTGTCCCAAATGAAATCAACTAAAACTGACTGAACTTTTGACAGGAGAGTAACTGGAGGATCAACACAAGCCAGCCGGTGCCACAAGGAAGATGAGACCAGGTTATTGGCTATTAAGGTTCGGCCTCTGTAGGACATTTTTGGGAGTAGCCACCTCCACTTCCCCAGCCGACCTTTGACCTGCTCCAGGACAAGGTCCCAGTTTTTATTTGTGTAGTTCTCATCCCCCAAAAAGACTCCAAGATATTTGAAACCTCCTTTTTTCCACTGTAGGCCACCGGGCAGCCTGAGCCAGCCCCCCAGCTCTCCTCCCGCCATCAGAGCCTCGCTTTTACCCCAGTTCACTCTGGCAGATGAGATAAAACCAAAATCCTTCACAGTGTCAGCTAAAATGTCAATATCTCGTTGTGAATTAACTAAAACAACGAGATCATCAGCGTACACAGACAGTTTAAAAGACACGGGACACTGGGGGAAAACCACACCTGTAAGTGTAGCTCTAAGTTTGTGGAGCAGAGGCTCGATGGCTACCGAATATAGCATCCCAGAGAGAGAGCAGCCCTGCCTTACCCCTCTCTGGATCCCAAATGGTGCACTCAGCCCACCGTTAATTTTCAGAACACTCGCAATGTCACTATAGAGAGCTCGGACCATGGCTATGAAACCATGGTTGAACCCAAAAGCAGCGAGAGTCTGCCACAAGTATTGGTGTTCAACCCGGTCAAAAGCCTTTTCTTGGTCTATTGAAATCAGACCAACCTCTATGCCCAATGAACTGGAGAGCTCCAAAATGTCTCGAATTAAAGTGACGTTGTCACTGATGAGCCTGCCGGGCACACAGTAGGTCTGGTCAGGGTGGATGATGGACGCCATCACCTCCCTTAGTCTAAGGGCCAGAGCTTTGGACAGGATCTTATAATCCGTGCACAGCAATGAGACCGGCCTCCAGTTCTTCAGCTCCTGCAGGTCTCCCTTTTTAGGCAGCAGGGTTATTGCCGCCCTCCTGCAGCTCAGGGGCAGTCTGCCGGTCTTTAGGCCTTCACTGATCACCTCTAGTAAATCTGGTCCTATTATAGACCAGAAAGACTTGTAAAAGTCAGCAGGAAGGCCGTCCATACCTGGAGCTCTGCCGCTCTGCAGGCTCATGGTGGCAGTGTGGAGCTCCTGCAGCGTCACCTCTGCTGCCAGCTTGCTGTTGTCAGCCTCACTGACCTGAGGGAGACCGCTGAGGAAGCTGCTGTGCACATCTGGATCATGGGTCCACTCACTCTTATACAGGTCTCCATAAAACTCGGCAGCACACTTCCTGATCTCAGATGAGTCTGAGACTTCAGAGCCGCTACCAGTTCGTAAAGAATGGATGGTTTTCCTTTGTCCATTTTTCCGCTCCAGCCCAAAGAAGAAGCGCGATGGGGCGTCCATCTGTGTAATATTCATAAACCTAGACCTGACCAGCGCCCCCTGTGCTGAGACGCCCAACAGGTTGGCTATGGCCGATTTTTTTGACTTGAGGGAATCTAATAGCCCTCGATTTGCTGTAGAGTCTGCTAAAGCCTGCAGCTCCACCACCTGCGTCTCCAGATCTTTCATGGACCGAGTTAAGTTTGTAGTGACACCGCGAGTGAACTGCTGGCAGAGCTGTTTTATCTGTGTTTTACCAAAATCCCACCACTGTTGTATGTTGGTAAAGGCAGGCCTGCTCTCTCTGTGGGATTCCCAAAAAAGCTTAAAAGCAGTTCTAAAAGCCTGGTCATTTAAAAGGCCCGTGTTAAAATGCCAATAAGCGCTCTTTAAACGGGTGTTTTTGATAAAAACACGACAAGAGACCAAAAAATGGTCACTACAACCCACAGGCTGAATAAAACACCTCTTAAAAATATTCAAGTGGTGTTTAAAACAATAAAAGCGGTCCAGTCTGGCCAGAGATAGAACCCCCTCCCTGCTGTGGCTCCAGGTGTACTGTCTCTGCTGACTGTTAAAAACCCTCCACACATCACTCAGCTCATGGTTCCCCATCAGCTGTCTGAGTGTGTGAGATGAAGGAGGATGTGGTTCAGGATGGTTCCTGTCTAGGGTTGGATTTTCTGTGCAGTTAAAATCACCCCCCAAAAACATAAAACCATCATCCTCACAGTTCTTGACACAGTCGCTTAGATTATTTAAAAAAACTACCCTGTCCACCGCATTAGTGGGAGAATAGACATTTAAAAACACAAGTTCCACATTTTCAAAGACAGCTTTAACTTTCAATAAAGAACCTGGAACGACTTCATCAGCAGTAATAGAAAAAGGTACAAAACCCTGAGCAAATAAAATCCCCACTCCTCCACTCAGACTGGACCTGTGACTTAAAACCACCTCCCCTTTAAAAGCCCTTTTCCAGTCACTTTCATTGTCTGTAGTGCTGTGAGTTTCCTGAACAAACATGACATCGATTCTTTTTGTCTCCATCAGTTTAAAAAGAGCAGCTCTTTTAAGATCAGACCTGGCCCCGTTCAGGTTTAAGGTACTGATATTGAAGTCACACATGGATAAAAAAAGAATAACAGTAAGAGGAGCAGTAAAAGGTAGAAAACATCTAAAACTCATCTTCATCGTTGACGATTTGAGCTTTTACCTTCAGTAAGAGTTTTTTCAGTCTGTATATTTCCTGATCTGTTAAAACCTCCTCCCCACTGCTCTTCCTGGTGAGAGGCCTGGCTGACCTGATAAACAGCTGAAGGTCTGGGAAGAAATCCCCTACGTTAGGCAGCCTGGAGCCTTTAGTCTGTTCTAGAAAACTTTTTATTTTCTCAGGAGAATATCTACACTGAGAATCCTCCTGAGTCAGGGGAAAGTCACTCTCTGACTCTGTGGACATCCGGACACTTATTTTCTTTGTTTTACTGTTCTTTTTTCCTGCTTCAAAATGTTTTCTTTTCTGAGACATTTTGAGGAGATCGTCATCAGACATATCCTCCTCCATAATTTCTTGAAACATGTCACTCTGCTCGCCTGTCATGGCTTCACTTTTTGCCTCGGCACATACTACCGGAACCGGGTCCCCCGCAACCACAGGGACCGGCGCCGCGGGAGGATCATCCGCGACGGGCGGCCCCACCGGAGCAGGAGAACCCGGCCTCCCGGCAGCCACTGGGGTGCCCCACACGGTTACCGGGGCAGGAGCTGCATCCGCGGGCGGATCCCCCCCCGGAGCTACCGCAGCAGCACCGGGCGGATCCCCCACCGGAGCTACCGCAGCAGCACCGGGCAGATCCCCCCCCGCAGCTACCGCAGCAGCACCGGGCGGATCCCCCCCCGGAGCCACCGCAGCAGCACCGGGCGGATCCCCCCCCGGAGCCACCGCAGCAGCACCAGGCAGATCCCCCCCCGGAGCTACCGCAGCAGCACCGGGCGGATCCCCCCCCGGAGCCGCCCGCCGCGCTCCGCCACCTTCCGGGCAGGAGCGGATCAGGTGCCCCTCCGCCCCACAACCAAAACATTTCATTGTTTCTGAGGAAATGTAAACCACATAATTAAAACTATCAATTTTAACCGAGAAAGACAGGCTCAGATCAGTCTTTCTCTCCTTCAGGATCATGTACACCTGTCTTCTATGACACACAACATGTTTCAGTTTAGGAGATTTACACCCCAAAGAAACCATCGTAATCGGCGACACAAGTTGTCCATATCTAGATAGCTCCTTCCCCAGCAATTCATTTTTAATGAACGGGGGGGCGTTAGAAATCATTATCTTTGTGGCTGGGTTAACGAGAGGGGAGACGGGAGTGAAGGTATCTTTGATCACCACTCCCCTTTCCACCACCTCACCAACCTTAGCCGTGCTGTCTAAAAACATAACAATGGCCCCGTTCATGCGTGAGGCAGACCTCACACAGTCACACCCAACCACCTCTCCCACAGCCAGCCCGGCCTCCTCCACCGAGCACTGCACCGCGGGGAAAAGCTTGATCGCATGTCTGCGAGTCAGCTTCTCAAACTCCGCAGGTACAGCCTCCATCACCGGCATTGTGCCCCAGAGCACGCTGCCCTCACAAACAATTCCCCACACACGCACACACACACACTCACAACCACATAAAAAGAAACAGCCCTTTCAACAGAAAATAATAAAGTAACAACTTACAAACACACACAGCGGGGAAAAAAAAGAAATAGTTTTCTCAAAAACTACGAAAAGTTGAAACAAACCAGCAAATCACTCTTAGCTCCTCACTCACACGCCATCACTCACAGAGAGAGAGAGAGAGAGAGAGAGAGAGAGAGAGAGAGAGAGAGAGAGAGAGAGAGAGAGAGAGAGAGAGAGAGAGAGAGAGAGAGAGAGAGAGAGAATAGCACTCTGTTGAAGTTAAAGGAAAGTTTTCATCCAACTATAGACCAGATTAGACAGTACATCAACAAAAGTGCATCTCTGAAGACTTATAGAGTCACAGCTTATTAAACACCTGGACTTAAAAGTGCAATAGTTGTATAGTTCATATATACAGCTTTAATGAGTGTAGCTGCTGACAAAAAGCACCTGGCAGCAGAAGCTTACATTATAGACTTATTTTAGCAAGATTTGATTTTGCCAATAAAAAAGATAGAAGCCTTAAAACCAGGACTTGTGTTGAAAACAGAAAAATAAGGAGTTAAAGCACTCAGTCTTTATTATAATCAGTTGTTATTGTTATTTTTTACAGTTTTTATCTCAGTAATAATCTTCTTGGACAACCTGGACTGCAGTAAATGGTAAGCGTATAAAGTCCTGCATTCCCACTCTGCGAATGCATAATTTACTTAGCCAATCATATTAGGGTTTCTACACGTTTTTCACATCAACATTCCACATTTTCAGACTGAACTTAGCAGAGTTGTTTTACAGTATGTATATTTTTAAAAGTTTAAATACCAAATTAAGTTCCTGTGGGTATTTCTGTTGAAGTTATGCTTTAAGTACAAAACTAGCAAACCACTGCACACTGCCAGAAGGACAAACGGATGGATGGATCCACAGATGCATGGTTGCATGGTGGGTTGAACTAATAAATGGATGAATAGCAAAACTGATAAAGGGGTAGATAGACAGAATATTTAGACAACTGAAATAAAGTCTGAAAATTTTGATTTTTTTTTTTGGCACTATATTTCCTATTTCCACCCAGAAAAGACCTTTTTTCCCAACTGTGTAAAACAACAAACCAGTAGGGGGGTTACAGGCCTTGATGCCTGCAACAGATTTATATAATAGAGCTCAACATACCACAAAAGCCAAAGAAACCGCGCTGGAAGCCAGCTTGTGACTGCCTCCTTGCCATGACCGTTATAATGTTTTTAAGATTCATTCTGGTAGAGAGGAAGTAACAATCTGACATCCTGGAGTAGGTTGTCTCTAAAAGACCTTCCCAGCCAAAAAGCTCTCACCTGCCTTTGTAGACTGCATGAAGCTCCGCTCTGGCACCTTGCACGCCATGCAATGATTGGCTTTCTTTTGTCATTTAAAAATGTTCTGTTGGCTGTTTATGATTGGGACTCAAGTTTGGATACATTTGGGCTCAAAAAGGAATTCGTACTCCTGACACTCATAACAAGGGGAGGTGGTTGCAGCGCCATTTGACAAATGAAAGACTGATTAGGAAGTGATCTTCCTTTCCTGAAATTTACAAATAATCTGGCTATCAAAAGGGTTTCACTCAGGTCTGAGAAAAAAAAAATTATGTGACAAAAGTATAAGTGATAAAGCCTGTTTCCAATTGAAAAAATTTACCTGCCAAAAACCAAGAGTTCCCGTTTTCGATTTATTAGCAGCATTTCATCCCCCCCAAAAATGTCTGCTTTCTTTCAAACATACTCTGTTCTACCTCAAATCTTTGTTTCCGTGCTCAGATTTAATGGTTCTTGCACAGATACAGTATTATATCCTCCTGCTATCCCACAGATCGCTCCATCTCTTCAACTGGCATGCAAAAATAATGAAGTAATAATGAAAATGTGCAATATAATAAATAGGACAGACCTGAGAGCAGAGTTTTGGTTCGTGCAGAGAGCAAGGAGGAGAACATATGTGTGCAAGAAGCATTTGATCTGAGCACAGCAAGAAAGATTTGACGGAGAACAGATTTGAAAGAAAGTAGTTTTGAGCGGAAAGATACGGAGCTCTTGGTTTTTGGCTTAAAAAATTCCCCTACAGTTTTCAGAGGGATTCAGAGTGAGAAAAGATAAAATAAAAATAAAAAAAACAGTAAACGCTCACGTTTAGCAGCTGCTACAACATGACATGTAATTCTTTAAAAGGGGACAAAAGATCAGGCTGGTAGAAAAAAAAATATCTGAACAGTTTTCTTTTTTTTTTGCTGACAAAGAAATTATCAAGGTTTCTGTTTCACTTTTTACGCTCACGTGTGTGCACATTCTTGACCGACCGTGCAGACATGCATGCCTCAGCACCTAGACATGTTATAAAATGGGTGAGCAAGTTTAGGGGCACACGTAATTTGCCAACTAGCTGCGGCACAGAGTAGTATATGTGGAACCTCCGTAGCTTAGAGGGCTGCTTTTCACACCGCAGGGAGTGATCGGATTTAGTTGGGTTGAAAAATTAGGAAACAAAAAAAAAACAAAGTTTGCTCCCTCTCCTTTAAAAACAGGCCATTGCACTTCTTGCTCTGTTGGTCAGGTGCACAGTTGTTTCTACGCACCTGAAAAAACCCCACCTGTTTGGTGGGTGGGAGGTTCTGCTTAAACTACTATCACATATAGAACCTGACGGTTTCTTTCCAACATCTGCTAAGCTCTTACGCTCCCCCACAACAAAACTCAGCTATGACTTTGTCATCCTTCATTCTCTCTCACCATCACTGGGATTTTATAAAAGGCAAAGAACAACAAACACATCCGACACAATTGCTTGCTTTCGCATCTCCTTAACTGTATAAGTATATATTGTTTAAATAATGGCGGTTTTAAACGGGTTTTCGCGTCATGACTTAAGGCTAATAGCAAAGGTGTTGTGCTGTAAGAATATTAGTAAATCTTAAACTGAAGAAGAGCTGCAAGTAATTATCTGTGGAAAAGGACAGAGCAGGAATAACCGGAAAGATTAAAAAAAAAACTTCAGTAATATATGGTAATGTAACACATTTGTGTTTTCTTTGAAGAGCTGATCAGTGTTCCTCTAATATGCCTGTTTAACTTTACTGTATGTTACATAGTCTGACCTTTTATAACCGCTTTTACAAAATGCCAAAGAAAAGCCCCGGGGTATCCATTAAAGAATGGAACTTTACTGTATTTTACAGTTTCTTTCATTCCTATATTAAGCCTTATATGAGGTCAGTGCATGGAGTGAAAAGGCCCGAAACAGGTCACAGAGGAATGCGTGTCTCCGTTGTGTAGTTATGTGTAGGTGTGCCCAGACAAAACGTGCTGCCACATCAATTTTCAGAAGAATGCAGCTGTCATTTTTGTTGGCCGAAGCAGTGTGTGAGCACGCGTTACCTTCATCGGTCCAAATCTGAGCCCGGCTGGGACGCAGAGACCAAGACAAAAACCAGATGACTGTGAGACACACGGGGCTGGACAAAAGGCCTGGCATCTAGAAAGACCGAGGGGGTAGGGGGGGGGGGGGGTAGGGTGGAGAAGGAGGTGTTGAGATGGTTAAAGGTTATTTAAAATGCATTTTCTACGTTTGTCATAGAAAAACGTTCTATAAATCATTGAGATCGCCTGCTAATACTGCTGAACAAAGGCCTGTATCACAACATTTAAGGCCTCAGAAGCAGGAAAAAAAACAGCAGAAGCTCAACAAGGAGGGTTTTCAACATCAAAGAACGGACTTTTTAAAACATTACTGGTATACAACATGTAAAGATAAATACAGAAAACTGCATTTTATTAGAGGATAAATAAATTCTGTGGAGTTGTTTTGACCTTAAATACATTTAAAATCTGCAATGTTTTTATGTTATGAAATTGAAAAGTAGCATATTTATGTCGAACAGCAATGACCTTTTAAAGGAATGGACCTTTTAGAAAACTAGAAATAATGTATATTGAATCGGTTCGACAGTTTTGTTCTTTATGAAACTGCTCAATGCCGAAACCCAACGAGACATCTTCGTGCGTGGGTCGACCAACACACAGCACGAAGCAGAAAGGCCCCGCTCTTTTCATCTGAACACAAACAGGCTTCCTTTCAATGTCGAACAGCTCTATAATTCACCAAGAGCAAAAAGGAGACAAGATACGAGAAAAGATAGGAGCAGAAGATGAGCGACGGACATTTACTTCAGAAAACATGAATGCTTACAACTCCAAATAAATAATAAAGGCATCAAAATAAACGGATTCACCACCAAACCCAACTGCAGATGAAGAGTTTCTTTCACTCCGTTTATTCATCCTGTTGTTTGGTACCTTTCTGCCCCTGCAGTCCTGCTGTCTGTACCTTCATAATACATCACAGCTCCTCCACATTAGTTCATAATCAGCACTAATTGTGGTGATTAGAGTTATAACCTGTTAACAATAAAAGTAAAAATATGCTCTCCTTTTTGAGGTTTCGTAAACACCGTTAAATCATCCCACAGTCCGCTTAAAACAAACAGTAATATTAAAAAAAGACTAAATATTTCAATATTGCCCATCCAAACTATAGATGCATGTTTCTGGACATGTTGGAAAAGACTGAGTTTCAGGGGGAAAAAAGGATTATACGAAGACGAAACGCGGGATTTCCTCAACTTTCAGTCATTAAAGACTTTAAGGATTATTATTGGAATCTAGGACCTACATCACAAAAGTATCTTAGGCTATCGTCACGACTAGTATTTGCGTGATTTAATAACCTGGGTAAGTTAAGTGTCAATTTGGCCACTTAAGTTGCTGTTTTATGCAGTTTTGGTCTCACATAAAAAAGTAAATGCAAGACAA
Organism: Fundulus diaphanus; assembly: GCA_037039145.1. Classification (NCBI taxonomy): domain Eukaryota; kingdom Metazoa; phylum Chordata; class Actinopteri; order Cyprinodontiformes; family Fundulidae; genus Fundulus; species Fundulus diaphanus. The sequence goes on along the minus strand of CM073141.1, from coordinate 9,877,736 downwards.
AATACAGTGTAGATAGAAAAGAAATACATTTACACAGAAATATAGGATGCTAATAGCATACAATTAAGACCTAATATGTAAAATATAGATGTAAAAAAAAATCCTAAAAAGGTCAAAATTGGAGACTAATTAGTTACAACGACGTTTTAATACACAACAGAAACTTGCAAAGTAGAAAGGCTTCTACCTTAATTGCATCGGCGTAGGCATGGGTCGGTTACCAGTATGAAGGTAAGCCAAAACTTTAAAAGAATGACACCTTTCAGATATTCCATCACACCGTTCCTACAGTTTGAACTTTATTTTCAACTTTATTTTGGGATTTTATTGGGAAAATAGATAAAGCGCCAGAGTGTCGGCCCCTACAGAGCTTGGAGTAAGACCTGTTGCTGCAAACTGCTGATCACAAGGCAGAAAGATGGCTGCTGAAATTTCCAGTCAGTTATTATTTCCAAACAGAAACATTGTGGACGGTCAAAATCTGGAAACTAAGGGAGCACCACCTTTAACGCGGCTTTAAAAGTAAAGTTTGCAAACAACAACAGGCATGTCTGTCCGGCAGCGGACTGCAGGCTAGTTACTCGACCAGGCATCCAACTCATCGACCAGATAATGCGAAGGTAATAAAAAAAAAATGAAAAAATGTTAATCTTCTACTTAATGAGCTCTTACATAACTTACATTTAGCATTGGTGTAGCAGATATTTCAAAATATATATTAAAAAATAGAAATGGTATTAAGTTATTTACAAAAAACAATATGTTTAATTATTTTTTTCAGCAGTTTAAAGATTACTTTTTAAATAAGAGGGAAAATATCAAGGTAAACATTTATGTTCTACCTCTATGAACTAATGCTACAAAACAGATATTCTTCTTAGCCATGGATATATGAGAATCTTGTAGTCATCCATTCCTAATGGGTGGTAACCTCCAACTATTGTGTAAAACATCTGTGACAGTCACTGCCCAGATGAATAAAGGCACCAAAATTAGATTCTGTAGAACTCTATACCTACAAAGCACTTTGCTCTGATGTTACCTACAAAGATAATCTGAATCTTGAAGCTTCATTTACAGGCACTTGAAATGACCGTTGTGGTTTAGTGAGAATAACTCTCCGACATGCGGTTCATGGCGTCTCGGCCAAACAGAATCATCTGTTTGTATAAGACTTAAAGTAAACAGGGGAAAGAGGTGGCCAGCATCTAAGCAATGCCTCACATCTTAGTCACTGATTAATAGTGTTTTTTTAAAGGGTTATTCACAATATTCTCTAAAGATTAATCTCAAGGTAACTTGACAGCAACAAATGGACAAAATAGAAACAAAGCTCTCGGTTTTTCATCGTTTTTGCCACATGACTTGCCTGAAGACATCTTTTTTTTCTTTTTCTTTTTTTTTTTTATCGCCATCATCTGTGAATGTTACACAAAACACTTTGGCACAGTTTGATTCCAATACAGGTCACATTAATTCACTTTGACCCTATCAAATAAACACCGCCTCGTGTATCATGGATTAAGTCACAAAAAGTCATTTTAAACCATTACAGCCAAGTAGTTTGCAATCAAGAATTTAATTACAAGTTCATCGAGTTACAAAAGACCACTGATCAATCACAGCAGCGAATTATCTCACCTTCTCCTCCAAATAGTTCATCTACTCAGCCAAAAAACGGAAAACTGCGCGGTTCCGACATAAACTGCTTCAAAAATGTTCTTGAAGTCTTTGTCAGCCTCTTGGTGTCTACCGGGCTATGATGTGGCACATTAGTGTTACATTCACCACTTCCACCTCAGAGTACTCAGCAAATTTAAATCTTAGCGCTTTCTCACTCACTTGCTTACATTCCTCTCACGCATCAATCCCACATTTAATTTTTTCATCCGTTAAACTGTTGCAGAACAAAACTCAGCAGGTAGGCGCCAGTGCAGAGGCCTCGTTCCCATAGAGAGTATTCAGAACATGTACATGCAGTGCTGGGTAAAATTATCTTAACGCACGACCATCAGTTTTGAGACACTAAGCTCAATGACGCTTGGGTTATGCAGCCAAACAATCATCCCAAAGCACACCAGCAAAATGCTGGTTTTATTGGTCTAGTCAACCAGGACTTAAATGTAATTGAGATGCTGTGTGACAACCTTAAACAGGTTGTTCATGGGAAAACCGCCCAATGTGGCCAAATTAAAACAATCCTGCAAAGATTAGCGGGCCAAAATTCCTCCGTAGTGACAGAAGAGCTTTAAAGCCAGTTTGCATAGTCGTCCTCTGGTTTTGGGCATAATTACTTTTTCACTAGGAGGCAAAATTGGTTTGGATGGTTGATTTGTGTTTTTTTCCAATTCTCTCTGGCTATCTTTGTTCAATATTAAAAAGTTATTTTTTTATCTGGAATGCTGCAAAAAAAAAAAAAAAAAAAGTTTAAGAGGGCTAATTTCAGCTCCAGAAACACTGGAAGGGAAAAATTAAACATTAAAGGAATATTTCACAAAAAAATAAACTGAATCCTTGCCACAGGAAGCAACATGCTAAAAATGAAACAAATACATTAAGGTTCTAGAAATACTGAGGGCATTTAGGATGTCAAAATCTACATTTAGTTTTTATCTGTTTTCTGCTGCAGAAAGAAGATATTTTGAGTGACTGTTTCCAGTGTAATGGAAGTGTTGTGGAAACATTTTATATTTCTTTTGCTTCATTTTGTAATAGCAGGTAATTTTTAAAGTAGAAAGCAGAACGTATTTGCTGATGAATTAAAATATGGAAATTGAATATTAATGTAGGACCTCGTCAGCAACATTAAGGCTGATGTTAAGCCTCAGACAGTGTTTCTGCAGTCCTCTGCTTTCAGCCTGTTGCTTTCTTTTTTTAGATCTTGACACTTTTGCCACCCCATCCACTTGATGGCTTTTCATCGCTCAAATGTCAAAACGTTCATGGCCAAGTGCCCAGACTTCTAACACTTTTTTTTGAATAGCTTCACTCTGTGATTAGCCTAAAAAAAGAAGTCAGACCATGCAGATCACATTTTCAAGTATTTTTTTTGTACCCAAACCTCTCTCCAAAAATAATTCTTCCATTCAATCTGTTCTGGTCAGCTGATTCTTATCGCCACCTGACCCTGAAGAACTTTAAAGGCTTTGTTTTTCCAGCCTGTCTGCTTGTGTTTTTCCACAATCTAGAGCACGGTTCAGTAAATACTGTACATTTACTAAAACTGTTTCATTCTATTTAAATACTGAATAATGATCAGCAGGACTACATACGTTTTTAAAGCAAAGAAAAAGTAAAAAGAAGGTTCTCGGGAACTCCACTTACTTTAATACCTAAACATTTCCCAGAGTAAGACATTTGCTGTCGGATAATGAACTGCGGACTCCATTTGGATTAAGAAGCATTTGCTGTCAGGAACTATTTACAGTTGTGAAAAATATGACCAATCATTGTGTGGAAGCTAAAGAAGTGTTGCCTATTAGTCATTAAGCCAGCTCTATTCAGAGCAGAATGGCAAAAAACATATTTTTTATAATATATGTATTGTTTACTTGAAAGCTATTACATTTAGTGGGTGTTTAATAATTATTTTTACAATGTTACAACGTTAGCCACCATACAAATAAGCTTAATTTATCTCTTTTTGGAATTTTATCTGATTTTATAAATGACTGAATGAAAAATGTCTGAACTATGTACATAGTTGTCAAACCTGGTGTCCAAATAGGGCTATATAATAACTCTTAAAAGGTCCATAGTCACGTTATTTTCCGTTTTCTTTTTGAATTTATACGTCAGTAACTCACTCTGGTTGGATACAAAGTTTTTATGAAAGATTATGCTGGCATATTAGTTATTATTTTGCCGTTTTACACTTTGTTTTTGCTCAATTTGTTAGCAGATAAAGCCGTTTGTGTTTATTTACAATAACAACGGAAGTATGATACTGCGCGTGCACAGCAGGGGATAAACCAGGAAGCAGCTAACGGCTATTAGCATCACCTAGCGAAGTAATGAAACAATGGTTCAAGATCCAGTGGGGAAAAAAAACACCAAAAATATATGATTTGAAGAGGGAAAAGAATGGAATAGCGCGGGAACTACTGTATGAACATAGATGTCCACTGAAGCGGAAGCTAAAGCTAAGCTGCCGGGATGTGACTGCAGAGTTGGTTGACGTGAGTAAATGTTCTGATTTATACTGCGATAATGGTAATAGCAATGCTCTTATTAGCCTCTATAGTCTGAAGTAAAAACATTATAAATAGATTGATTGATTGATTCTTACCTTAGTGCTGTGTCCCTGCTCGCATTTACGAAAGGGAAATTAATTTCTCCGTGATGTTCTGATATGAGGCTCGTAGAGTTGCTGTTAGATTGGTTTATTTAATTAATAACGGTTGGTTTTCGATCACGCAGAGCAGCTGCTTCACCGCGAGGCATTTCAGAGGATCAGGCTCGGTTCAGCATTATTATTATTAATAATGATTTATTAATTTTATTATTATTATGCTTTCTGATAGTTCTGTGGTACTGCCGGTAGGTGGCGCCACGTTTGTTTACATGTACCCATCACACCCGGTTCTGGGGTTATTTTGAGGCAGAAAAAGGACTATGAATACACTATCAGGATGGACACTTGGTGTATATAACCTTATCTTATCATGATCAAACGTTTTTTGGTCTTTTTTATAGGCATATGATGTGGCTATATACCCTCAATGGTTGCAGTTCATGTTAACCAGGAGAACTGTGTCCCGACCTGTGTGTAGGGGTTCCACTTGAAGTTGTAAGTCAGCTACAAAAGATGAAGCTCTGGTGTTTAATGCTGCTCTCTGAGGTCGTTCTCACACCTGATAGTCTGGTAGACTTGGTTCGATTGGGGAATAAATTGCGCATTTTCAGCCAGTGCGGTTTGCTTTCATGCTGCACTTTGTCAAAAGAACTAAACCTTCAGACCAACCTGCGCCTGTGGTGGCACTGCACAGATATTAGCCGTGTTACTGCAATGCTGCCTTTGGCAAGTGTGGCAGACAAGCACGATTCAACAGCGGGCTCAGCATGAGCAGAGGATGAGGCAGAGCACCACTGAGATAGTTATATTTTACACAAAGCGGGTGAGACGGCCCCATCTGAGGTGGCGGAGTGCGAGCAGGGGCGCATACAGCTTCATTGTGCTGATGTCACACTTACACAGATGTCGAGAAAAGTATTTACAAACTATGAGTTACTTCATTTGAGATATATATATATATATATATATATATATATATATATATATATATATATATATATATATATATATATATATATATTGCCCTTCACTGTATGCTTCCTTTTTTGGAGCGGCCTCTGGTGTGCTTATCATTCCCATACGTATCCGATCCGCATTCAGTTCAACCAAGCCGAGACCTAGGTTTTGAGGCGGACCAGAGTTTGCTTTTTTGCTCTGCATCAGAGTTCGCTTGCACATTCACACCTCCCCAAACGAACCGAACTTTCTGTGCAAAACAACAAGAGTCCGATTAAAGCGGACTAAACAGGGCTGTTGTGAATGCACCCCGAGTTTCAAATCAGATCCTGATCTTTAGTACTGGTCCCCAAGTCTCCACTTATTTTTCAGGGGGATACATTCCACCTGCACTCCATGGAGTGTCTTTGCCATTCGTTCACTTCCTCTACTGGATGTTGAAATCTAATTCTCTTTGCAAAACAACTGGAATGTTATTCATGTTAACTGCAAAGAAGCAGACAAACAATATCAAGGATTACAGAGAGATTCAGTGTTCCCCACACTTCAGGTTATACGTGTGTCTTTGAAGGAGTGTGTAATCACAAGCCTATAGCCTGAGTCACACCTACAAGTCACCCTTCTATTGAGACTACTAAAGCAAATCTCTTTATAGACATTGGAATGTAGTCATAGATATTGTCACTAGGATGCAACTGTAGAACAAGGATTCACAATTCCTAAAAGTAGAAAACAAAAGTAGCAAATCCACCACAAAGCTATTAATACAGGTTAATGTGTTCTAATTTTCTTTAAACTGTAAAATGATAGGAGGTAACTGCTTAAACGGGACATACAAAATTCAAAACAGTAGTAACGAAAGTCAATATATTGAGACAAAGCTCAAGCAACAGGTGCCTAGAAACAAGAGGGCGAAAGGGTTTAGTAGAAAATGTCTCAACTGTTTATTAAGTTTTGGTGAAAAAATAAGCTGCGTGCACATTGAAGGAGAAAAATCCCATTTAAAAAGGCTTTCTATTAACCAGTTCTCTCCATGGCAGCACAATCCCACATGGTGAGTCACTCTGTTTTTGGCATGCCACTGCACATTCAGCCAGCTTTACAAGAGAAGAACCAAGACAGTGAAAGGACAGCAAGACAGAGAATAGAAGAAAAGGGAGGGGGAAAAAGCCATGGTGGGGGGTTGGTAGGGGGTGGAGTGGATATGGTGTATCCTGCTTAAAGTTACCCCGTGGACATAATCCCCATCTGAGGTGTCTGGGAGGGAAAAGCTTAAAGCTAACAAAGCAATGCAGGATAGTTTGCGGTTTAAATAAATAAAAGTCTATTCAGTCAGGTACACTCTGTTTTACTGGCCAGTGACATAACAAATCATTGCAGGATGTCCTGTTCAGCAGGACGGATCATTAAAGTCCACGTCACTGAAATAGGAATTAACAAAGAACGATGTTTCAATTAGCCTACAGCTTCCACCGTAATCAAAGTGTGTTTACTTGCTTGTGTCCCGCTTCTATTTCCAAGAGTAAAACTATGACAAATCGGTGCGTTTCAAACGACCCAATGGTGCATTATGTGTGAGTGTGACTAAGAGAGAGTGAAAAAGTACACAATGTGAGTGCGTGTATGAGCACTAAACCAATAATGTAACGATGCCGAGCCAGGACGGTGGGGGAGGACTACAACGGACCTGGTGTTTGCCCAGGTCACTATGGCAATCCCTGCACACCCTCTCTTTCTGACCTTTCCAGGCGATAAGAACACTGCTGACTGACATCCGTGTGTGTCTATATTTCCATATGTGGAGCAGCTCAACAAGAGCTTTGGTTCATGTGACTCAGAGGACACACAATTCTTTGACACAGACTAATGCAGTCATTAAATGAATGTTGGTTAATTTCTCGCTTTGTTGGTTGGGGTGAGCTAATGGAACAAGAGAAGGGGAAGAACATAAGTTTGGACCAGAAAATAGGTATTCACTGCAAGTCCGACAATGCCCGAAATATGTATAGAATACACAGTGGCGCAGTGGGTAGCGCTGTTGCCTTGCAGCAAGAAGGTCCTGGGTTCAAGTACACCCCTGGGTCTTTCTGCATGGAGTTTGCATGTTCTCCCTGTGCATGCATGGGTTCTCTCCGGGTACTCCGGCTTCCTCCCACAGTCCAAAAACATGACTGTTAGGTTAATTGGCTTCTCCAAATTGTCCTTAGGTGTGAATGGTTGTTTGTCCTGTTTGTCTCTCTGTGTTGCCCTGCGACAGACTGGCGACCTGTCCAGGATGTACCCCGCCTCTCGCCCGGTGAATGCTGGAGATAGGCACCAGCAACCCCCGCGACCCCATGAGGAATTAAGCGGTTTGGAAAATGGATGGATGGATGTATAGAGTAGGTACTCACAATTGCTGAAACAAACAAACAAAAAAAAACATAAGATTTAAGATGTCTAAGAAATATTTAGTGTCCCACAAGTCAAAGTGCACAGAATAATTATATGTTGTTGGTGGTATTGACATGTAGAGAGTATTCCACAGTTTTAGGGCGGCAACAGCGAATGCACGACCCCCTCTGCATTTTAACTTTCATCTCGGAATATCAATGAGAAACTGGCTGGTTGACCAAAGTGCTCTCAAAAGTGTGCGAATGTTGAGGAGATGCCGAGCCAGTTTGTCTGTGTATATCTTTTTAGGCTTTTAAATTAGTGTTTATCGTCTGATTAGAGATTTTAACACTCCTGAAAAATTGGGCGTGGATAAAATAAGTCATAGCATAAAGGAAGTTTTAAAAAAGTGGAAGAAATTGTGATGTGTGTGAGGCACATGCCCATATAAAATGAATCAAACTACAAACTTTTATATTGATACAATCAAATTACCTGTCCAGGGTGTACCCCGCCTCTCGCCCGGTGAACGCTGGAGATAGGCACCAGCACCCCCCGCGACCCCATGAGGGATTAAGCGGTTTGGAAAATGGATGGATGGATGGATGGACAATCAAATGAAATGTAAATATTTAGAATTTTACATGGCACCAAGGCAAAGACAAAGGCAAGCTACTGTCGATTACCATTCTTTTAGAGTGCCTGGAAAACTGGGTCAGCCCCTCTGGTACAGCATTCGACTGGTTTAAATCCTACTTAAAGGACAGGGACTTTTTTGTGTCAGTAGGTAACTTTACGTCAAAGACGACAAAAATCACATGTGGGGTTCCCCAAGGGTCCATCCTGGGATCCCTCCTGTTCAATATCTACATGCTCCCTCTAGCTCAGATCATAAAAAACAACATCAGTTACCATAACTACGCAGACGATACACAGCTCTACATCACCATGTCACCAGGTGACTATGAACCCATTCAAGTAAATACTAAATGCATGGATGTACCAAAGTGTTCTTCAGTTGAATAAAAACAAAACTGAAGTAATAATTTTTGGGCCGATATAGGAGTGATCAAAAGTTAGCATACAGCTTCAGTCGTTTCAGCTAGTAACCACTGATCAAGCCTGAAATTTGGGTGTAGTGATGGACCCAGACCTGAACCTCCAAAAGCATCTAAAGACAATTACAAGGTCGGCTGTCTATTACCTGAAGAACAGTTCCAGGATTAAAGGACTAATGTCTCAGCAGGATCTGGAAAAGCGAATCCATGCGTTTATCTTTAGTAGAATAGATTACTGCAATGGTGTTTTCACAGGTCTGCCAAAAAAGTCAGCTACAGCTGATCCAGAACGCTGCTGCCTGCATCCTCACTATGACTAATAAAGTAGAGCACATCACCCCAGTTCTGAAGTCCTTACACTGGCTCCCTGTATCTCAGAGAATAGACTTTAAAATACTTCTGTTAGTCTATAAATCAGTGAATGGTTTAGCACATGGCTCAGGTCTCATTGTGTTGTGAAACTTCTTCCTCTTTTTGCCTTTCAACTTCTTTTTATTGGACCTAAGGTATTCCTAAAGCCTCTGTAAAAGGGCCTACATTTTTATATAATTTGCCTTAATAATGTAGGTCAGAAAGTTGTTAATAAATCTCTCATATTTATGTCGATGACAGCTGTTTTTGCTAATGCAAATATATTGGCCCTTGCCATCTGTTCCACCGCAAGGTCAGTGCCAGAAGCTGAAAAGAAAACATGGATATGTTGTTTTGCTTTTCCTATTTTTCTATTTTGTTGAACATCTTCCACAAAACCTGCACTAGTTATTTTACAGAAAACAATCATCTGTTAAATTTAATGTGAAATAAAATTCACCTTCCTTCCTCATGTTGACTACGGTGGAATCATTTATATAAATGCTCTTTAAAGCTCTTCAATGAAGTTGGGATATACAACTCTTCATGACCACTCTACTAAGGACTGAATATGTAGATGCGGGCCGGATACATGCAATGTACAGCTACATTAAAAGAGGTGACATTTATCCAAAATAAATCTTTTACCAAGACCTAATTACAGTTTAAATAAAAGGGTAACGAAACAACAGAAAACGTTTCTGCTTGGCCTCAAAGCCAGCAAAACCTGGTGACAGCTCACATGTACACAGAAAGATAAACAATGAGGTGACAAGGAAGAATGAGAGGTCACAGTCATGACAGGAACACGGGTGGGCGAGAAGCACTGGAAATACAGTATGCTGCCAAGAGAAGGGAACTGACACACAGGAATGTGAAAAAATTTTCGATCAAGGGGGATTATTTTGTTACTAAATATGCACGTTTGGTAGCAATAACTTCAAGTAATTGTCTTCTGTATGACTTAATTAGTTTCACATCATTGAGAAGGAATTTTGGCCTGCTCATCTGTACAACTTGATTGAACTTGTTTCAATAAGATTTGTGGCACAGCTGGGTTAGGGTCCCACCACAGCATTTCAGTCAGGTGGTAGTCTAGGATTTCACCCCAAAATCCACTTTTTCTGCAGACAGACTGTATAAACTTGGCCTAAGGGTGCTACTTTAATGTTACTGTGCATTTTTATTTTTATGTGAACTTGTTTAGCTCTGCAATATGTTAAAACTGTCTTAATGCTGCCCACTTAGGATTAAATAATGGATAATGCAGTTCAATGCTCCTACTGGCTCAAATGGTATATGCTTTTGTCACGATAGCCCTGCATTTGGGTATAAAAGCACCTTTGTTGCAAAAACCACCATATCTTGCCCTGGTAACTCCTTGTTTTAACATGTCACTCATACCTAACCCTAACCCTGCAAAATGAATTATTGCAGTATTTGTGCGTTCACTAACACAGAGAATCCATCTTGTACTGCTCAGGCTTCAACCGTTATGTCCAAACCTAAAACGGTTCGGGCCAATCATGTTGCAGTATTGAGGCTTAAGGCGGGACATACAGGTGCGACAAAAGCAAGAGTGATTGAGCACCCAGCTGAACTAATACAAACATGGCAGCTCAGGAGGACGCACACACAGCTGCTGCTATAACATCTGTTTTGTAAGAATCCACCATTTCTTCTTTGATAGTAGAATATCAAGAAGTGCCTTGACTAGCTTACCTTCTTGCGGTTTTTCATAGCAGCTGCTGCTTACGTTTTAATTTGATACTGTGGCTAAAACCATCTTTGGTAGGCAGGCACTAGGAGTCGCTTCGCCTAGTGCTAGAGTTCTGCTGAAATTCCCTCCTTTCCCTAAACGGATTCAGCTGGAGCAAACTCAGATTGATAATGTGTAGAACTAGAGTGCTAAACATTATCAATCTGGCTGGCCAGGTTAGCTCATTGCCACACTTAACCATGTCTCTTGGAATCGCCCACTTTGTTTCAATTTTTTCAAAATGTATTCAAAGTGGGGGGGTGCCTTTAATCGGGGTGAGTTACACTTTTAGTACAATGACTTGATTGTTTTCTTTTACTAATGTTGTTGTTGTTGTTGTTGTTGTTTTTCCAAGGTTCTTGTGATCATTGTGTTGTGCTTTGATCCAGTTTCTGCAAAGCTTCACCTTGGCAGTTGATATGAAATATTTGTGTGGATACACTGGCTGGCTTTCTCTAAATGCCTCAGCCATAGCCCTGCCTGTCTAAAGGACGTTTTCCAGGATGTTTTGAGGTTTAAGAAGCATTTTATAAACATTTTTGACGACATTTTGATTTGTGGCAAACTTCCAAACTATACATATTGTTTGAGTTTTGTTCTAATTACATTGCGAATGCTGACAGAGTGATGCACACACTTGCCAAAATGTGTGCAGTTTAAGACAAACCTCTTGGGTTTTTGCAGTGTGAACTTGAAAGCAAATCTACTCCTGGAGAACATTGGGGATGACTGTAATGGTTTCCACTTGTACATGATCCTAGCAGAAACATCATAAAATCAAAACCATTTTCTAAAAGGCCACTTAATCCTTCTCTGGGGTAAATAGTATTTATTGCTAGCATTATCTAATTTAGGGAGCCAATGAATAACATGATAGGAAGAATGATAGATCTCTATTTCTGAATCATGTTCTTCTTTATTAAACTTTAGATTAAAAAGAGGGTTGACTCTCTGAAACTGACCCATGGCTTTATTTTGTTGGACAGACAAAAGAAACCAGAGAAGAAGCAAGAAATCATAAGGTGACCCAAACCAAAGGATCGATTTAGCTCAATTGGTCTTGCCTGAAGACGAGCTGGTTGGACACAAAAGTCTGATCTTGCTCTGATTAGTGAACACACAATGCATGCATGTTACCAGGTCAGATTAAAAATCAATCTAAGGTGAACACTTATTTGCAGTATCTCTTTGTGTATTGTATATTTGTATATATTAAGTCTGTATTCAATTTAGGTTTGGATATTAAGGTCCGAATTAAGTATTACTTATTACACTTTCACCACTTATACATCGCCTATGCTTGCAAAGGCTTTAGCCAATAATGATCATAATAATATTTGATAAAGACAGAAAGACGATCAGCTGTAGTGGACAAACATTGTATCCATGACTTTACAGTTGTTGAAAACTCAGAGCTCTAACAAACCACACCGAGCCAGGACAATTCATCCATCAGTTTTCCTCAACTTGTTTCCAACCTTTTCCCAAGTCTGAACACATAAGAATTAATGACTGCCATCTGTGTACAGAGATAACACCTAGACAAGCTGCAGATTAGGCCTTAAGTGTGCGGACATATGCATATGTGAAATAGAAAGGAGGCGGGGAGAAGAAGGAAGATTGGAAACTTTAAATACAAAACAGCTTTTGGCTTGTACCTGAGAATTTTCCATTAAATCTTCAATACTTTTTAGAAGTAAAAATTTTACTCAGTGTGTTTTATTTATTTATCTATTTATGGGTGGGCGTGCACAATTGGCATGTGTGTGTGAGTGAGTATGTGTGCAAGTATGTGTGTGTGAGTATCTGTGGCAGTAAGAATATCTTGGCCTCGACGTAACGATGGAATTTCCTCCAGCTTTGTCGCCAGGGCAAGATGGCTACCATATGCCAGCTATTCACACACACACACACACACACACACACACACACACACACACACACACACACAGACCGCAATCCTTTGAGCACTGAAGTTTGTAATACTGAAGCCAATGTAACGTATAAATAAACACACACTGAACTGCATCATTTGGAGCGGGGGTTGGGAGCTGGAGTCTAACAGATGCACATCTGCATACAAATACTCCTCTTTACACTGTGCATATGTGTTTGTAATCAAACAAGTACACATCTAATAAATTAAAAATACACGACTCAAGAGACCTTCTCAGATACGTCAAATTAAATAGGGACGAATTTCACACCTTTAGCCCACAAACCTTCTTTTACAATTACCTGCTATGCAATGAAGTTGCATAGCAGGATTTTACAGACTTAATACACTGCAATGAAAAACCCATAGCATGCAAACAAAAAGGATATAAAAGTTTACTGCAAACAGCTAAACACATTTTCTCCTTTTCTTCAAAGCACCTTTTATCTCCTTTCATTCTTTAAAGCTGTAGATCAGGTAAATGGCATGCCATTTGATCTTTTACCTCAGATGAATGGCATTATATCCAGTTATTGAGTTAAATGAGTAACCAAAGGAAAGAAGCTTTAAAAAGATACAACCAATAGGCTCAAACAACAAAAAAACATTGCTTGATTAAATAATTTTGTTGTATATCAATACAGAAAGCCAATGATGTCAGGTCTATTAAAGGTATAGTGGGCTTTTTTTTTTCCGGAAATGTAGGCAAGAAACGGCCAAGTCACTTTTTGAACAACTGCACATGTGCAAGACCCTCTGACGTGCTCTTCTGCTCCTCAGGGGGATCACGTGAAAGAATCTCCCAAATCCACTCTGGTCTTATTTCTGTCTTCTGAGGCCTCCCTCTTCTTCTCCTAAACTTGAAAGACAGTTTGCTTCTTGTGACTCTCAGCCATTTTCAAAGTATACGGTGAGAGTGGCGGAGCTGCAATGAACGACTGAAACCAAAGCTTACCGTGTACATAATGACTCAAAGCCGAAAATGATCGTCCACTATACCCTTAAGCTTGGAGTAGGGTAATAGTTGCCCAAAGTTTAGTAATAAAGCAGCTTTGGTTTTGGGAAATTAAATGTATTTTCCTTAAACACTGTTAATATTTATCATTTCCAGTAAAGATGCACCAGTCAATGGACCACAGATGACAAATAGCGAATATTCCATTGATGTGACAGACTGCTGAATGGAAGCACAAACACTGATTAAAAAAATATATTTTCCAGATGCATTAGGTTCATTTAAACTAAATTGTCCCACTGCACTTTTGTTTAAGTTCAACACATTTGATTTAACGGTTAGATACGCACAGTGTGCTTTCAGGCATAAAAGGGGAAGATTTTCTAACTTCTACCAAACTTTATCAAAGATCCTGCAGGAGATTGATTCCTCTTTCATGTGTTATAGTTCATTAAAAAAAGAAAATCTGCCAATATATGAAGGTAAGACCTCAAAGAAAGTGTCGGCCAGAAAAAGGGTTATCGGTACATCTCTAACTTCCTCGGTTCTTCTTACCCATCTATGACGCTCATCTGTTCCAGAAAAAAATAAATATAAAAAAACAGCAGTACCTGGCTGACCCACATGTTGGTAAAAATAAATAGTACAGAAATCCAACAAGGTTTAATTATTAACAATAATGCACAAAAAGCTAGTCAGACATCCCAACCTCTCCTGTTAATGGGTCTTTAGCTTCAGTTTTCATTTTTCCACTCTAAGGCAGCAAACTTTGCTCCAGTTCAGTGAGGCTCAAGTTCTCATGCAAGAAAACCAAATGACCACAAACTGAGTTGCCGAGCAGATGTTCTCCAATGATGGCTTCATGACTGCCAAAGAAAAGAAAACCCTTTTTAGGATTGAACAGTGCACCTATTGTTTTATCCAACCCACAGTTGCTGTGGTACACTTACTCCAACACCGTACAGTAGGCTGCATCGCCATGGTAAATAAGGTCTTTATATGCACACCCCCATCCATGTGTACTGGCACACCCACTAAATTAAGTAAAATGCTTTAAAATAAATGCATTTCTTGCAGTATCCTTATCTAACATTTCCACAGCAATGAGTGTCTTACCTCCTTTTCTGTTCACCTCACTGTTGGTCTTGAAAAGATAGAGTTGAGTCTTTGCCCAGCCTTGTTTGTCACAGTTCTGGTTGTTGTCAACTTTTTAAGCACGTTTAGGTGAATAATTGTTTAATTTCAGCCCTTTTCTGTCTTAAGATCAACACACGTCTGCTTTACGTGAATGTTATATCCTCTCATCTTTCCCATTTTGAGGAGTAAAGAGGCAGGATTAACAACTTGGATTACAAGGTAAAACATTGAAGCACGAAGGCTAATCTGCACAGATACTCAGGTAGTCGGTTTTACCTACATTTGCATACCATGGTTAACTATTGCACTTTACTTTTAGAGGTTTTCATGTTTTGTATTCTTCTTTTATGTCTGACCTCACATCTCTCTTTTGTCTCCTCTGGCTGCTGATATTAGTATATATGTTTTCCGGACCCTACTGCTACAAGCTAGCTCCCCACTAGACCACAAAATGTCTTCTTCACGAACACCTATTAAAGCTGGTCCTCCTTAGGGCATTTTTCATGCATTTGTGATTTGTTTCCTTTAGCCTGAGATGTGCCATATTCTTACTTTTCCGCTGGCTTCACAATGCTGAAAACCTGGTCATAGATCAACCAAACAGAAGTTGAAGCTGTTGCACTTGTTAAGTAGTTTAAAGAACAACTGATTTTGAATCGGTGCAAATTATTTACCCCCTCATGCTAGATGTTGGCTCATGCATGCAAATCAAGGCGAGGTATCTCTGACTGACCACAAGCGAACACTTCAGCAGCCAGTAAAAGCCATAGGCAAGGTCAATTTATCCAAAAAACAGACTGGAGACAGCCTTACGTTAATCACGATTAGTAAAATTACACGTTCCTAGACACTTAAATCACCTTAAAAGAGTCAAGAATAAATGTTACAGGTCCTACTACCTGCAGCAATGTTGGCTTTGTGAAAAATAATTATTTCTTAATAAATGGCATCTAATTCAAGTCTGGATTTTTCAAGATTTAGTTAGTCTAAACTTAAACTATTGTATTAAATAGACTTTAATCTTAAAGTTCTTTACACTTCTTTTCCCGGAGATAAACGGGGTGTGGATGTGTGAGATTAAAAAACATGAAACAGAATTATCTTTATTTATTCATAATTATCATTGTTCATATTTTATTGCACTCACTAAGTATTGTATTACCTTACTATCTTTATTACTGTTTAAATTAAATGTCAAAGTTAATGTGTAACATAAAAAAAAATTCTAATGCACATATTTGTAAGGTAATATGCCCCATCTGAATTGTTTTAAATCCACTTAATATGTTTAGAGTGAGATTAAATAAATATATCTTCATGCTCTTTTGAAAAAAGCAGATTAACGGCACTTACCATCACCAAATAAACAGAATAGAAAAAGGTGAGAAATTAGGTATTTTCTACTAAAAACATAAATAAAGATGTGATGTGATATTTCCCCTTAAAGTTATCCGTGTTTAACAATGATTAATTGTTTGGCGTTCATTCAGCTGGAGTCAGCTAGCCGTATTAGAATTTTACCGTAAACCACAACATTTTATAACTGCGGTTTGGAAAATACCACAGAGATGGCGTATTGGCTGTCAAAGGACTCCCAGCCATGTGCGCATTGACCTAAAAGCCAGGGAATCTACTGTTGCTCGGATAAATCGCAAACCTCCCCAACAGCATGTGCGTTATTAACATTAATTAGTTTTCTGCTTCCTTGTGTTGTGCATCTACAAGCCAAAAGCAAGATGATGGTCTAACACAAGTCTGCTCTGCGTGAGCCAGTGACAGGATCTTTAAACACACCCACTACTCCCCCACATCTGGTCTCTGTTAGCATAAAAAAGTGGCACACACAGCCACATATACAGTATGTTTTGTGATCGCCATGATCAGCAACAGTAACTAAAAGTTCTGACAATAAAATATGAAAATGTGTATTATAATAACCACCACATTTGCTTTTCATTTATTTAACTATGAACAAAAAAGTCCTAAATAACTATGGCTCATTTTACCTGTTGATGATGTCAGGAAATGTTTTCTGTTTTTTTTATGTGTCCTGTCTGGCAGTGTAGCGCCTAGAGTTGCTTTCCTAATGCCAAAGAGTCCAATAGATTTACTTTCACCAGTGGAGCATTACTGCTTTCACTGTAGTTCTCCCCTTGATACTTATGCAAAAAAAACTTTCGAATTTGACGGACACAGAAATGGAAAGGTAAAACAGAAGGAAAAGGAAGAGAGAAAGGTGAGGTAAAATGTTGGTGACAAAAATAGAACTGAGGAAAAAAAAAAAGAGTACAACATCCTCAGTCTACTTCTACACCTGCAGAAAGAGAGATAGGAAAAACTACCAAAAAAAAACAGGTACAATCAACTTAAAACTTAATAGAAAACACAAATGAAAGAACAATCCATAATAGAGGCAGACCCCCTCCACCCTACATGTCAATTTATCAACTCACGCTATGAAAGGACCCAGGAAAGACGATTTTACAGGCAGAACTAGTGCCATCTGGGGGCTAAGGGTCTTGCTCAGGGACCTGCAGTTGCCATCTGCGGGGATCGTACCGGGTACTTGCGACCTTCGCAGAGAGCAAGTGCGCTGCTCTAACCACAAGGCTCCCAAATATTCATGGATACTTGAGTCTGTGGAAGTCCGTCGGACACGTAAGCACAAAGGTACATTTTTTATATGTGGTAGCGAGCTGATGCGCTAAGCTGCTCCAAGCAGGCAGTCACAAGGATGCGACTCCACGCACTGTCTTCACCTCTGGCTAAAATCCCAGTGCTCTTCAATTCTTCGGATGTTTAAGTCCGTTGTATTGTAGGTCGTGGCGGAGCTTTCGCCTCATGGTCCAGCGGCATTGTAAATGTGGTACGCTGCAAGTCTTGCTTTGCGGTGTTTCTAGTGCAACAGAAAGTTGGTTAGTCGCGGTGCTGGGCTCAATGCGCCTCTCCGCTAGCTGGCTGCCAACTGTGGAATGGATTTCCTGAAGGGAAAGGCCTCATGAGAGGCGGAGTAACACGGCTCCATTCAGGAAATCCTTCCACAGCTGGCAGCCAGCTAGCAGAGTAGCCGGCGGAGACTTTGGAGACTTTCAAGCAGAAAACATTAAAGTAAAGCCAAAGCTTATGGATCGGACACGTCTGTAGGTTGGATCGAAAAATTCCGATCCATATCATACATTGGTATCGGAACCGATACTTGGCCATGTCCCTTACTTAAAGCGCTGACCAGAATACTTCTGGAAAGACGCAAAACGTGGCTGTGAGAGCCGATGCTTTGTAGTGTATCAGAAAAGATGGCTTGTATGGAGAGCAACCAGGCTTCCAGTATTTCCCTTTTGCTGGTTGGCTCTCACAGTAATCAACCCCAGCTCTGCTCCCGGCAGAACTTTGTTTTCATCGGCCAACATGGTGGACATGCGGTTGATCACGTGTGAGCATACAGGATCATACCATTATGTGAGAGCAGGGAGGGGCGTAGAGGCTCCACTGTGAGCGAAGCAGCAGCCGGCGGTGTGTCGTGTTGTCCTGTGGTGGAACTATGAGAGACACTTGCATCTGGCTGCAGTTTAAAGATATTGGGAACAACAAAGCTGAGGGCCTTTACTGCAAAATGAAAATAACTTTAAGAGCAGGCTCCAACACAAACCCGCACAGACATTTCAGACCTGTCCATTCTAAAGTGCAGTTAGAGGACAGCTCGGTTCTGGTTCTGTGGATTTGTTCGGAAACTTTGCATAAGTTGGTCAAATCAAAAACAAAAACGAGAAAAGTTGGGACATAATCCACTAAGAGGGTTTTATTTTAATTGGTAACGTGCTTTTTGATGTTAAAAAAACTCTTTAAAAATCCAGAATACAATATGCAAGTGACACTTTATGCACTTTTTTTTTTTACTATTTTCACTAGAGTCCGCTAAGAAAGGGCTGAGAGTTTGACATGTTGATGTAAGCACTTTATTTTTAAGTGCAGATGCATCTTTTGCTACAAATGTTCAAGTGTACGCTAAAGGCATGTGAATTCTATTAAGGAATTAAATTTTTTGTTTACTTGCATTTTCTTTTTCATGTATTTCAATTAGTCATGAAAAAGCTTACGTTAAATGAAATATTTGCAGAATTAGCACATTTTTGATCCGACTTCTTGATTAATCGTCAGAAGAATTGGTAGAATACTCAATTGCTAAAACAATCGTTAGT
The DNA here is from genome assembly GCA_037039145.1 of Fundulus diaphanus. NCBI lineage: Eukaryota > Metazoa > Chordata > Actinopteri > Cyprinodontiformes > Fundulidae > Fundulus > Fundulus diaphanus. Next base: position 9,858,720 of record CM073141.1, on the reverse strand, counting down.
TGCAGCCCCAGATGAGTTAGATGCGAGTTTGTGAATCTCCATGTGTGCCTGGGCTCGTGTGTGCATACAAGCCCCATAGACTGGCGCCTTTCGACTGCTGGAAGCAATTATAAAGACATAAAGCAGATAGTTGAAAATTGCTGTTTTATCCAATACTGGGCAGCCCGTCTGTGCATAAACGTATATGCATGCAGCATAATAAACTGCACTGTTTCCACTTAAAAATTAGGTTTTACTTCCACTGACACTATATTATTAGTGTAAAAGCTGTGATAAAAGAAGTGTTCTTAGGCTTTACCCATCAAAACAAAAATGTGGAGCTCAGCCTAAGCCCTGACATGTTGGTTGCCAACATATTGTCAGGATACTGTAGCAAACAGCAACACTTAAGTCAACAATATCTTGGGGGGAAAAAATCCATCTAATGCCCAACTATGACTTTATACTAACTGTAACAAAGATGTTTTTTTTGCTTAATTTTAACTGAACCTCTATGGATTAAACCTTAAACAACATGTATAAGTATTTTCTTTCTGAAAATATAAATTTTCCGCCTTTCAAATACGCATTTCAGTGAGCAAATTCAACACTTGTAGTAACAGGCTGCTTACATCGGTACCACAAGTTGGCAGTAGAGCACCTAGATGGGGGTAGATCTAGTGCACCTAGATGTTTTTCTACCCAAGTTCACCTCGACATTTACCAAAGTGAAACAACTATTTCTGGCATTGTAGTTTTGTTTGAAAATGATTACCTTGAAGGGTCTACAACCAAATGTAAGCCTTCTACTTAAAATGTTGGTTTGGTAATGATTTGTTTTTCTGACAGCTCTAAAATATAGACTTTTGCAATATGCTATAATACTGTATATGTATGGTATATGATTTCATTGTCATATGTCCATCTACAATTGATGGTGCTAATCTGCTACTTAAAGGTTGATTAAATGTGTTAATTGTGTAACTCTTTCTTTAATATCCTTTTTACAGGAAATGTATTTATAAATTCAAAATTCCTAAAATAAAGCCAAGAAAAAAACTGGATGCGGGACAGGTTTGGTTTTATTACTAGTATGCCATTTCTGATCTAAAATATTTGCCTTTGAAAGACTCACACCAGCCATAAAACTGGTGAGAAATTGTTTGTACCTTCAGACTGAGTTTAATGTAAAAGAATGTAGGATAACCAGAACAATGTTCACATTTAGAAATGTGACAATGTACAGTAAAAGCTTTTGGTCAGAGTAATACTAATATTTGTGAGGTTCATGAGAAAGTTAGGAAGATGGTGGTGGTAAAATTATTTAAAAGTAAAACATGCATGAAACATTTTCAATTACAAAATGTTTGTTTTTAATCCCCTCCCCTGTGTCCAAAGTCGACCAACAACTAAAAAGCAGTGATAAAAAGGCAACGCATTTACAAACTGTGTAAATTAAAAGAAATGTGTCATTTTTGCGGACATTTCACACTCTGAACAACAGCTGTATAGAAGGCTGCCATCATAGCATTGGATTGAGCTGTAAAAGTATTTGAACCTGCTAATTATGCTCTGGAAATATGCGCCGTTTATGATCCCGAAGCTGCTATAAGAAAGTTCATTTAAATGTCCTTCAAAACAGATATGAGACGGATCATTCATCCTTTCATCCATCCATCCATCAATCATCTATCCCCACTTACCCATGCAGGGTCATGAGATAAGGGTATTATTACATAAATATGAACAACCAGCTTTAACATCACAACAGTAAAATAAAGGCCCAATTTACATACCTGCAAATCACATTTCTGGGTTCGCAATATAGCGCAAGCTCAAAACAGTAAATTATAAAACAAGGACGTTTACAGATAAATATGTAGAAACATGCAAAGATTTCAATGTTTATCAGGAGATAAACTTATCCATATGTATGGGGAAAACAAAAGTCTATTTTTCCCTCATGGGGCTCTTTTCAATGTGAGCCCTTATTTATGTGCACTTTACTTTGGCTATCAGATGACCTTTACACTACCGACAGAAATCCCTCATCACGTGCCCAGCAGAAGGGAAAACATGGCACACTCGCGCCCAAATTGCATAAACATGTTTGAGCATACATACACACACACACACACACACACGTGATATCTTTATCCCTCCCCCTACCACCCACACATACTTTGACTGTCCCACACACACACACACGCCCACATTTGCACGACCCCTGTTTGCTAGAAGCATGAGTCACTCTGCTGGGAACTCCATGCCTTCCCCATTACTACAGACTGGATGGCTGACTGTCCTAACATGTTGAGGAAGACAGGTAGCGCGTTGAGCTGCAAACCCAAAGGCAATGATGGAAATTGGCTAAAAGAGAAAGGAATAACAGACAAAAAAGAGGAGAGCAAGTAATGGATGGGGGGGGGGATGAAATAAAATGTAGGGAATGGTATGGGAAGAAGATGGAGGGCTGAGTTTTACTGCATTAGAGACAAGGAATTCAGATGTGCACCGGGGTACAACACCTTGGTTGCCGTTGCTGGCCTGTGTTGCATTTAAAAAGTGTCAAAGCAGATCCCTTGGAGAATGGAATTTTTTTAAATTTTATTTAAGGGTCAGTTGAAATGAGATTGACCCCTTTCTCTCTGGAATTACAACCACAAGCCTGAAGATCTAAATGTATTGCATTATTGCGGACTGCTATCTGAGGACTATTGCACACTTTAAGCCTCTGGGGGGGGGGGGGTCAGTGCAAACAGCTGATTTGAGGAAAAAAGCCATTTGTATGTGTAATTTCAGTGCATTCTGAGCTGGTGTTTGTCTCAATAAAGATTCTTGATTCTTGACAAGCAGCATTAGCTACAGTGCCACCCTCCGGCTCGTCTATGCAGCCTCTTCTCTCTGTGTCATGCTGTTTTCACAAAAGTTTTTTTACTTCTGATTTTGAAAAGATTTAGTACAAATGTGCGTCGCAAAGGAATGAACACCTGACGAGTGAAAGAAAAGGATAAAAGTGGAAAAGAATCTAATGCAAATACAAATATTAGCGTTATGGTAACTCTATTACTGCTGGATGACTGCATTATAAATATATGCAGCTGGAAAAGAGACAAAGAAAAAGAAAATTACACAGATGATGGCAGAGAATGGCCGTAATGTAATCCCTATTTATTTTCGATAACAGCAGTTCCTCTGTCATGATTTTACTTCTTGTCTCATGTTCTGTTCATGTCTAGCACTTTGAATTATCTTTTTACCGAAATGTGCTACACAAATAAACTTGCCGTAACTTGAATGGAGCACCACATGACTGTATAAAAGATGTTTGTACCTCAGACCTATAGTAAAGTGTAGGTGTTTCAGTATATGAATAAATACAAGACATCTAACCAAAAGGAAGAAGTGCCATTGAATGGTTGCGACAAAGTATAGACAAAGATATTATAACTAAAGTATGAATAACTACATGAGGACACAAACGGAGGACACAAAACAATCCAAGATACAAATACAAATATAGGATAAAGCACTAAAAGAAATCCAACAGTAAGAAACTAAATGGTATCCAATGGGTTTGTTAATAATATACACTAAAATTAAGCATTTGACTAGTCAGGTATTTATTGAAAAGATGTGGAATTTATTAAGCGGTTGGAGAGAGAAAAAATAACATCAGAGGAATCTCTCAAAACTGAGGAATTCCCTTGCATCTCTACTTGGTCTCCAAACAGGGTAATGAGACCCCAATGACTTTCTCCTCCACCGCTATCACACCTCCAGTTCTGCTGTTAGTCACACAGCATCCAGTATGCTCTCAACAAAGCCTCAGTAAAACAGGTGTGTGTGTGTGTATGGGGGGGTAATAGCACAGAACGCATATCACTTTACCCTCCTGGGGAAATGTTTTTTCAGATGAGATTTCTTGGCCGGATGTAAAGAATATGGACACCCGGGCATATCCAGAGAAGTTCCCACAAGTTTGGTTTTGCTGACCCTGTCCACAGGGAAGTTACTGACGTAGAGATCCAAAATGTGCTCTGTAGCTATTTTGACATTATGGGTTTGATTGCTGTCCGCAGAGCAGCTCACCAACTGTTCCACTTCTGCTCTATAAATCTCCACGATGAATGCTATTCCTGTTGAACCATTATCAAGAGCTTAGAAATCTGCTTTGCCTGAATCTGGGATATAGTCATGTGTCGGCAAAATAAAGAGCAAATTAGGGCTGGGCGATAAATCAATCCATTCAAATGTATAATGTATTAAGATTTAATGTTTGGAAAGTCAGGATTTTATTTTGCAAATGCAAACACTGGGCTTCCATTAAGATAGTAGCATGCAATGCTGCATATATGTTTAGGAAAATATATTGGTAGAATATTGTAAGAAGGAAACTTTTCTTTGCCATATGACACTTTAATCAATTAATTTTTTTAAGTTACTTTAAAGTTACACAAGTGAAGTGAAGCATGTTCTTAGCTCATTGTGTAATACCACTAGCAGCAAACTTTTTGTTACATTTTCATTGTTTACAATGGCGGGGCGGCCATCTTGTTTTGCAAACATGTTTCACAGCTTGTATTCAGTTTCACTTTGGATTCAGGTCAACTCTCAGATGAAATACTTGAAATAAAAAAAAATAAAAAAGTTCTAAAATAATTTATTTCATTTCTTTTTGTGAAATGAAAAGGAATCGATTTGAAACCCGAAATCGAAAAACCGAAATTGATTCAACGGATTTGTTATAATAAAATATGGGATTTTCTTTTTTAGCCATATCGCCAAATGGCTACATATCCCTGAGGGACTGCTCTGCTCGGTTTTATGAAGCTGAGATGTGTAAAACTTTAGGTTGTAGGTAAGGTTTGAGGAAGGTTATGATGGGATCCAAAAACAAGTTGTTTAAAGGAGTTCATTAAGAAAGGACCCACTGCACCAGACTGGTAGTAAAAGTAGATTTACTGTAGTGGTTTTAACACAGTTTGGTATGACATTAGTTCAAAACTTTGTATGTTTTCTTTAACCCTTTTTTATGATATTTGAAAGTTTATATATATATATATATATATATATATATATATATATATATATATATATATATATATAGAGAGAGAGAGAGAGAGAGAGAGAGAGAGAGAGAGAGAGAGAGAGAGAGAGAGAGAGAGATTATTTACTGTAGGTGGGTGTTTTACAAATTCTCTAAGCGTTTTGAAATCTCCAACTAAAAAATTGTTTTAGCATCTTTTTTGTATATTTTATTTTGTTAAAAAAATCTACAACTTGTCTGTAAAAATCTACCTCCAAGTCATCAGCAGCAGAGCATTTAACATGTTAACTGGAATACTATCTGGTCCCAAGGCTTTATGTGGATTGACTCTCCCTATTCTGATCCAGTCAGCTGTGCACGGTCTCAACACCTGCTGGCTATCTTTGTTTCCTTCTCTTGTCTGTTAAACACAAGGTGGTGTGTATTATATGTCTGGACAGAGAGCACTGACAAATCTTTAAATTATTTAAAGTAATCCAAGGTAGTGGTGTGGTGTCTTGTGCAGTCGCTTAAGATATAGGAGAAATTTATCTCCACACAACTTTTTGTCAATAAAATACCCCAAAACATTTTTTTTTCCTTAATGACTTTAGGTGATAATATTTTTTTAATTGGAAAACTTCAGCACGCTTAGTGTTTTTTATTTATTTTTTGCAGAGACGTAATAAAACGTTCTCAAGCAAAGATTAAGTTAAAAAAAACACATTGTAAACATCCCTCATAGACTCTACACCAGATTAAATTAAAAACACATGCTTACACACAAAATACACACACGCACGCACATAGCTGAGCCCTAGTAAAAAGATCCACCTAGGGCAGACAAATCGAGTTAAATGGATCCCAAAAGTGTTGACTTCTCAACAAATGTTGTTTCTGACTTTTCAGTGAAACCCAGGCAGCCAAGCAACCACGTCACATTCGAACTGGTACCAAAAAACAAAAACTTTGCATATAATTTTCCTTTATCAATATATATATATTTTTTACAAGAACCGAAGAAGAAAAGGCAACCTCGGGGTCTTTAAATTACTCAAAAGAAGCAAATGCACCAAAATCTGCACTGAGGTTTCTTTCAGACTGACAAAAATGACAAACTAGTAGACGATCCCCCATCAGAGCGCGTAGCCCTGTGCACGGTGCTGGCTTCACGAGCAGCAGATTATCCAAGCCGCTTGCTTGAGATGGCACAGGAGATAGAAGAGCTGATGTGCAGCGCACCACCATGACTTCCTTTTTAAAGTTTGTTGGCTTTGAGACGCTTAGCGTTTGTTTGCGTACGTGCGTAGAAGTGCGTTTGTGTGTGTTTGTGTGTTGATGGGATCCAAAGGGAAGATTAAAGGGGCCGTTCAAGATCAAAGGCAGAGGCAGATGGAGGGTGGAGTTTAACCAGAGAACCCTCTACATGACCACACTAGTTTAAGGTATTAACGTGACTCTGACTTATTCCAGACAAATCTACAGAACCCAGACCTCAATTAGAATAGACTTTACAACTGCATTTACAGCTGCACAAGTTGCATTTCTTTTCCATCTTTTCAACAACTTCAAAAATGCAAATTTTTACATTATTTTAACATTAAAAAAACAAATATATAGAAGCTAGACTTGGTTGCAGATGGCATTCTATTATTTATTTATTTTTACATAAGACTGTTTGAACACAGGTGAGCCGTAGCTTCGTACCATCGGCCACCTTACCTTTATCTAACCTTTTAGGTAAACAATGACACAAGGAATAGACTATTTTAAAATCGTTTAACCAAACAGGTCCCATATGGTCATTAAATATGTTTAAACACAGAGAGGCACGCTTCTCCTTGGGGGATATTTTGTTGTAGTTTAGACTGATTTACAAAAAAAAAAAAACAATAGTTGCACAACTTTACATTTTTCCTAAAACTAGATTTTATATAACCATTTAGATGCAGTAGCAGAAAGATTTATTTTATTTTATTTGTATTTAACATTAACTAGCTAACCTCTGGCTGTTTTCATCCTGCATTATTAATTACTGATATCTAAAACCAACTTTAAGGAGATTTTTTAATGGCTATACTAAGGGTTCTTTGCTCAGGTTGTCTTGCCAAATGCATTTTGTTTCTGTTGTGATTTGATGTCAAAACAGTCTGTCCGACAAACTGAAAGCAACTTTTAACATTTGCTTCATGTTATCAGAATAGCTTTTTCTTTGGCTGAAAAAAATAAAATAAAAATCGACCAAAATGTTCTCGGCTCCAAACGCCATGGCCCCCATACATCAAGCCAACAAAGCTGTCGCTGCTGCTGGTTGCTGACATCTGTTTGGAGTAAAACGGCCCTCTTTCAGCCATCTTTGATTAACTGTAAGTTTGGAAAATCTGACAAAGCCAGACTCAGAGAATATTAAAACCAACTGTAAAGAGTAAAGAAATTCAACTTATGCATCGACTCTTTGTGAGAAATGTTTTATGTACTTAATGGTTTATTAAAGAAAAAAAATATACTATATGAATCATGCAAAAGCACTACCATCTATCACGATCCACAACACCCTGTTTTGGAAATTCAGACTTAGTGAAGACGAGAAGAATGAAAGTTAGCTATTTTAATAGAGAAATGTTTAAAAATGAAGTCAGAAGATGCACAGAGATGTTAGAAGTTGTTTTTTTTCTGTGAAGTGTTGAACCATGTCTCAGTTTCATGAAGGCTGTGAAGAACAGTGCACAGCAAAGTTGCTCTGATTTGTCCTATTGATTCTTCAACGTTTGTTTTAAAAAAAATGATCAATTTCCAAACGAGCTATTATCTGTGTTCTGTCATGAATACACACGGAGACATATGTTATTGTAATGCTAACAGTTCTAATACGTAGCTGGTATAATATGTTATACTTCATATTTTTTTCTTTGCATTAGGCTGTAACTAAAACTTCTTAAGGAATGCTCATGTCAGGGAGACTAGAAACAAATATTTGACTGCTGTTCTTTTAACAGCAGATGTGTAGCACTCTAGATGCTACACATCTGGGCCTGCTCCCATCAAATCAGTTTGGGGAAAGGAGGGACATTCAGCAGAACTTTCAGAGCTGATTGGGCAAAACGAAACCTAGTGTCCACCTACCAAAGGTCGGTTTTAGACAATCACAGTGTCAAATGAAAATGAGAGGAGGTCGCGTGCGTCCTCCTGCGATGCCATGTTTATTTTGGTTCGGCACCTTTGGCTTTTGTCACAGCTGCATGTCCCACCTTAAACTATATAATACTGTAACTTCATTGGCCCAAATCCGTTTTGGGCTGAGGCAGAAGTGGGACAAGATGGAATCTTTTAGTTGTTGTAAATGCACAAATACCACAAGAGTTCAGCTTGCAGGCACGGTTACTGTTCCTTTACCTTGGTATTAAAGTTCTAAAAGAGAAATTGGAATCAAACCAAATTGGCATTGGCAAGTCAAAGCTCAACAAAAGCTGCAGATACAGAACCTCTCTAATTTATTATCTATTCAGCAAAAGTCAGAACATACAGCCTTTATGGATAAATCGTCTTTAATACAACTGGATGCAAATCCATGCAACCACAGTACCCTGCTTACCAAGATAAAGTCATAAAAACACACATAAATACATTGGGTCACACTTGGCACATTATTGGGTATATGTTGCAACAACATATCTGGTTGAGTGAGGACAGAAAATCCTTTAGAGTGATGCTGCAGGAAAGTGACTTGTAGCAAAGTTAAGTTTCAGTCTTCTTTTACTTGGAAGGTCAGAGAATAAAGAGTGCGCCCACAACTCAAAAGAACATAACACCTGACATGAGTCATCTGAAATACATCACACTGCACCAAGTTAACAAACACAGATCCATCTTAACGGCAAAGCAGCACACCAGAGTGATGTTCAAGTACGATCTATCTGCATTTTAATGCACTTCTTAGTGATAAACCATTGACTTACCAACTACCATAGTGGGCAGAAACTAGCAAACGAACACGGCTCAACGTATAAGAACAAAACAGATTTATTTGTTCACGTTATTTTCACAATTGCAGCTGTAATGGAAGAGCACCACAACAAAGCGACAGCAGCGTAGCCACAGCATTGTTTTCATTTGTTTCTGCCACCTGTCTGCCAAATCAGATACGATCACCATGCTCGATAACGCCCATTTATCCTTCTTTAAGTCTGTCAATGCTCCATGAAGACAACAAACACAGTCGGGGCTAAAAGGTGAGCGGAGTAGAGGGATGCAGAGTGCCAAGAGGGAAAGGTGACGAACATGACAAGGGAAGAGGGAGTGCAAATGTAGGGAAGCAAAATAAAACAGACAATAAAGGAGGAGGGGGAAATAGAATTAGAACAAGTGCCTAATTAATTATCAGACATACTGATTTAGTGTAGACTGTATCTTACCACAGCGTACACTTAACCACCTTTAGATAAGCTAGCTATATCCAATGGACTGTCACATAATTTAAAGAGACAAGTCCATCAAATATACATCACCATAAAAGTGAAAATAGTCACTTCCTCACAAGTAGGACATATGAAGGCAAGGTGTTTTTTTCCTCATGAACTACATCACAATCTTCAGCCTTCACTTGTAGGCATTAAATTATGCTTTCCACAAAAAAGGTGGCACATCTAATCAAAAAGTAGTCCGCAGAAAATCTATTTTGGATTTTTTAGCCGTTTAGCTGGCAGAACCTACGCACAGCTTCTCTATTTTCCAGCCACATATTACATCTTAGCTAGTTTGCATTTTTATTAAAAATGTATTTAAAAGCTTTACAGAGACGATAAATGAGAGATTTTTTTTTTTTTAACACAGGTAAAAATAGGTTTTACAAAGGCTTCATGTCCAGCATCTGAATCCTTACCGTATTTTTCGGACCATAAGGCGCATTCCATTTTCTTGTGTGTAATATCACTCCATCCCTCCGGTAAAGGGACCAGACGGCCCCAATTTCTGGGGACAGTGCCCGTTTTGGATTACCTGTTCCCGGCAAAAGCTGTACCCAGAAACGTCCTCGATTTTAGTGTATCATGATGGAGTAAAAAGGTTTAGCGAAACAAGAGGTAATTTCCCTTTCCTGCCGCTGTCCCGACGTAGAAGAGCTTTGCCGAACGTGCCGTCCCCGCCCTGTCGGCATTGTAGTTCAGATAAAACAAACCAAACCACAGGCAAAGATTCTGCGCTTAACAAAAGAGACGTCCCCGCTTTTCATTACAGAAATCAAATTTGGTCACCGCTCTCTCCTGAGAGGGAGAGCTATCCGTCTCTGTCGGGAGGACAGAGTAGTTGGACTACACTGCCCTGTTTCTAACATAAGGCCAAAATAAACGTAACTTTTATATTGAATTAACTTACTAGTTTTATTGTTGCTAGCATGTACTCCGGGCGCGGGCTGTCTTACATGAATGCAATTCAAGTTTAGACATTAAAGTCAGGCAGTCTTGTAGACTCCTCAGGGGTCCAATCGGGTAGTGACACAGTGTACCGTAATGCTCCAAATATCCACTGAGCGGCGCAGCTTCGTTGCTAACCAAAGTCGTACTAACACAATTTAACAGATTGTTGAGCGCATTGTACCACATAAAAATCGGTCAGTAAGCACAATGGTAATCATATATGAGGCGCATCATCCATTTTTGAGAAAATTTAAGGGTTTTAAGTGTGCCGTGTAGTCCGAAAAATACGGTAAATGAATTAGGGTTATCATGATTGTGAAATTTCAAACTCGATTCTGAATACTATTTTCGATGCTGCTGCAACATTTTTGGAAGGCATGGGGTTATTTCTGGTGAAAATACAAATGAATTTCTACTACTGAAGGACAAATTTCTATGGTTTACAGTCTGTTTAATGAAGCGTCAGCCTGCCTGTTACATCACACACTAGGGCAGGGGTCACCAACACGGTGCCCGCGGGCAACAAGTAGCCCCTGAGGACCACATGTGGTGCCCAGGAACCTATTCTAAAAATAAATAATGCGTTTATATAGATTTTAAAATGACAATATCTATAACAAAGCATGAAAAATTAAAGTGAACTCTGACTCTTCTAGTTCAAAGGTCAGTACTGGTAGCCCTTCGTATGACAACACCAGTGAAGTAGCTCTCAGTTTCAAAAAGGTTGTTGACTCCCCCTCAAGGGTTTTTCAGTAAGAAACTTAGGATTTTAAAACCATCAGCAAAATATGAAAACACAGCTAAAGGTTGACCTTATAAACTAAAAAAAAAAGTCTTAATATTGCAGTGTAATAGTAAGCGAAGGGCCGGCCAAAGCTAATAATTCTGCATTAAACAAAGGAAAAGTCCAATCTATGAAAAGCATGTAACTTAAAACAGAGCGCTACCGCTGGTCGACTGAACTCAATGCGAGTCGGAACTATAAGCAGGTCAGAAGACGCTGAAGTGACCTGACCTTGTGGCTTATAAAGGTCTGGGAACTGTAAAGATCCAAAATGGGAAGAGGTCAACAAACCAGGATAGACAGAAATAACATAGAACTCTTCGTTGAAATCGGTGCAGAAGTTAACAGAGATTCTTTTAGGTTTGAGCGGAGAAGAAACTGCATGAGCAGCAGCACAGACGCATACAGTACAGACCCCATTCTAGGCCCCTCAGAGTTGGTTTAATATCAAGGGCTGGCTCTTTTGTTTCTACATCTCTTACATACACACCAAGTGTGGTATGGCCTCAGACCTGGCAAGCTGCTCTCCAGTTCTTGGAGCAGATTTCGCTCTAATTTGGAGTTGATTGCTGTGGGCCCTCTGTGAGTGACTAGTGAAATATGAGCGAGGAGCGAGTACGGAGGCTTGGACTTTGTTTGGCGCGGCGTGCATTTGATTATATGCGCCTGTAGGCACAAAGCCACTGGCCTGTCTGACTTTGTGTCTTTACATGTATACTGTACGTGCTTGTGTGGAGTCTGTATCAAGGTCTATGTGGAGCCAGCGTTGTTTTTTTTCCTGTGCACATGTGGTTTTTGGCCAGAGCTAGTGCAAAAACTCGGAGCAGTCTGCAGGGATTCGGGCAAAGTGAAAGGCAAAGCTGAATAATTATGTTGCTAAATCCAGAATAAATTATCTTGAGGTAAGTTTCAATGAGGCGAGTTGTTCCAAAGTTTGACTAAAGTAAATAAGTCAGATAATGTCCTCGCACTGTCCAAATCGCACTATTTGTTTAGAATAAGTGTCAGACAGAGAAGGACTCAGGAGTTTTACAGATAAGTGCAAATGAGGTTTAAATCCTTGCGTGTGCCTTGTCTTCTTCCTGATTCATTTGATTTATTTTGTCCATTTTTAAGGGTTTATCTTAAGAAGTACTGCAGCAAGAAGCCAGAAGGAATTTGCTTGACAAATGTATTCCAATGAATTACTGTAAATTCAGAAGCTGACTCAATAATTTGAGTCAATAAGTTCTGAAGCCCTGATACAAAACAGGATTGCACAAATTCCAACTTTAGTCTAGGTAAAGTCATCTTAATTTTTTTTTCTTATTTAGTTTCTTTTGTTTTTTTGGTCTCAGTTACACTAAACTGCCATCTTTAAAAGTGGCTGCAGTCAAAACATAAGATTATCACCCTTAGTTAAAAAAAAAAAAACTTCCAGTCCTATTTAAAACCTTAACTTTTTGTTTTTTTAGGACAAATAAAGCCTCTATCCCTAAACATTATGTCTGTTACCAAAGGTGTTTTAGCCTTGGTGTTTGCAACTAAAAATACTCTAAATTGTCCCAATTACAAAACCAAAAGGTAATGTCCTGGACAGACTATTAGCCAGAGGCAAACAGCATGCTTGATTGTGTTTACATTTAATTTTAGGGTTGAAAAGGCATCCAGAATCTTTAAGATCCAACTCTCTTGAAGGCTATTGAATCATCTTGACTTGACCGTCCAAACTCAAAAGTGCCTCAAAGTTTTGATCTGTATTTAAATGTGGTAATAAAGACAGATGTGTATGACAGGGAAGGGAACAATGGAAGAGCTGTTTTTTTAGCCATAGCCAGCACATACATAAAATCAAGTGACTGGATGTAATCAAGTAATCTCCTCTGACCAGGAGATTCTTCCCTCCAAATCACTTTGTCTCCCAAGCGAAGGAATTTCAAGTGTCTCAGAGTCTCATCCACAAGTAATGGACTTTGTGACCTCAGCTTTGTTACGCAGAGACTTCTCTGCTCTGTCATAGTGAAGACATAATTTCGCCAAAAAGCAAAGCTCCTGAATTACCAGTCCATCTACATTCTGACCCTCGCCTATGGCTGTGAGATATGGACCATGCCTGAAAGAATGGATTCCAGGGTACAAGTGGCTGAACTAAGCTACCTCAAAGGTGAACAGCACCGAACCAGAACCGCTGCGTATCGGATCAGGATGCCTGTTGAGCGCCTCCTTTTGTAGATTTTCCAGGCATGTTGCACTGGGAGGAGTAATCTCGAAAAACCCAGAACTTCATGGGGCAACAATGCCTTCTAGCCAGGGAGCACCTTGGGATCCATGAGAATAATCTGGAGGGTGTCACTGGGTAGAGCTTGCTCTCAGAAACCCCATCTCATACAAGCACATACTGGACACCGATCATTAGCGTACCCCTCCCCGCTTTGGCAACAGTAAACAGCTTAGGTTATCTGCTTCAAGGCAACAAGTGTGAATGGACTGTTCAACCTTTCAACAGCTGATAGCAATCCATCTATCAGTTGTCTTACGCTTATCCGAGATTGGGTCACAGGGACAAAAGGTCCAGCAGGAAAAACCCACATATCCCTTTCCACAGCGACATACTCCAGCTCATTCGGGGAGACCCCAAGGTGTTTCCAGGTCAGATGGGATACAGCCCATAACTAGGGCTGGACGATAATTCAATAATGATATATAGATTGATAGACGTATATCAATGATAGAAAAGAAGGGTCAATAAAAAGTTCAATAGAATAACAGTTTTCCTTCCTTTTGCATTCTAGCCATGTAGATTAATATTACAGTCATGACATCCTCCCAACCAATCACAAACGCAGACCCAGGAACGCTCCATCACCAAGGCCCGCCCCCTTCAAAGAGTTCAGAGAGCACACGTTCTTTTTTTCTTTTTTAAAAACTTGCAGTTTTGGTCAAAAGTTGGACGAATAAAGGGTTGAGTTTGAATGTGTCTGTGTGTTCTGTATCTAAAAATAAGTTGCTAAACAACAGTATAAAATGGCCAGGGCTGCACTTAAAATACATGTTTTGAATTTGTTGATAATTATCGATATTGATCAATATGAGTTTTATTTTATCAATATGTTTTTTTTTCTATATCGTCCAGATCTACCCCTAACCCCGAGGGGAAAATCCACCTTTTTATGGTCTAGGACCACGGCCTAAGACTTAAGCCTGGTTTATGCTTGACACATCCGCGAGGTCCACGCTGCCATGTTACCCCATTTTGGCTACCACGCCTGTCCGTGTGGCCAGACGTTTCCGCTTCACGCACCTACAGAAATTCCTAACTATACAGACAGTCCCGTGCCGAAAAACATGGCCGAGGAGCAAGCGCTCCTTCTGGCCGAGGTTCATAAATGTAAATATAAAGATCTTTATGATTCTTCTGCCCATAAAGATCACCGTGATCAACAAACTGATAACAATTCCTGGACAGAAATCGCCGGCATTCTTGGAAGAAGTAAGTAAGTAAGTAAGAGGCTTTAAAATGTTGGAAACAACTGTGTTTTCTACTTCTAGTGGCACGTAGTACGCTTGGTGTAGAAGCGCCACGCTGCCCTCTAGAGTCTAGGAGAATACTTCGGAGGAAAAGCCACATGGAGCATAAATGCTGCAAACATTTTAGAACACATGTGCGTCAAGCATAAACCTGCCTTTAGAAAAATTGACTTCCAGGTGATTCTATGTCAAGTCAGCAATCTACTTCCAGGCTGTTGCCTCTTTTCTTTTAAAGATAAATCTGTAGCCTTGCAAAAGAAAAACAAAAGGTAGCGATGGTAAAACAAGCTGGGTAACCCTGGGAACACTCAAACTACCTAATCTCAAACTCATGGTATGTGCACAACAAAAGATAAATTAAACATTCTAGACACAAGTCAAGAACTTGAATGAAAATCGCCAGCCGACTGGTTGAGAACACACGTCTCTGTACGTTTCTAAATGTTATTCCGGACCATACATTCAGCAGCACCAGAAACTGGACCCAGTTGCCTTATTGGTGTAAACATCCTAAGCAGATAAAGCTGCCTCTGACTCAATTTCATGCTGCATCGTATCACTGAAGCTCTGCAGACACGCCTGTTGTATAAACACAAGCGTTCTGACGTCCCATGGCAAGATTTGTTGGGTCAAAATCAAATTCGACCACTGATGGGTCCAGCACCATGTTGAAATCTTCCCCCGTTATTGCAGAGCTCGAACTTTCCGAACAACTTTACGCTAAAGAGGAGTAATTCTACACCATGAACTTTGACCTATATGCTCATATTTAGGATAAGGCACTCAGAAAAGTGCAATAAAGTGTGCCAAGTAAGAAGGAAATACCTTGCAGCAGAGCATATCCTATTCTTTTTACTACCCCCCACCCCCGCTCTTACTCCTGGGACGCCCCCAGGGTTCATCTTTCTGCTTGGTGTGTTTGCATTCATGCCAAGCTCTATTTAAAGGCTACATCCCTGCGCTGGTAAAAAGGAATGCACATCTGCAGTGAGACCCCCATGCCACCGTGTCTATCATTCCCAGAGTATTTGTTTCTGGATGCGTATAGTCCACTGACTTGCTCCGAGGTGTTGCCCCGCAGCAGCTCTGGCTGCATGAAAGAATAAATATACAGCAAGAGAAGGGCTGAATGGGGAGCAATCTTGTTTATTGCATCAACAAGTGCATTCGGTCGACCTAATGTAAGCGTTTCATTTAGACTCTGCCAAGAGAGTCTCTGAGCTCGAGGGCCGGAAACCGAGAAAATAAATGAAAGACAGGGGGATTTAGGCACTGGTCGGTATGATATTATCGTGTTATGATAACTTTTAGTAACAATACCACAAAACTAATTTCAACTAAATGCATAGCACAATCTAATTTGTTTTAGGTCAAACAGAAAAGCTGCAGTTATTCATAAACTCTATAATGGGTGATATGATACACAAGTCTGAGATGGAGCCAAGGTAGACGCTGTTTATGTGCCAGAGTGGTGGAAATGCTGAAAGATCTGCTAAGCAAAGCCAAATTTGTCTTTCTTATAAGTGAGGGGAAAGTTTTGCAGCCTTTGTTAAGCCAGCTTGTCCAGCAGTGTCCAACCACTAGGGAAGGGGTAAATAAACACTTTTTCTGGCCTCTCATTACAAGGATTTTAAAGCTTAGGAACAAAATGGCCAAATGTTTTTTGTTTTGTTTTTCGCAGCCTTCAAGCCAAATCGTTTTTTTGGGTTTTTTTACCTATTAGCAAGTCTTGTGCTCCAGTCTCAGAAACGGCTATTTATTTGCTCTTGCAATTTCAAGAATTACAGATTATCATCCATTCTATCTTTGTTTTATTCTTCTTAAAAACATTGCAACAAACTATTGGATTATTGGCACAGACAAAATTGTGTTCAACTTACCTGCAGTCGAGCAGAATTTCCAAAATAGACCAAACAGTTTGTTAGTTATGGTTTTCAGAATTTAAATGAAAAACAAAACAACGGGGTTTATACATACATATATATACACATTAGAGTGTCAATAGTTTAGAAATTCATTTTAGGATTTATTATAAAGGATAAAGTTTACCTTGAAAAATAATAAAAGCAGAAGGTATTTTTGCGTCTATGCCTCTGTTTTTAATTAAGTTATGAAAATATTGTTTTCTGCTGTAACAAACATGATCTTGTAGGTAAACCAAAGCAAAGCTTCAAGTCGTTAAACTGACATTTTAAAGACTAAAAGGGTAGAACATTCCTCAGGGATGATTTGTTCAGTGTTCTAATGGACGATATTCACAATAATTACATTTGAAAATAATTTTTAATGGTTCTAGGTTACAACATTCTGCAAAGTGAGCTGAAATAAATCGTCCAACAAACTTTTAGCTTTAAAACATTTTGTTTTACCTTGGTTTGAGTGAATTTATTAACCTTACAGATTAAACAAGTTGTTTTGATAGACAACTCGTTCCTAGATTTTGCTAACATACTTTATACAAAAATAAAAAGGTTTCTTCGTAAACCAATAGTTGTTCTGAATAAATAGACTTCTATTAACAATAACAAAAATAAATAAATGGGGGCTGAAGTTTAAAGCTCAAATAAACATGTTTAATAGAGGAAAACATGTCCAATCTGAGTAAAAAAAAAGGCAAAAATATTTATATAAAAATATTTTTAGAAGTGTTGGTCAAAATATAATAAACTATCTAGCATCTAAAAGCTATGGCTCTTCCTTTAGTCTGTTACACCAAACAACACAAGCTAGCATCATGGCATTAAGCTTACGTCCCACAGTCTGAGCCACACTGGAGTACATTTCCCTCCTGTCCGGTGGAGAGAGGCGGATAAAACTTTTCGCCTCCCCCCCTCCTCCTCCTTCACACAGCCGCTGCCTCATACGCGCTAACTCCCTTCCTCCCCCGAATCCATTTAAACCCCTCTAACTCACCTTGGACCGGCTCCGTGGGTCAAACGGGCATTATTATATTGTCTTCTTCCATGACTGGGACCGAGGCGAGCAGTTCTTCGGCTCACCCGAAGAGAGAGTAGAGTCGGGACTGGTTAACTTGGAAGGGACGACAAACTAGACCGGGATGAGAAAAGAGGAGGAGCGGACGAGAAATACGAGGCCAGACGGTGCCAGACGGATTCTGTTGCCGTCTGATTGGACGCACCGCCTGTCAATCATTTGGAAGAAAAGGTGGGCGGGCCTTAACTGTAAAGGGATTAGAGAGTGATCCTAATTCAGGAGTGGACTGGAATAGAAAAACAATCTGAGGGTTGCTGGGGGTGAGATATGATCATTTGAAGATTCTTGTGTTTTTGCAAATGAACTTTACTTAAAATGTTGATGTCAACGGTTTTTAATTATAAAAATATCGATTTTTAAAATTACAACATTTTCCAAAGTGCAACCAATGTAAGAAGTTTATCAATCAATCATGGACATGAAGATCATATTAATTGTAGGCTTTTAATTATTTATAAGAACTATCTATTTTTATTATTATTATTCACAGTGGAATTATTATACAAAAATAACCTCAAAAATTATTTTAAAAATAAAAGGCGAAATTTGGGTGCACAAATCCTACATACAGACTAAAAAACTGCACATACGCCCACACTAACATTTGGTCTGACCTCTCTTCGTCCGTTGTCTTTCGCTTATCCGGGGTCGGGTCGCGGGGGTAGCAGCACCTCTCTTTTAATCAAAAATATTTATGTGTATTCAGGGTTGTGTGCAGTGTTACTTTTCCACCGTATCCAGAATTCTGAATATGTGTTCTCCAAAATGTTTACGTTCATCTGGTGCTGCAGCTTCGATTTAAGAATCTGCAGCACTGGGATCAAACCCATGACAATTTGATCAGAAGATCACTGGTCAACTATTATGCTGCAGCTGCAGGGCTCAACTAATATTGCTCATAATGTGCTCAAATCTCTAAAGTCTTCCTGCAGTTTTACATCACAGCCAGATCCTAACTGTCAGTATAAAGAAACACGCTATTAACAGGATAATAACTATTATATGCTAATAGAAAAATATCCCAAACTGTAGAGAAATTTGTCTATGGTTGATTATTCCCCTGTTTTACCCATGCTTATTAGCAATAAATATATAATATACTATATATACTGTAATCATATACTGTTGGCAAGTCTGTTCATTTCCCCGTGAATGGTGACACAAGTTGGTAAGAAAAATAGATTTTTGGGTTGAGCTGTAGAGTTGTGTATGTGTATTCATATGTGGGGGAAAAAATAAAAAAATAGCATGCATTTTTTCAATGCCAGAAAGTATATTCTGCTATATATTCCTGTTTTGTGTGAGCTACTAAAATGGGTGACGGAAGTTTGAAGCAACAAGACGTGATGGCAGTCTACCGATTTCTTCTTTCAAGAAACAGGGGACTCAGTAGTTTGTGAGAACCGTACTCAGGTACAACAGGCACCTCCACCTCATGGTAGTCACCGGCTTGGTCATACACGGCTGTGGGATTGCATCCCATTCTTCAAACAATATTCGTCACAGGTCTGTGCTGTCAGTCAGGCAGGAAAAGCATCCCGAGGCTAATCCCACACCTTGTTTAATACGGTCATGCCCAGGACTGCACTGAGACCACCGAGAATAGAATCTGATCTGGTTTGAAAGGGGTGTGAAGGAAGCCATTTACGTTAAGAGAGAAAAAACAACCTTAAACAGAGGAGGAGGACTTAGGTTTCAACTCTCAAAAACGTACAACACAGCAATAGGGTTTGATTCCTGCCAATTATCACCTCAATCCTCACCTCCATGCAAGTGATCAAAACATCGCTCCTGTAAACCAGGCCAATAATGACCCTAACGACTCCCCATTGCAAAGGGGTGGACCAGCTTCGGTTTAATTTACATGTTATCTAAGCCATAACGAGGCCTTTTTGGGCAATAATATAAAGCTTATATAGCACTACTCCAGATATTTGAATTGAGAAAGCTTTCTGGATGGAAAGCAAAACGTCTTCAAACTTCGGAAAAAAGTCCAATTGTTTTGTTTTTTAACTTTTTTTGGAATGATAGAATCTGATGTTATATATCTCTATGCATGGAGATAGCCAACAATAACCGCCTTATTTTTTCAAATAATCGCAATGCCGTCCCACACCATCACATTACCTCCACCAAAAGCTGTTTGCCATTGGCGGAGAGGATCTGGCTGCTCAACTTGTAGATGCATTCTGCTCAGAAATGTGGCGCCACATAAGTAGAAAAATGCAGGCTCTAAAACGGTTTATTGCCAGGAATGTTGTGCTACTAGCACTGGCTGTGCTTTCCCTCTCACCAGTGGTAAACTTGGCATTAGCTATTTACAATTTAAGTGATCTAGTTGAACGTTACACTCTGAACTGTGGTGAAAAGCTAAGAAGCAGACATGGGCAAAACGATGAGCGGTTTGAGCCTACTGCAGCTCTCGGTTCCAGCCAGAGACCACCAGAAAGAGAAGCGCAGAGAAAAGTATTTCAAGATCGTCTGTGGAAACTAAAATGAAAGACGATTAACTAAGTGCAGCCCCACTGAATTCTCAGTAGAGTCCTCTGGTGACAAACGGAGTAAAGCTGAAGAAATATGGCACAGTTTCTCTCAAGACAGAAGAGACAAAAGAAGAGTTGATATAGCTGTGAGCACGAAGGTGGAACTCTGCATAGAAATCCGGAGAACCACTCATCCAGATAACCCTGTTTGTTTCTTGTCGGGGACGGAAACAAAAATAGCTTTACCATGTTTTCCTCGAATCTGGTCTAAATGTTGACCCTCTTTTTATGAGATGGCACCTTGATGCGCTTCATTTATCTGGCTCACCTGTTACTCACTGGGTACACACACTAATAAAATCCATTAGCGGTTCCATCACCCTATGCTCTGGTGGATAATAAACAGAATGACAGTCGCATCTCATTATCTGAGTCAGTGACCTTTTATCTTCCGTGATGAATGTAGGTGGAGATGGAAAAACACATTTGTCATTTGCAAGTAAACTAATAAAATCCCACTATCTTCTCTTAGTTAGTGTTAATTGCAAAGATGTCACATTGGATTCCATCAAAAAGCTTATATTTCCTGCCGGGCATCATTATGATGGCTTTCCTTTCAGGTACATATACAATGTGTGACTGTTCAGTAAAAGTATACCTTTGTGTAATAGCAACATGTAAAAAAATAAAATCCTGAAACAACAATGCCTTGCAAAAGTATTCAAACCCTTGGTTGTTCTGTCCTGTTATAATGGTACATGGTTTGTGTACATATTTTCTACATATTTTTGTTGTAACTAGCTAACACAAAGATTTGAAGAGCATGGTGTGTAATGATATTCAGTTCCTTAATCAGATATACCTAAGTAAAATCCAATGGAACCAATGTCCTTTAGATTTCACCTAATTACTAAGTCAAATCCACCTGCATTTAATGTCATTTTCAACTGTTCTGTGAAGGTTTTGAGAAGGAGTCTGCACCTTGCGGCTTCAGATCTACAAGTGGCTCATTTGACTATCCACAATGGCTCTTAATAACTAACTAAACATTAAAAACTAATGTTTATATATATATATATATATATATATATATATATATATATATATATATATATATATATATATATATATATATATATATATATATATATATATATATACTCTCTTGAACTTCTGCATATAAAACAAAATAATTTTTATCCACGGATTAATTGCATTTAATTTCCACAACAGAATGGTGCTAAAAATACCATTAAATTTTTTTAGATCTATTTTTCTCAGGGTTAGTTTTGAAACAGTGCTTTTGAAAAACATTATTTTCGAAAATATGAAAAAAATGTTCTATAGTAGTTGTTTACTAAAAATCATAAGTTGTCCATTTTCATGAGGTCATTGGCCCTTTGCGGCTTTACATGCATTTTATTTAACTGGACTGAGGGTAAATATGGAGTGTAAAGGTTGCAGTCCATTGCTAGAGGGTTTGTTGGAGAACATAAGCAGACAAACTGCATCTTTACGACCAGGATCAAGAATGGCATTAATCAGAGATGTAGCCTAGAGGCCCATTGTAACTTTGTAGGAGCTGCAGAGATCTAAAGCTCAGGCAGGGGAATAACGGAGATCAAGAACGCCCCAAATAGCCAAGGGATAAAGTTGCAGAGAATTTTAGAGCAGGACTAAATTATTGAACAGTATCTCAAAATCTAAAAAAAAAAAAAAAAAAAGAAAGTATGGCACATCTTTAATTAACTAAGACGGTACCTTCACCTAAACTGACGTGATGTATCACATTCTGTGACTAAGCAGTAAAGGGATGACACCTTTTGTCAGGAGACAGCCATTGTGAAACAATGTTCACCTCATACAAGATTTCAGTGGTGGCAATAATGATTAATACAAACAGTGTTTGCATTTATAGACATTAAGCCTAGAATATAAAGCAAATTGAAAAAAAAGTCAATGCAGGATACCTGATATGAAATAAAAGGACCTATTCATGATAAATATGTGTCAAATAACATAATAACATTCTTCCCCTTAGTTGTTAGGTCACTGGGCCTTATGCTTTGTATAGTTTTTCCTATCGGGGCTGTAATATTGCTAACCCTAACCCTGCGCACTTGAGAGGGACTACGTTTGTTATGGACTAGTCAGCAAAACAGCGCCACAGAACCTGATAGGTCACGGAAACCTACTGTCCCTACCTACTCTGTGTGTCGCCCCTCAATAGTATAAGAGAAGTAGCCAAGAGGGCCGTGGGTACTGTGGAGGAGCTAGAGATATCTACTGCTCTGGGTGGGAAATTATATCAAGAAGACAGCTATTAATTGTGCACATACAAAATATGGCCTTCATGGTAAGAAGGAAGCCATTGTTGAATGAAAGGCAAAAAAAGTCATCTGCAACAACCCCTCCCCAAGCAGGGGACACAGCAAGCATTTGAAAGATGGTGCTCCTGGTCATATGAGACCAAACTCAACTTTGTGAGTGTTGTGAGTGGCAGATAATCAGCGGTGCACATCGCCCTGGATACACCATCCTTAGGGTAAAACATGATAGTGGCACCATCATGCTATAGGGTTGACCTTTCTTTAGCAGATAAATTTGTCAGAGTTTTTTTTTTCAACTGTGGATGGAGACAAATACAGGGCAAGACAGAAAGCAGAGGTGTGAGAGACTCTTAATACTCAGACCTAAGTCCAATTATTAATCTGTCAAAAGTCATGTGAAATCTGGTTTTAAACAATAATAGGAAGGGAACCTGATAATAGCTCCTAGTCACATGCATTCAAAACTCAGAGTTCCTTCTGTTGCCCAGTGCCCAAATCCAATGTGAAAAATGTAGGGGTTACATTTGACTCCTCATGTGGCTTTAATTTACACATTAACTATATCCATCCATCCATTTTCTAACCCGCTTAATCCCTCATGGGGTCACAGGGGTTGCTGGTGCCTATCTCCAGCGTTCAATGGGCGAGAGGCGGAGTACATTAACTATATTTCTTACTAAATTTAATAAATACTCCCATATCACCCTAGTCTTATACTCTCTACACTGCCTCCCAGTGGATTTTGGAGTCCGCTTTAAAGTACTTGTTCTCGCCTACAGGGGTCTAAATGGTCAGGCTCCTGATTATTTAGGTCAGATTTTAACCAAACACTCTGCTGCTCATGTCCTTCAGTCTAAAGCCCAGAATCTCATGTTTGTTCCCCATACAAGGCTAAAAACGGGGGACAAGGTCTTCCAGTCTGTGGCTCCTATCCTGTGAAACAGTTTGTTTGCTTCTCCCGACAGTGTGGACACTTAAAAATATAGCTGAAAGCTGTCTTTTCTACCAGGCTTTTATGTAAAGATATTATTGTGTATTTTAACCTTGTTTTTATACTATGTGTAACTTCAATGTAACTTCTGTTATACAGCGCTTTGTGACTTTGTGTCTGTGACGGGTGCTGTACAAATACACTTTACTTACTATTATGTTCACAGACATTGCTCATCTAATCTGACAGTCGAAGCTACTTTGTAAAGAAAAATGGCCAAAAAACTCCATCTTTAGGTGTACAAAGCTTGTTGAAATAGACCCTTAATGGCTAGCATCTGAAAGTTAGTCCTGCATATTGTGAATTCATAATAATCCAGTAATTTATGATGGTTTATCACATAAAAAACATTAAAACACTTTGAGGTTTGTGTTTGTAATGTGACAAAAAGCAAACATTTCAAGGCGATAAGAACACTTTTGCAAAACAGTGTACCCACATCGACAATCTGTGCTTTGTTTTAGTCCCCTCTTCAAATCCCCTATTGGCTGAATCTCTTTGGGAACAATAATAATGGGCCGGACCCCTAACTGACCTAGTTTTATGATTAACAGACTTAACAAGAACATTCTGAAACCAGTCCGGTCGTTGAGCAAACAGGACTGAGATTCATTGAATAGGGGATTGCCGGTTTCCACCCGATCCACACCGACCCCTTCATTGACCCCGACTGTCTCGCGGCGGCATGGAAGTGTGTCAGTAAAGAATCTCATTAGTGCAGCGATCAGTAACCAAGCCTAAAGGAGAAATTAGTTTGTTTGTTCTTAGTGATTTGACTTTCTGTCACTGAGCTGAAAACATTTTGTGTGTTGTTTCTATGTTCACTTACATGAGTCTAAGTGTGCGCTAGTAAAAAAAACCCCCAAAAAACAAGCTTTTGTTATTTACGCTGCAGCAATTTGTGTCATTGTTTGACAACATGCAGTGCAGGTGCTTCTTGTTTGCTGACCGCTTAAGCCGTTTAATTTAGCTTTGTCTTTCAAGCTTGAGTTTGAGCGTTTTCCATCTGCTGATAAACCACCTCAACGGTCAGCTAGCTCCCATCTGGCTGTCTCTGGTGTCACTGGTGTGTACCTTTCCTTTCATTTTTGCTTCAATGCTTTATGCTTCAGAATGTTTCTTTTCTGAGATCCCTTTAGTATTATTTGTCTCCCTCAGTCATGACTTGGAACGTGTGCCTTTTACTGCCCTCTGCTGGACCCATCCTGTCTGTGATCAGCCATCCGGTTTGCAGACAGTTTGACTGATTTTATGTTTATGTAATTTACGATGAGCCAATGACTCGATGCAATCTGCTGGAATCCCTTGAATAGAAAACTTTTTAACCAATCTGTGTGATTTGATTGAATTGACTTTGTAAAGGGCCTTGAGATGACATGTTGGGAGTTGGCGCTATATTAAAATGAATTGAATTATATTATTTCAGTTGGAAAAACCAAAAACATCCCGGTTTGTTTTGATTTACAAAATCACTGCTTAAACCATTTTAGTTACACCTAGATGTTGTTATAATATAAGTGCAACTGAAGCCTTTTTGTCATTTCCATTTTACTCTCTAATCCTGATCAGAGCACCAAATCATTTTTAATTAGTAATCCACGACCTCCTGTTTTCCTTAGGTATAAATATACGTCACAGAGGAATTTTTCAAAATGGGAAAGATAGCAGAACATGGAGTTCAGTTAAGACAGATTTGTGCTGATCATTGCTGGTGCGGCTACAAGAAAAGCAGCTGTCACATAAACTTGCCCAAAACTGGAATTGTGACAAAAATAAGGCTGGATGAGGTGATATGTTTGTCTTGACACCAGATGCAAGATCAGGATGGTGAGGAAGGAAAAGCAAATATCCAAAGCTCCTTGAAAGAGAACTGCATCAAAAGGTGGTGGCTTCAGGTCACCAAGACTCCATAACAACTAATTATTAGAGAGTGACATGCCAGCTGGTAGTTTAAGGGACATGCCAGGAAAATGTCCATTATGTTCAGCCTTCACAAATTGAAGTGTGGAGTTTACTCAATTCTGCTGGTCAGATGACACTAAAATCTTGAACAAGCTGTTTAATGAAAACGGACATTTGGAGATGCACCTCATGCCCATATGCATATGAAGGCAAGGCAAGTTTATGTGTACAGCACATTTCATTAACAAGACGATTCAAAGTGCTGTATATCTGCAGGATATAAGAAAAGAAAACATTACAGAGGAAAGCACATTGCAGTGGAATAGTAGCAGCTAGTTAAAATATAATACAAGTTGGAGTACAAACTTCAACACTAACATTCAAAGGTAACTCTAACCAAATAGATTTAAAAGAACTCAAGCTTTCAGCACTTTTACAGTTTTCTGGAAGTTTTTCTTTTTTCCAGATAAGTGGAGCATAGGAACTGGACGCTGCTTCTCCATGTTTGGTTCTGGTTCTCGGTATGTCGAGTAGGCTGGTGTCAGAAGACCTGAGTGGTCTGTAGGGTTGATACACTGATAGCAAGTCTGTGATGTATTTAGGTGCTAGACAGAAGTATTTTAAAGTCTATTCTCTGAGCTACAGGGAGCCAGTGTAAGGACTACAGTTGTATTTTAGGCAGACCTGTGAAAACACCATTCCAGTAATCAATTTGACTAAAGATAAATGCATGGATCAGTTTTTCCAGATCCCGCTGAAATATTAGTTATTTAATTCTGGAACTGCGATAGAAGGTCGACTTTGTAGTTGTCCTTCGATGCCTTTCGAGAGTCCATACACACAGATTTCGGGCCTGATCGGTGGTTACTAGCTGAAGCAGCTGAAGCTGTGTGCTAACTTATGATCGCTCATCTATTGGTCCAAAAAATATTTATTTCAATTTTGTTTTTATTCAACTTTTGTTTTGCTTGAATGGGTTCACAGTCACCTGGTGATATGGTGATGTGGAGCTGTGTGTCGTCTGCATAGTTATGGTAACTAATGTTTTTTATGATCTGAGCTAGAGGGAGCATGTAGATATTGAATAGAAGGGGACCCAGGATGGACCGTTGGGAAACCCCACATGTGATTTTTGTGGTCTCTTATGTAAAGTTACAAATGACACAAAAAAACGTCCTTTAAATAGGATTTAAACCAGTCGAGTGCTGTACCAGAAAGACCGCCCCAGTTTTCCAGCCTAACAGAGTGATCAACTGTGTTGAAGACTGCACTGAGGTCCAATAATACCAGCACTGTGGTTCTTCCACAGTCTGCATTAAACACTTTGACAAGGGTGGTCTCTGTACTGTGGTGAGCAAGGAAACCTGACTGGACAACGTCAAAGTGGCTGGTCATTGTTAAGAAGGCATTTAAGAGTTGAAACACAGCTTTTTCAGTAATCTTACTCATAAAGGGGAGATTTGAGTATTAGTTTATCCTAATTGTTCCTTTTCAAAAGTGGCTTGATAATTGTTGTTTTTAGGGACTGGGGGAATACACTATGTTTATTATCTGAGTCAAATCAGACGCGATGACAGCCAAAACCTTCTTAAAGAAAGCTGTGGGTAGGACATTGAGACAGCAGCACGATGAATTTAGCTGGTGTATGATTTCTTCTACATTTTTATAATTTATTTGGCTGAATTGGGACATTCTGTCAAGATCAGTTCTACTTGGAGATGGCTTTGGTATTGAACTTAATATGGACTGCTTCTCTAATCTTTATAATCTTTACTAATCTCAGAAAATAAATTAGCAAATCCGTTGCAGGCCCTGATGGAGTGCAGTTCAGATGCCAAAGTCACAGTTGGGTTTGTTAACCTGTCAACCGTGTCAAATAAGGCAAGAGCAAATAATTATTATAATAATAATTTCAAAAGTTCTTACAGTTAGGACTGAAACATTCCTTTTGCGGTATAAACACATAGGTTATGTATTCAGACAATATTATAAGAAGTAATTGTATAGAGACCCACTTTGACAGAATGAATGATTGACTTCAGATAATCCAGTGAAATTATAAATTTATCAAATGCAAACATATGAACACAATACAATATATATAAAGATATATAACTCTTGAAAAAAATCATATATATATATACGTGTATATATATATATATATATATATATATATATATATATATATATATATATATATATATATATATATATATACTGTATATATATATATTTATTTATTTATACATACATAAACATATATATATATATATATATATATATATATATATATATATATATATATATATATATATATATATATATATATATATATATATAAAAATTTGTTGTTATAGCTGAAGAGGGGTATGAAGAAATTAATCTTATTTAATCACACCCCTTCTCTTTCCTATATTCCTCAAAGTCCATTAAGTAAGCAAATAAATCAATATACTGTACATTATAAACATTCATATACACATTCACATGTGCATAAAAACATCTCGAGCAGAGCAACAGAGAGCAGTTTTGTTTCATATTTGTCTCACTTTGGCCAGGATCTGTTTTGAAATTCGATTGAAAGCTGACTGAAAAGTTACATTTACAACTAAAAGTAGGATAAACACGAACTACAATCATTCTGGGAGAAACCTTAAGCATGACAGTGTTTCATGCATGTTATTCTTTCCCCCAATAAACATGCAGGCAATGTCAACGTTGTTCCCACCTGCTGGTCACGATTACATATTACAGTATTTTATTTGGAATACCAGTCATGTCTAAAATAAAGGCTGATATGCATCTATGATAAATTCTTCACAAACACAAAACATTTCAAATACATACAATTGAAATGTTATGCAAATGACCAAACAGAGTAAAATATAATTGTGCAGTGGAAAAGAAAGAATAGCAGATTTTTTTTATATGTCTAAAAAGCGTGAAATTTATTAATTCTCCCTATTAGCATTCAGGGTTATGTATTCACCATATTTGCCTGAGACTATTAAACAACTCTAATATGGAGGCATGTTGTTATTTAAAACAATCTGTTGCAGCTATATATATATATATATATATATATATATATATATATATATATATATATATATATATATATATATATATATATATATATATATATATGTATATATATATATAGTCGTGGTACTCATGGATAGTATAATTTCACCCTGTATCTTAAGTCTTTTGTAGTCTCTAGCCGATTGTTCGGTGTTTAGCTCCATCCATCTTCTTCTTACCTATGATCAAAATCCCAGTCTGCTGAAAAGCTTCCCCATAACATGATGCAGCCACAAAAGGTCAGATTTTGGCCAGATTATGAAGACTCACTGGAGCTCAATTTAGCTTGACTGAACTTAATTTCAAGGTTTGCGTACGGTATTGCCCAGTGGCAAAATGCAGTATTGAGTGACGCTATCTGAGACATATGCCGGAGTGCTGCAGAGCAGAAAGGGCCATTCAACCCTGCTTGCAGCTTTAATTTCTTCTTTTTAATTTTCCATAAGGGCCAAATTTCTTGTGTTTACAACTAATAGCTGTCCATAAAACAGATTATCTCACCTGAGACGTGGCTCGCTCCAACTCCTTCAAAATTACCACGGGCCTGTTGGCTGTTTCTCTGACTAATGCCCTTAATGATCCCAGTCATCATGCTGCGGTTTGTTTATTAAAGGAGAAGTCCGGTCAAAATCAGAATTCAAACTGCTGAAAGTACTTTAAATATAAAACTACTACATACTGTGCAAAAAATTATAAGTTTTTTTAATTAATAATAATTCTCATTTAATCATGTTTATGTGGAGGAATCCATCTTGGTCAAGAATAGTACTGTCACCTCCCATTTTTTTACGTCACTCGGCGGACCCGCTGTTGAGCAAGTTTCAACGCTCTGTTTGTCACGGCGCACTATTTTCCAAGATCAAACTCAGTCGGGTCCTACAGTATATATCTATACACGCGTGTGTGTGTGTGTGTGCGCGCTCCGCGCAGCACGGCTTCTAACAGACGGGGTTTCAGTTTCAGTTTGCAGCAGAGCGCGCGCACACACACACACAGACACACAGCGGAGGAGAGATCGCTGAAGTGACTTAAGTTAGCTGATTATTATAGTATAAGTATTAAAATATAAGAGCATTCCAGCACATGCTGGGCTGAGCACGGCTTTGCACCGGCGCTGCAGCTGAGCGTGCGCACACACACACACACACACACACACACAGCGGAGGAGAGATCGCTGAAGTGACTGTGTTGAAATAAGCAATGTTTTTTCCTCTTTTACCAGTTGTGTTGGAACATCCGATGGCCATGCACGTGGGCATTGTTGCTTCAGCAATAGCTCTTGGGAATGTCAGCAGTGAAGTCCTCTGGAAATCCGAAATAATTATTGATGATCGCAGCTGTGTAGAACAGCTCCTATTGACTTTGCATGGAAAGCGGAGAGAAATGCTGTCGCCGCTTCCGCTCTTCCACGTCGCAGGATGTGATGTCAAACGCCCCTTACTGCCCATAGTTGGGCAGTCATGTCAGCCCCCATACACAGTGATTCAGACGACAATTTATGTTTTTATTTTCTTATTGATTAAAGATAAGTTCATTAAATAACCACAAATGTATTAGTTTTAGTTATAGCTAATGATACCCTGATTTTTCCTTGTTGACCGGACTTCCCTTTTAAAGTTCTCCAAAAAAAAAAAAAAACTTTGAAACTTTCACAAAACAGCGACCTTTATACTGAGGGTATGCAGTATACATGTGGCATTTACCAATTAGGTGACATTTGACGGCAGCTTGATGCCCTGGATTTGATTCAGGGATAACCGAGTAAAAGAGGCCAAATTCATATGCCTGCCACACTTTTCAGATCATTACAAAAGTCATGCATTAGTGGGTTATCATCTATCACATGCAAATTGAATGCAATACATTGAAGTTTGTGCTTTTAGCGTGGCAAAATGTGGAAAGGTCCTGGTGGTAGGAATACTTTGTTTTGTATTCCCAGTGGATAAAATGTTTTTTGATGTATTTTTAATTCCATACTGTTCCCTTACCATGGGCTGTACATCTTTTCAGTGAACATATTTCATTTTTCTTAAGAGAACGCTGATGCTACTAGAACTGAAGTTCGATGTTCTTTCGTTTGTTGTGACTCACTGTGTGCAGCACTAGATTTCACTTCAACTAAAATATAAAAAAAAGCTGCATAAAAATGCTTGTGAGCACATCCCCACGGACACGGCACTAAAAGACAGCCTGCCCACATAAAACACATGAACTTTCCTGAAGAACTGGAGCAGACATCACCAAACACCCACTTTCCATTTTGTTTCCAAGCCTGGCTAAAGCAGGCTTTGGGATCTATGCATCTCGTCACTGCCAGGCAGTAGGTGGGTGTGGTCTTCACTGAGTTGTTGAACATACCAAAGCAGCCTGACTGCTGACACACACACATTCACCCACACAGGAGCTTGTTCACTCTTCGTCTGCTCCAATATTTGTCTCACTTTTCCTCACAGTCGGAGTAACAACTGCAAGGTTGGTGGTGGACTTTTTACAGACTGTAATATGTTTTCACCAGTTTCTTTGGTTCTGTGGTTTTACCACAATTTTAACTGTCCTTGTCTCTATTTTTTCCCTTCTGTGCCTTTGAAATGGACCTGGAATTATCAGTTTATTGCAAACTTCCCGGAAACGTCTGTGTGACTGACAAGTCGTTGGAACACAAAGATGTATCTGCCATTGTCAGTGCTGATATGCCTGTCAGTCTTCCAGCTTTGTGCTGGAGATCCGCCTGTGGAGGAAGCCATTGTAACCAGTAAGTGGAGATATGGATGAGAAACGTAAGATGTCCTGTATAGATGTTTGTAGCGAGGCAACTCATTATGGTGTGAAAAATGTAAACATCTCAATACTGAATTTAGAATTTGACCATTTTGATCTGCTTCCATAAAAAAAAAAAGCTAATTAATTGTCTAACCATGTAAACACAAGATCAAAACCACAAACCTGCAAACCAGTTTATCAACATTTGTTGCCCAGCTTAACTCTGTGGTTTCATGGCAAGGTAAGGCAAGGCAAGTTTATTTATAAAGCACTTTTCAGTAACTAGACCATTCAAAGTGCTTCATGGGTTCTTATTTGCTTAATGTCACAAGGTTTATATTTTTGTAGTCTGACATAAAGCAGCTGTAATACTAAATCAAAGACAAATATACATTTTCAGTATAAAAAAACAGTTGAACTTTATTGGATGAGAAAGACCTTTATTTATTTCCATTAACCAGTATAACATTTGAATAAGAATGAATAAAGAGTGAATAAAGAGATAGGTAACAAAAATAAAATTATAGCTAGTCTGAAATAGATTTAAACACAAGAAATCTGGCCCTTTAAAAAGAAAGGACACGTTGTTCGTAAACGGTGTGGCTCTCTGACTTCATGGTTGAATAATTTGTGTGTTTGTGGTCTTATTCCGCAGACGATGACTCCTCACTGCAGTGTGGTTGGGCACTGTAAGTCAGATGAATTCATCATTGCCAGAGTGCTGTTTTTTTTTTTTTGGCAGAGTGCAGGTTAATTTTAGGGAGAAAAACAAAAAGCCCACACTCTTCAGTACCAGGATTATAAATTCTATGAAGACAGTAGGGGTGTGCATTGGCACTGCCCTCACGATTCGATTCGATTACGATTCACCAGGTAACGATTCGATTCAATTCGATTCTACGATGCATTGCGATGCATCAAAATTCTACTGCACACAAGGCAAATTTTTCATCAGTCATGAGGCAACAAAAGCAATCAGATAATAACAACATATTTTATTGGCTGCTATGTCTGTATCTTTGACATAAATGTCAATGTCACCGAACGTGCTTGATTTTAGTGTGGCAGGTTTTACACACCGCAAAAGTCTTATCTAGTTTCCCATTGACTTCGTAAAATCCAAAATGTGCCCAGATATCCACTTTCCAAGCTTTTGGTGCGTTTTTAATTAGGCCTACCCGTCTATCGCGGTCATCTCCCTCCGCCTCAGCCATCTTAATTGTTGTTGTTATGCCCCCGGAAGTAATTGAAACTTCACACATTGTCCATTTGAGGCCAGAAAATAAACAGTGACATAATCGATTATCGCATGTTGCCGCATCGATGCTGAATCGTGCATGCCCCGCATTGCAGTGCATCGCTGAATCGATTATTGTTGACACCCCTAGAAGACAGGATAATCAATTGGTGAACTGATAACTTATTCTGTCTTCATTGCTTTGTGATTTATTTACTGACATCATATCTGTGGTAATATTTGCTTTAAGATAGATGTTTGACCTAGCTTTTACTATATTTATGCAGTTATTCAAGCAACAATCCAAACTTTTGCTAGAGGACAAGCACTGTTTGCCTCTTTGTTCTTCATTTCTGAACTAAAGGTCCTAAATTACAAAGTACTTAGCACATTTCAGCAACAGAATAATTCAAAGTGTTTTACATGAATAGAACATAAGAAAAGAAAATTGTGCAAAGTAAAAGGCAGAAGGAAAGGTTGGACTATAAACTGAAAATAATGATGTTTCAGTTAATAGTTTAAATAGAACATTCAGAGGCAACAGTGAAGAAATGGGGTTTTAACCTTAGTTTAAGAGAATTCAGGGTTTCAGCACTTTTACAGTCGTCTTGGAGTTTGGTCCAGATAAGTGGAGCACAGGAACTAAATGCTGCTTCTTCATGTTTTGTTCTGGTTCTGCAGAATAGGCTGGTGTCAGAAGACCTGAGTGGTCTGTAGGGTTGATACACTGATAACAAATCTGTGATGTATTTAGGTGCTAAGCCATTCAGTGATTTATAGACTAACATGATAATTTTAAAGTCTATTCTCTGAGATACAGGGAGCCAGTTTAAGGACTTTAGAACTGGGGTGATGTGCTCTACTTTGCTAGTTTTAGTGACGACGTGGGCATCAGCGTTCCTGTATCAACTACCGCTGTTTGATAAACTTTTTTAGTGAGACTTGTGAAGACACCGTTGCAGTAATCAATTTAACTAAAGATAAATGCAAGGATTGCTTTTCCAGATCCTGCTGAGACATTAGTCCTTTAATCCTGAAACTGTTCTTCAGGTGATAGAAAGCCGATCTTGTAATTGTCTTTAGATATCTCTGAAGGTTAAGATCTGAGTGCATCACTGCATCCAGATTTCGGGCCGGATCGGTTGTTACTAGCAGAAGCAGTCCAAAAAGTATTTCTTCAGTTTTGTTTTAATTTATCTGAAGAACATTTTGGCACATCCATGCATTGATTTCTTCTAAGCATTTATTCAGCATTTCAATGTTTTCATAGTCAGCTGGTGACATGGCGATGTAGAGCTGTGTGTCGTCTGCATAGTTATGGTAACTAATGTTTTTTATGATCTGAGCCAGAGGGAGCATGTAGATATTGCGTAGCAGGGGCTCCAAAATGGAGTCTTGGGGAACTCCGCATGTGATATTTCTGTTTTTTCATGTAAAATTATTTATTCAATGATACAAAAAAGTTCCTGTCCTTTGAGTAAGATTCAAACCAGTCAAGTGCTGTAGCAGAGGTCAACTCAGTTCTCCCGTCACTCTAAAAGAATGGAGCGATCAACTCTGTCGAAGGCTGCACTGAGGTCCAATAGCATCAGCACTGTGGTTCTTCCACAATCTGCATTTATACGGATGTCATTAAACACTTTGACAAGGGTGGTCTCTGTGCTGTGGTGAGCACGGAGACCTGACTGGAAAACACCAAAGCAACTGGTTATTGTTAAGAATGTATTTAACTGTTGAAACACAGCTTTTCAATAATCTTACTGATAAAGGCGAGATTTGACATGGACCTTTAGTTCTGCAGTAGCAGCTTGTCCAATTTGTTTGATAATTGCTGTTTTTAGTGCCTGGGGGAATATACCTGACAGAAGAGACGTGTTTACTATTTGAATCAAATCAGACGCAAACACTGGTGAAACTTCCTTAAAGAGAGCTGTGTGTAAAATATCGATACAGCAGGAGGAGGAGCTTAGTTGATATACAATTTATTTTAAGCTTTTTTTCGTTTATTTAGCAGAGTCGGGATATTTTGTCAAAAGTTGCTCTAATTGGAGACAATCTTGGTACTGGGCTTGGGTTTGATGTACAGACTGCCCTTCTAATCTTTTTGATGTTGTCTGTAAAGAAGTTTGCAAATTCACTTCAGCCAGTGGTAGAGTGGAGTTCAGATGCTTTAGACACAGGAGGGTTTCTTACCTGTCAGCCGTGGCATATGAGGCACGAGTCCAGTCTTTCACCACCTCTGTTCAGCTTTCTGACACCTAACAGGGTGTGATCAGCTGCGTTTGATCGCATAGTCACTCGACATGACCTTCATGTTTGAATGGGTGGAAATAGAACATTCACCAACTGCTAGATGGCAGCACAAGCAGGTCTTTCCACCTTTAAACAGACACAGCCCACAAGAATGGTGTGAATCTGAAATTAGCACGTCAATGCAAGTTAGTTTCTGCATGAATGCCGTTACAACAAGAAGAACAAAGTGGTAAAGTAGCAAGAAAAATGCTTCACTGGTCAAGTCAATCATAAAACCACATTAGTAGACTAGAAAGACAGGGAATTCATTCCCAACATCAACATTAACAAAAGTCAGTCAAACAGTTGGAGAGCACGTTTTCACAGACAGATGCCACAATGGGCTTAACAAAAAGAGTAACCTAGCAAAATATGTAACGATGTACAATACAGAAAACAGAACAAAATATAATCATAAAATCCCAAGTCTAAAATAGAGTTGAACTTAGGCAAAATAATAAGAAATTTTCTAAAAATAGGCACAAACACAAGTTTGGAGCCTCCTCATAATGCTGAGATTATGGAGCACCATTAGCATGGAGAAGAGTTACATCTAGGATACTGCAAGGTCAGCTAAATTGACCTTAAAAGACTGTTCAGAGGGTCAAAGTTCACATCTGGGGTGTGTGTGCCCTCTTACACTGAACTACTACGCAAGTAATATATTGAATTAAATAAATACCTTTTAGTTTTCTGCATTCAGAAATATTACCCAATACTGGATATTGTGGAAATGTTTCTGGTCCGCATTGACATCATGACTCCTTTTTGCCTCTTCTCTCACTCAGAAAACTGGGTCAACAATATTGTATAGTGTTACCACAACTGTAAACCCAAACACAATTAACCCAGCATTTGGATAAAAACTGTATAAATATATTTAAGAAAATTGGGCAGTCTTTGTCTTTATACGGTTTATATTGATTTCCTATATATTACAGTGGACTTTTCATTTTATAATACCCAGAATTTATGGCCACATGTGTTTGATTTGTGTCCCAGGAAAAGTGACTCCTCTGGGCGGCTGGGTTGAGATAAGTCCAGAGTCAAAAGACATTCAGAAGGCCATTCAGCATGCTGTGGAAGTGTTCAACACACACTCCAAGGCCAAGAAGTTGTACAAACTGGTCTCTGTTACCAGCGCTAAATCTCAGGTTGGGCTGATTTGCCTTAAAGAAATGTATTTACCCCATCACCATTAAATACCTATGACAAATGACCCTTCTAATAACTGTCTTATATGGTTCTATGGTCAGGTGACTAATATGATCAGCTATAAGATCCACATGGTCCTTGGAAAAACCCAATGCCTCAAATCTGAAAACCATGACTTGGAGAGCTGCATTTTGAACAAAAAGGTAAATCTGTTCATGCTCTGCCTTTTGATGTGATAAAAGGAAAATAAAAATACCTGTCTCAATTCTCATATAACAGTTATTGTCATCTTCTCTTTCACAGCAACTGAAGTGCCTCTTTGGGCTGACTTTGAACCCCCGCAACGACAAGTATGAGCTGCATGCTAAAAACTGCAGCAAAATTGTGAAGAAGGTTTAATTCTTTTTTTTTACGGAATAGACATTTTTTATAGCTTCATAGTTGTGACTGGTTTTAAAAAATACTTTCAGTACATACTTACAGTAACAGGTTAAAAGTAAAACTGAATGAAGATTAAAAGTGATTTGGGTTGAAAAAAAATCAACGTGTCAAAGACATTTAGCTTTAGTAACTGTTGCTTAAAATGGATTAAATGCATTTTGATTTAGAATACATGTGTTTTTGTGACACTTGCTTGTACGTTAAACTCAGCGATAAACACTAAAAAATAAATCATCTCTTGATTAAAAAAATAATTATTGCTTGTCGGGAGAGCGGAGACTGTATTTTCAAGTGTAAATAAGCAATTATATATTTCATACTTTTAAAAACCCTTTTAAATAACATCATTTTAAAAGTTGTTTTCATTCTGATTGCTTGTTATCTGCATATTTTTATTATAGGTAAATAGGATAATACTAATAATTAAAAGACATCTCTCATATATTTTACTTCAAGAAAACACTGAGAGGGTCAAGTTGTTCAGCAGCTTTATAATCTGTTTTAATCTGGGCAAGAGGAACGTTTGGCTCCAAACAATACTATGCCATCTACAATTATTTGAAACCCTAATAAAGATATGAACATACCTAAAAATGAACGCGTCTTTTATTGCAAGAGCATGATCTCGTCATGGTATGCATGTAAGATTTGACTATTCGCATAGGAAAATGTAATTTATCTGGGAAAAAAGCAAGAAAAGTCCCTTGATGAAGCCTTGCTTCCTCCGGAGGATTATGGACGAGTCGCGTGTTTGGTCTTGTGCATGTCGAGTGTTTCCCATCCATCCATTTTCTAACACGTCTATCCCTTGTGGGGTCGCGAGGGGTGCTGGTGCCTATCTCCAGCTGTCAATGGGCGAGAGGCGGGGTACACCCTGGACAGGTCGCCAGTCTAGAGTGTTTTTCATTGGGAGAGGGAAAAAAACAAGTGGAGGCGGGGCTTACAATTCACACCAAACTGTTCTCCTCATTCACAGTTGGAATTTGTGCAGGATCAGGTACAGAGCCTTTAACTGCAGTTGTAGGTTTCGATCAGATGAGAAAAAGAAAGAGCTGTTCAGCAACAAACACTCCAGGTGGGTTCTGTGTGGAACAAAGGTTTGATACGTGTAGAATGCCTTGGGCAAAATGTTAACTATGGACTGGGGATCTGTAAGGAAATGTGTCGCCATGTTTCTTTACTAAATCCCATGTAACCTTGTTAGAGCTCATGGCATTCTGGGTGCTGGGTGACATTTTAGCCTGCTACTTTCAGCCAAAAACTGATCAGCATTGGGTTTTTCTTTTAGCCGGGTAATATTCTAAAACATACGGCCATAAAATCAGTTCATACAAGAGGAGTGTTCTTCCATGGGCACCACAGAAGAATCTGCACACAAACAACTGGCTTTTATGGAAGAATGGCTAGACAAAAGCCAAGGATGAAAGAAAACCATCAGCTGTCCTGTTTACGGTTTGCCACGAGCCAGGTGGGATGCACATTAAACATTTCAAAGGAAGCACTTTGGTAAGAGAAGAACAAAACTGAACTTTTTGCCCAACAAGGAAAAGTGTGTAGAAAAACGGCCCCTGAATACACCAGCCCTAAAGGGAAACTTGGCGGTGGCAGCATCATGTTGTGGGGATGCATGTCTTCAGCAAGGGCAGGAAATCTGGTACAGAGCAGTCCTGGAGTCAAACCTGGTTCAGGCTGCAAAAGGCCTTAGACTGGAGTGGATGTTTCTTATCAAGCAGAACAGTGACACCAAACATGCAGCTGGAATTGCAATGGAAGGATTTAAATCACGCAATGCCCATTATTTTATCAAATCACTGAAAGTGTTTCCCCAGTTTTTAAAAAAAATGAAACAAATTTTATTCAATTTGGTGAAATTGCACCGGCCTGACCGATAGTCTGCAGTACAATTCAATCGTGTAAAACGTCTCCATCACTTTCTAAATAAAAAAACTAATGACTAGCAAAGGCAAGAATAAAAAAGTGGTTGAAGACATGTACATTCTTTCAGTGAGGCACATTTTTCCATTTCTGACAGAAGCCTACTCCTCTGAGCTGCAGCCAGATTCCACATGGAAACTCCATCTGGTTTTATGGCCATAGATGCCATTTATTCTCATTTAGTTGTTTAGAATGTGGAAGGAAAACTATTCTCTCTGCTTCTTATTATGAGCTTGTCTGTTAAAATCAGCTCAGCTCCCTTTACACTGGCTTCAGTATATTCTGTCAAATTATTTTCCATTTATAGACTTTTTCCTGTTATTCAACACATTGTCAGTGATATATATAATAAAAATATAATGTGAATGAGTTCAAATAAAATATTATTTGAACTCATTTACATGTCATCTTATAACCAAATGAAAAGAAAATCTAAATAGTCTACCTTGCAATTTAGTCCCCATGTCTATTTACCTCTAGAAAATCCAGTGGAGTCAACTATGGTTTTGCAAGGAAGACAGAGTGAAAACTTTCTGTCTCGAGATGTGAAAAAGCTGAAAGAGGCTTGGGTCTGTAATTGTGGCGCATGCGGTGCATGCCTCACTTTTCAAATTTCTATTTGCAAGTGATCTGGAAGACCATATAATTTCATTTATGCGTTACTTTGTGAGAGTCATGCCCATAAGATCCTGTAATGCATTGGCATTTGTTGTCATTAACAGGCTCAGCAGATGCGATTTCTTTTCCAGGGCACTTTATCTTGGATGTAAGATTAACTATGTGGACAGGAGGGGCTGCAGTAGCAGGGAAACCTTCTTTGGAAATGTTAAATCATCGTGGAAGTAAAAATCTTGGGACAAATGCGCAAATGTTGTCCTTATGATAAAATACACAGATATATCAGAGATGTCTGATACGTTGCAGACTTACGCTCCCATTTTTTTTACCTCACTGGATTTGGCGGCTCCAGCATTTTCTCTATTCACAGTTTGACCCCTGAAACAAATGGTAGCCTTATGATACACAAACATATGTTTTACATCAAAAAGATGGGAAACCTGTAATGGGATTCTTATGGCTCTTACTCTTAATCTGCACCGACTGATAAATACTAACCAATTTAATTTAGAATTTACGGTCAATTGTGTGCAATCTATATACGTACTATAAATATTCCATTGTCACATGTGTTTCCCCACATGACTTATAGATGTAACAAAAACAAGGTTATATCCATCCCTCTTTTATTTAATAAACCTCTGATTTAAACATATTGGCACCAACATTTACAATTGAATAGTTCACAGTAAAAAAAACAACAACAAAGAACCATGAATTTATGGAGAAGAGTGGTACATTTGAATCCTTCTGTAGGGCGTGGAATGGGATTCTGTTCTGTATTGCATGTGATTGTTTAGGTTGATATTTTCCAAATTCCAAGTCAGAGACCAAAATTTGGGACGTATGAAAAAGTTTCTGCTTTTCAGACGTTCAGGATTCCCCAAAGATGCTCTTTTCTTCCTATCAGCGACTGAGTTGGGAAGCGGTCAGACACTGGTCTCAATGTGAGGGGACATCTTAAAGCCCAGCATATGAGACAGGAGTCTGTGCTGGTGTTGGTACCTGAAGCAAACACACACAGGATGGTCAGTCAGAAACAAAGGATGGAAAAATAAATAAAAGAGATTTCTGGCACCACCAGGAGGCCAACACATGCTATTGCATCTTTGAGTTCCTCTGTGACAAATTTACTGAAAATATTAATGTAACAAACCACTGGCAAGGTTATGGAGGGATTTCTAAGTGATTTTTTTTTCCAAATTAATACTCCAGTAGCAACATTAAATCCCTTTTGTGGGTATAATCTTCCTCTTACTTGTTGATGACCCTTTGAATTTCTCTGTTCTCCTCCTCTCTGAGTTTGAGCAGCACCTGATCCAAGATGGGGAGCTCCAAATTCAGGTACTGAGCAACCTGACAACAGGAGAGGAGAAAGAGTTTAGTGACAAAAGTATGCCTGACCTTCACCCAAATATAACGGGCACATTAAATACAATGTGAAATATTCTTAATATTTGACACAAAAGCTGTTCTAACAGTAAAAAGGGTTCAATG
Organism: Fundulus diaphanus; assembly: GCA_037039145.1. Lineage (NCBI taxonomy): Eukaryota > Metazoa > Chordata > Actinopteri > Cyprinodontiformes > Fundulidae > Fundulus > Fundulus diaphanus. The sequence continues at coordinate 9,818,291 of CM073141.1, read as the reverse complement.
AAATGTTCTAGATTGTGTTTCATCCACTTTGCATTTTTTGGTAATATTTTGTCCCGGCAGCGGGTTATTCTCCATTCTTAGTCAGTTTGTCTATGATAGCCTTGCATTCTTAAGTTATATGTTAACTTATCAGAACATAGCTCCAATCAAAAGTGAAATCCAACTTTATTTTGTAAAGATCCATGAATCTACGAAAAAAATAAAAAAAATAAGAAAAGAATGTTATAATACAGCCTTGATGCCTTTTCTAGGTGGTTTCCCAGACATTCTCATGTTTAATCAAGAGGGCACAACCTGTCTAATCTTGGTCTGCGAGCCAAACAATCCTACCTTGCAAATATGTCTTAAACTGCTATTGCTAATGTTACATTGACGCCTCAAAGACGGACTTTGATGAATGGTTTTCCAATCTTTGCACCGTCCGTCAACTAGAAAATACCCAGGTGTTTGTCCTGGAGGGAAATGGTATTTAGGCAGATTCATTTGTTCAGCAGCTTGAATGAATTCACCAAGTGCATGTCAAGAGAGGACATTTCCTGACAAAAATGAAATGCTGTGCACAAAGATGTCCAAGTATGAACAACAGGAGGCTGGTGCAAAGGTTTTTTACTTTAAAGAATTCTCTTTCCAATCTTTTCAGAGATCTGTAAAATCTTTTGTCCCAAGAAGAAAAGGCGAGAGTGAGCAGCCTAATGTTTTTAAATAAATATTCATAAAGCAAGTGGGTGGACAGCAGCCAACAAACTGTGATCAGGTTGAAGCACTAAAAAAACACAAAGAATGGGTCACCATCAGGCAGGATTTAGTCCAGACGTTTAAATCCATCGCAAATTGGAGAAGTTGTTAGAAAGAAAGCTAAACATCATAAAGCCATTGGGCATAGCTGGAACTCACATCGTTGCTGACTTCTTCTTCATGCATGTCCATCAAAAAGATCTTCATGATGCTATCAGAGGGACCCTGAAGTATCCGTTCCCACAGTGGATGGTCTCTGTGACTCAGCTTTCGTTTTTCTAGGCAAGACAACAGGAACATCGGATCATGTTCGCCGCTTCTCATTTATTCCTCGATTTGCGGTTGAACAGACGAGCCCTACCTCCACTCTGGTGAACACAGTACAGCGCAAACTCCTGGGGATCATTTTCTATCTGTATTACAAACAATGCAAAGTTAATCATTAGATCGTTTCATCCTTTGTGTATTTTCTGTTTTCCTGATGGAGGGAATGGAGGAATCTGCTGCGAGGTCAAAATTTGTGCTTTATAGTGTCTTTGCAGAAAGGGAACCAAACTCGCCTTGAACTTGTTCAGCAGCTGTTCAATGACTTGGTCTGTGGTCATCCTGCTAGAGATGCGAACTCTAGTTGAAGTACCAAAAGATGGAGTAAATATAGAGGTCTGCAAAATGCAATGAGACATTTAAGGGATAGCTCTGGGTTTTATTAGGGACATTAAATTATACAGTTAGGCGCAAATAATACCTTACCTACTATAAATAACTCTTTTGGTGTCTTCATTTCATAATAAATCCAGATTAGCAGTCTTAAACTAAGGGTGCCTGGCCAAAGTGGACTTAAATGTCTTGGATCAACTACAGTCTCAAAATATAGATGCTCATGCAAATATTATACAGCTTTATGGAATTATGTTTGCATCAGGTGGGCATTCAAACAGAAGACAGTTTTTACGCATGGAATGGGAGACCGGAGGTGGTCATCCTGTGTGAAACATTCACTGAGAGCAGAGCATGTTAAGTGTTTTCAACCTTTGTACAAAGAAAGAGAAAAGTAAGGCAAAGGTGATCCAAAAACATTATTTTAAACTCCCAGATTTGAGTTTTTTCCCCCTAATTTACTTCTATATCAGATAGTTACTTTCATATACGCTCTGTGCCACACTAGCTTCTACGTCCTGATGGGCATCTGATAAATAAATAATGCAACTCTTAGAATAGTTGCTGAAAAGACTGGAATGTAGTCACAAACTCACATGATCACACAGCTTAGCTGCAGCATGAACAAAGTTTGCCTTGAGTTTAAACCGTTGGTAAACCGCTGTGGCCGAGGCAGTTTGAAGCAGAAAGTCATGTTATTTCTTGTTAAACTGGAAAAGCTGCAATACTGGTTCAGAGATCTAAGAAACTTTTGTGATATGGTCAGAGAGATGCAGTGTTCACCAAACTATTGTGTGGAGTTTTTATGCAGATAATAGACGCCTGTATTGGTAAAAAAACAAAACAAAACTCGTAGTTTTTCCTGCCGTCTCCTGTTGACATATTAGGACAACTTGTTAAATAAAATTCCACTCGACTGTCTAAGTTATATCACAGTAAATTACTTTTTGAGTTTGTTCTGCTTTAGTTTTTTTTTTCTCTGTTTTGACTTCATAGATATTTTCCCCTGCCATACTGTATAACTCCCCACTGCAAAGGTCATGATGGTTTATAGGCTTATTGAATGGGATTTGCATATTTCACTGAGTACCAACTGTAACAAAACCTCGCTGTTCACCAGGCATGGCTGCTGACGCTGAAGGAGGAATCTGATTCACAGCTAGTGCCTCAGTGGTAGAAAAAAAGGGTCACACAGATTTTTAGGGAGTTTCAGATGCATCGGTTATTTAGATCGGTTAATATCCAATCAACGTTTATTTTAGCTCTACATGAAAACTTTTTTTTTTTGTCTGAGACTTGGCTTCGGCAGTGGAGCGGAGTTGTGTTTTGGTTATGTGAGGGGTAGAAGAAATAATGTTTCAGGTTACGTTTTTTGCCAAACCTGCAGCTGTCAGGCTAACTAATCAGGATTTATACCAAATGAAGGCACCAACAGAGTTGTCTGTTAAACATACGATATTAACTACTTTAAAACATTTCAGAATCAGAATCAGACACTTTAATAATCCCAGAGGGAAATTGCTTTTAGGAGGACCTCACTTAAAATATTGAACAATCCCATTAATGAACACACAAAGTGAGGAAATGGCAGGCAGGATTATTGAAAAGAATGACTGTAAAAGTCAAAAAGTGAAAAGTGCCGTGAACCGCAAACCCACTTTGTAGTTGTAGAAGTGTCCGTTGATTGAAAAGCGATGCTGTTTTTCTTTCTCTCTTTCGGCCGCAGACTTCCCCCTGCCCTTCCTGCGCTTCACCAACGACGCATCGCTCATGCAGCGAACCAGATTGGACTGTGGCTCCAGATCGAGACTCCTCAGCCTCGTGGGACGCAGAGTGGCGGTCTCATAAACAGGAGGACCTGTGAAATGTAAAAAAAAAAAAAAGCTCACAATGCTACAAAATGAAGATTCTGTTTTCTTTACCTGAGTCATTATTTAAGTGCAGATAAAGTTATTTGCTGTCCTGGACGGATCCTCTTTCCTTGAATAAATGCATTGCTTAAAAAGTCAACAGAATAGCAAAGATCATAAAACTAAAGGATAATCAAGCAACATGATTTTGTAACCATTTGTTAACAGTTACTCGAGTTGCATAAGACACTTTAAAAGGTTTAGTAGAAATTGGCTCAAGCTTCAAGAACATGTTTAATATTGAGATGGAAAATAGTGAAAGAGGATATTTAATATTATCTACTACAGATAATGATAATCAAGTGTACATCTCCGTGTATATAGACACAGACAGAGAGATAGAATTCAAAGTCGGATGCCTTTTAGGTCCCCAAGCTGCACTGTCAGAGAAACTATGGAGCCACCATGATCGAAATAGCCACATGAACTTTGGAATAGATCGGACACCATTGCATAACGCTGTCTCACAAAGGTAACCCAAAAGGGTTTTTCACAATGACAAAAACAAATAACCGGGCATTGAAACTCTGTTCTTTTGAAACAAACCCATTTTTAAAGGGACCACATAGATCCAGTCATGTGATAAACCAATATTTCTCATTTAGACAATAAAATACTCAAGTGGAGGCAGCCAATGGCCAAGATTCCATGCAGCGATTTCTGTTTCACTTCACTGATGAATGTTCACAGCTTCTTAGAGCAAGAAACATCTGCAAACCAATAGAGCAACATGACGTTTGCAAAGCAGGAAGTTCCTTTACACCGTGTGACTAAAGATTTGGTGGTGTCAATGTCAACATATGGAAAACTGTGGACATTTGGGAAAGCATAACATTTCTAATAAAGCCCTTGGATTTGACAGGAGGAACTCACATCTATATCTGCTTGTCTTCCCACTGTTTGGCCTTAAAGACACAGAGCACGTGGACATGCACTGTATGCAGCTCTCTCCCCAGCTGAAAAGTTACCACACGTCATAAAACTGAGAACCAACAGCGGACCTTTGAACAGTTGGAGTCTTGTGCTTTCTTTTATGCAACTAACGGGTTTGAAACATCGCAGAAGAATCATTGATCAAATATACAGTGATAGTATTTCAGACTTCCTTGCAGTTTATAAAATAAAACAATGCTCTTTGTACTTATTTTTTTGTAAAACAGAGGCTGAAATTTGGTATGTCAATAGTGCTGCGTGGGTTTTTTGAGGAGTAATTTCGGAGGTTGGCCACGACTGTTCAGTACGTGCAGACGGGAGGCAGTCCGTCACCCGTCATCATGACGAATCATACGATACCACTGATAAGATAATCAACTTCTCCACTTGACTGTTCTATACTTTTCTTTTCAGTATGACTTAAACACTGTTATGCTTAAAATTGTGGGAACTATGCATTGCCTGTTAAAACAGTGCGAGGTCAGGCAGTGAGGTGCTGTGCCTCAGCTCTGATGGCTCTGTGCAGCACACACAGACTGATTGCAGTCTCTCTTTATGTTGCCAATACACATGTCAGATTACACATGTACTACAAGCGCTGACGTTCCACAGCCTGTTTAAAATATGTGGTGAATGTGTGGGACATATTTAGTCTTTGGAAACAGCCATTCAAATCTGCTGAGTGAGGCAAAAAGTACTGTGCTGCACTGGTAGAAGAAGGAGAAATCTTTACTTGTCGCTGCAAATGTACATTCTAATGAAATTTATTTTCTCAATTTAGCCCACCCCTTAGGGCAGGGGTGTCAAACTCACTTCAATATTGGGCCACTTTGTTATCAAAAGGTAACTAAAAGGGCCGGTTGCATGTGTATAGATGATACTTTTGACTTTATTTCATTTCAGTTCACATAGAAGTATAAAAAACGCACAGTAACATAAAAGTAGCACCTTAGGCCCAGTTTATACAGTTTATTTGCATAAAAAAGTTGATATCGGGGTGAGTTACACTCTCATCATTCTGCATCACTTTTTCTCTTTTTGACATTTCTGGGTTGTTTTAATGTGTTGTGGGAAAACTGACATCTAGTGGCAGGATGCTGTTACTACACAGTTAAAAAAAAACATTCGCTACAGGAGGCACAGTTTTAGCCACTTTATACAATTTAAAAGGATATATGCTACTACATTATAACATGATATGCCTTTTTTATTTGGCTCTTGAGGGCCGGATAAATTGCCTTTATGGGCCGGATTCAGCCCGCGGGCCTTGAGTTTGACACATGGGCCTTAGGGGGTGGGCAGTTTTTACAGCTCCCGGGGAGCAATCTGCTCTAATCACTGGGCCACCCTGTGATAGGGGACAGTGCTGAGCCCCATAGAACAATGGGTAACAAGTGCACGTCGCCGCGTGGTTTTCTAATGTTTATTCCAACCAAATGGAAGATTACATCTATAAACTAAAGGATTTTTGTCTAAACTGGATTGTCAGTCAGAACAGGAGGTATCAGAGAGGACACGCTCCAGAGCTGAAAGATCTGCTTCAAACAAGTAGGAGAAAGGTGACCCGCACTTTTTTAACTGGAACGCTACACCCGAAGAAAAAGGGCTGTGCTACAAAACGCCGGCTTTTTCCTGTTTTCCATGCCTTTTATTTTGATATTTCATTTCTGTTTACTTTCTCTGCCCTGAAAAGACTGAAAACATCCAGCTGGACCAGAAGAAGGAGAAAGATAGGTGTATAAACTTTATACGCAAATAAAGGATCTACACAATTTTAACAACAAATAGAGATCCGTACAGATTTATTTTTTTATTTTTATAAAAAAATATTATTTTTTTGTTGCTAGCTATAGATGAACAGTATTAAATTGATTAAAGGATAACTAAAAGCTTTTTGAATAACTGAATGTTTAAATTTAGGTTGAATATTGAAATAGAAGTGTCTATTTTGGGTTCATATGTTTGTAGATCTGACTCCAGAGGCGTCCGTGTCTCACTAGTCCTGAACCTCCCTGGTCATGTTGCAGTTTGCAAGAGTCTCAAACCACTAGAAATGGCTTTTACATGATTAATACATGCCAATGACTTTTTCTCATTTGTTTTTGATTTTTTTTTAGATTGGGGCATGAAGGGTAGCCTTATGATACGTTTACTACTACTTCTTTTTGTCAGATAGGTTCTGTTGAAGAGATTTTTTTTTAAACTACGGGTCAGGCAGAAATCAGCCATGAGTGAAGCTTTAGAAACCAAACGTTTTTTTCAAAAAAATAAAAATAAAACGTGTCCAAAAACAGATACTTCACCATTTCAAAGGGGGTTAAATAATTGAACAATAACTTGAAAACTTTTATTTTACGTTGACTCAGGTTCTCTTTGTCTGGAAATACATTTTGTTTGAGGATCTGAAACATTTGAGTGTGAAAAAGAAGAAGACAAAGAAAACAAATCCCATTGGAAATATATCAGGGGACAATACGTCTTTTTTCCCACAGCAATGTATTTAAACATTCAAGTTACTTCTTTCATTTAGAAAGAAAAAGTTAATCCAGGGTGGGGAAAGTGGTGCTGGAGTGTAAAATATTAAAACTCCACCTGGTAAAGGATCGTTGACGACTGTTTCCTGTGCTGCCTCCGCTTCTGCCATCTCATCTATCTGGTTCAGCTCACTGTATTCTCCCCATCGAGACATAGTACTGGTAAAAAAAACAGACCAGGAAACCACATCTGTTTCACAAAAAGTGTTTACCTTTGCATGTTAATCGGACTTGCCTTCTAACTCTCTGGTCTATTTTTCATGCATATTCGTGTATAGAAAACAATAAAAGCTGCAAACCTTTTGCTCCCCAGAGGGCTGATTGGACTGGTGGGATCAGCTGAAGTTGGGGGCTCAAAGGGAAGAATCTGTTTCTCATCCTGTATCTTTAGCCTGATCGGTCTCCGTACTCCCCACGAGATGTTCAGAAAGCCCTCCACTGTCAACTCTCCATCGTCCCCCTGTTGCAGAGACGCATCCAGTGATGCTTACGGCCACCTACGGATCTGATTTAGTGATGCTGCAACTTCGCCCATGAACCAGAGGCGGTTTAAGACGGCGCGCCTCGTACCTGAGAGTAGGTGATGTGCAGCTGAGTCTGGTCCTTCAGGAAGCAGTTGTAGGTGTTCAAAAGTGACAAAAACTCTGCTCTAAAATAAATAACTGGATAAAATATGTTGTACAGAAAAAGAAAGAACACAGGTCTACTAAGTACCTGGCAAAATTGTTCACGTCCCTTATATTTTTCACATTTCTACATGTTACAACCGCAAACATCAGTGCCAGACTGGACAAAGAGCATCAGAGGACATGCATTTCATTAATGCCAAGGCACTGACACCGATACTTAATTGGAATTGGGTACAGACTTTGACTAGGCCATTCCAACACGTCTTAAGGTTGCTATTGTAGGTTTCCTAGTAAGTCCCCCAGTCTCAAGTGTTTGTAGCAGGTTTTCTTCCACGACGTCCTGCTCCATCCATTTTCACACCAAATTCAACCAGCTCACATTTTCATGGCATCACCATCTTCACGTTAGCGTTCCAACACACATAGGCTAACGGTTACATTTGGCCTCATCTGACCAGGGCAAAGTCTTTTCTGTTTGATGTGTCCCCTACATGGTTTGTGGCTAAATGTAAATACAACGTTGCATGGCTTAGTTGTGGCATACTATTTCTTTTTGAGATGATGGACTGTGTTCCATGAGTTGTTCGAATCTTGGGACATTTTTTTTTTTTTTTTCAGAAGCTACCCTGATTTAAAACCTCTCCATAACAAAACCCTGACCTGTCTGCTGTGTTCCTTCGTGATGCTGTTTGCTCCCTTATGGTCTCTAACAAAGCTCTCGGGCCTTCACAGAACAGCTGCACTTCTACTAAAGATTAAATTACACACCACGCAGACTTTATTTACGAAGCAGGGGACTTCTGAAGGATGGTGTGAGTTTCCGGGATCCCGAATTGAAGGCACGGTCTTAATCCGCTACACCACGGAGGGACTTTCTGAAGGATATCAGCTGCACTGAATTTTGTTTTCTGGTCTCTGTTTAAACACAAATGCATGCCACGATTTTCAGATTTTTTTTAGTTTTTGAAAACACATGTATTTCTTTCCTGCCACTTACACGGTCATGAACAACTTTGTGTTGTTCAACACATCATAATGCAGTTGTAACATGACAAAATGTGAAAATCTGCTTCAAGGGGTTGGAATTATTTTAGACTGGAAATCTTTTTTTTTGTTTTGTTTTCTGTATGGAATTTCAAAATTCGCCAGAAAATAGAAAAACAGAGATAACAACAACAACAAAAAAAGCAGTGTTTTAATTTTGTAATCGCTGAATCACCTGGACAGCGTCCTCCCGTCTCCTGCGTGGATCACTGGGAGCAGGGAGGCAGGGTTCATCTCTGTTCAACTGACGCAGAGAGAGCAAAACAAAAGGATCAACACCTGTAATCTCATGTCACCACAAACTGAAAGCAGCCACACTGAATCCTAAAGCCTGAAGCAGGATACAAACACTACACGGTGCCGGACGTGTCGATTTCCAAGAGCATTAAACAGAGATTCTTGTCCAGTACCATGCGGACCTTAAGTTAGGAATGAATCTTTTACTTGACTTGTTAAACCCTCACTCCTTTCAAAATGTTACTAGAAAAGAGAAACCTTACCTCTTCCAAAAATGAAAATCTGAAACCCTTCCTCTATTTAGTGTCTTTGTCTCTGTTTCTTTCTTGTTCAAAAACCTTTTTTTCTTGTCATCTCTTTCTCTCTCCCTCTCTCCCTCTCTGTCGCTCACTCCATAGTTTGCATGTTATATTTATGCCTAACCGCCCCTTTGCTCTTTCACTTTCTTTTTTTCTTCTGCATGTTTCCAAGAGATTTAATGACAGTGCTCCACCCAGTAACCAGTGATGACAGCGTAGGGCCAACCGTTTTGTTTATATTTTGGTTCCAGACGCCGAAGCCTTCCACTGGAGAGAGCTGCTGCTGGAGTGTCTTTGCTGTTTCTCTTTTTCCTTAACATTGTAAAAGCAACCGCGGCTGCAGTTCATTTAGTTATCAATTTCCGTCATTCTTTCAAGCCTCGTCTGCCTCAACCTGTTTGCTGTTGTGAATGAAATTTCTCAGGTATTCATTTCTCACTGTCAAATTGAACTGAGCGGCTGCTAAGAGCCTCAAGACCAAAAGGGGGCTCTCCATAGCAAATGCATTGCCAAACAGTACAGAATGTGTTTAGTATTTCTTTGCTTGCATTCAATTAGATGTTTTTAATTACTTCCATCGTTGAAACTGAGTATTTCTTAGGATTTCAACAGGATTCAGTTGTGTGTGTATGTGTGTTTTCTTTGGCAGGATGGTGCCATATTTAGCTCAGATCATCTCCCCCAAACCTTGCCAGCATGCCCATTCTTGCCAAAGAAAAGCAACAGTTTGTTGCTACCATACCATCACCATGTATGAGAGGCCGTAAGGGGCATTATTCTGAATTTGTGCCTATACATGTTACTGAAACACTGCAAGTTCTTACACACGCTACTGAAATGCTGCAAGCCTTTACACAAACTACCGAAAAGCTCTTATAAACTCTACTGAAAACGCTCTCACACATACTACTGAAATGTTTTCAGTTTATTTCAGTTGAAACAGAAGGTGTTTCAATAGAAAGGGAATTTTTTCAGTAGAAATGGAATGACGTTTGGCGAAAAAGTGTGCGTTTTACATATGTTGCTCAGTAGGAGGGAGCTTAACAAGAGGCAGTGGAATAAGCATCTCTGAATAAGGACACAGATGAATCAAGGGAGACTTGCATTGCCTGCAGGCTGCATGGCAATTGTTGACACATTTGATAGTGTTGTGATAGCCTCTTCGGAGACTAGTACGTTATTCAGTAAAGCCGCTGCCTCGTTTAGGCTTCCTCCTAGTTGCTGAGCCGCCATTAGCTCATCGCTAGGTACATAAATCGAGCACTTCTACTGAGACAACTTCCGGTTTTCCTTGTTCTTCTTTTCTTAATTGGCGGATTGCAAAATTGATCCTACCGCCACCCAGGGATGCTGCCAGGAATATTGGGCCCCATGATAAAAATCAAAATCATCCAAAAATTTCATATTTTACAAATTCATTTTCAGTTCTGGGGCCCCTGTCCTAACCCCCCCCACCCCCACCCCCTATATGACGCCCCTGCCGCCACCTACTGTACAAGAGAGTGTAGCTCTATGTGTTCCACCTACTGTATTCTAGGTTTTAATTGAGTGTTATGTAAAAATAAAAACAACGCTTTATTAATAATCCTGATTTATTCCCTATGCATGTTTGTTCCTAATATTATGTAATATAACAACTGTAAGGTACACGCCGCCACTTACTGTACAAGAGTGTGTAGCTCTATATGTTCCACCTACTATATTCTATTTTCCAAATAGTATCATGTAAAAAAACAACACTTTCTTATTAATCCTGATTCCCTGTCTGCTGCCAATATTCTTTTAAACTCCATTCTCTTCCTGTTTCCCGTATCAATTCAGTTCTTACTGAGACAACTTCCGTTTCCAATGAAACACTATCTATATCAACTGAAATATATTGAGAACATTTCAGTAGTAGCCTATGTGTTAGAGCTTTTCAGTAGTTTGTGAGAGCATTTCAGTAGTGTGTGTGAGAGCGTTTCAGTTGTGTGTATGAGAGCGTTTCAGTAACGTGTATAAGACCATTTCAGTAGTGTGTGTGAGAATGTTTCAGTTGTGTGTATAAGACCATTTCAGTAGTGTGTGTGAGAATGTTTCAGTAGTGTGTGTGTGAGAGTGTTTCAGTAGTGTGTGTGTGAATGTTTCAGTAGTGTGTATGAGAGCGTTTCAGTAGTGTGGGAGAGAGCGGATTCAGAATAATGTCTTATAGGGACCGTGTGCCAGAGCAACATCTTCAATAAGTTTATGTTCCCCACCTAGTTTATGGCATCAATAATTCTAAAAACACTCCTTGCACTTGCTATGGTAAGTATGAGAGATGAAAGAAGCCATTTTATTATATGCTACAAAATCCTCAGTGAATGGCTATGCACAGAAGCAGGAATTGACCATTTTTAATTTTACTCTTTCAAATAACCTCATTCCAGAAAGTATCTTCAGGACATAAATCAGATAACATTGTTCTAATAAGAAAGATACTGTCAAGTATTTTATAAGATTAGAGATAATCGTCCTGTGGAAATAAGTCAAAACCGGAGATGTTATCGATCCAGAAGCAACAAGTTGGAAATAGATTATGTTCAATAAAAATAAAATTGTAAATAAAATTAATTTAATATCAAAAGAAGACAGAACGTTTAATAACACTTGAAAAATGTATTTTGCCGGACCAAAAAATTAAGATAAAATTAAATTTGTTTTACAATTGTGTCATGACCACTTCTCCCAAGTCAGAGAAGCAAAATGCACACATTTCCCTTATATTGGTAATATTTGCTACAGCACACATGGAACAGAGGCTATGTAAATAAGCCTTTATATTTTTCAGAAATCACATGGCCAATGGGGGAAAAAGCAATGCTTACACACCCAATACCTCATCTTTCTGCCTTCCTGTATGTCGTGTTTGCGCCTATTCTCCCTTGAAGTTTAAATAGTAAATCAAAGCCTTTGTTTTGCCAACGCAATGTCACTCACAATAACTCTGGAAGAAAGCCTCGACAATCAAATTCCCTTATAAGATTAAAAGGAACCAAGCTGCCAATTTATTCACGTAACATAGATAATACCAATCCCACGTTTCCAGTACTTGGTTCTTTATAAACCACAACCAAATCCTCCTCTATAAAAGACTGAAAAACACGTTCCTCCTACCTGGCCGGTTCTTTGGTCTGATCTTCTAAACAATGATGTGGATTTCCACTACATGTCTGCAGTCGTGTGATCGGGCGTGTGTTTGTGTTCAAAGGTCTGAGGTACAGTTCGTGTTGCAGGAGGTGAGCCTGTGAAGCAACCCCACAGCAGCTGGTTAATTATTGCAGAACACGTTGAGACAATGCTCAGAGGGAGTGGCTGAATGACACCAGATATGACTTGACTTTAGAATGTGTGTGTGTGTGTGTGTGTGTGTGTGTGTCTGCAAAAGAGAGAGAGAGAGAGAGAGAGAGAGAGAGAGAGAGAGAGAGAGAGAGAGAGAGGAGAGACTGTGTGCAGAAACAAAAGGAGACCTGCAGATTTGCAGCTGAACAAATCTCAGAGTTTGATAAAGCTCCCCGATAGTTAAGCCTTTTCAACTGTTAACTTCAACAGCATAATTCAAACTGCTTTAGGCTGCAAATATTACTACAGCATGCAAAGTAAACTCTTCAGTCACACCTTACAAGCACTGTGCAATGCTTTCATAGTGAAACACTATGGTTATTTGCAATGTGGTCTTGGGCAAAGTTGCTTTAAAATAACCTTTCTAATTTATTGCATAGACTCTTATAATATTCACTTTTTAAGTGCCTTCTTTGTAACTACGTAGTTTCAAACATCGTCAAGATATAAAACACCCAAATCGCTCTATTATTTTCTCAGAGACATTTCACATTTCAGATAATTTAATAAATAATCAATTTTTAAACTGCCAATGTGTAACCAGCAGAGATTTGAACATTTTCTGGAACTTAGTGGTGGCTCCCAGAATAGAACAGCTACTTTCTAGAACTTAACAAGACACTTTCTTGGAACTTTCATGAAACCTACTAGTTACTGTCCCAGAACTGATCAAGTATGGGGAGTTTTCTATTTGTTGTTACCACTTACCAGAAGTTACCTTCTGGTAGGTTTTTGAAAGTCACCTTTAAGTTTTGGGAGAAGTACCAAATATGTTACAATAAAGTTCCGGGCAGAATAACTGGTAAGTTCCAGAAAAGTCACCTGCAGGTTTGGGAATATGACGGGCCGCTTTGTAGTGCTACTAGGTTTTCATAGTTCTTTACTTTGAACTGTTGTGGAAAATTTTATTGATGTATGTAAGTCTGATCATATCTTGTATGGATGCACCTGCATAACTTTAGCGTGTGAAAGAAGTTCACATGCTTACAGATTTACTATTATGTTTCCACATCCAACTACACAGAGAGGAGTTGAGTTAGATAGGAACTGGATCGTACCAGTGGCTGCACTCCTCTGAAGATTACTCCCACTTTCTATGTTAACTCAGAATGTATAAAAGTTTAGTGTGCCCTTTTCCTCTCACTCTGTTTCCTGACTGCGTTGGGGGACAGAGACATTCAAACGCTCATGCCTTTGAATTAAATAACTTACAAAGACAAAGATGTATCTTTTCTTTTCATGAGTTGTGTGCTCACTTAATTGATAATTATTAATATCCACTACAGAACGTAACCTTTTTTTAATCAGTTTTCGTTAACTTCTTTGTCTCCATTTGAGGTATAATATATTGTGATCAAATTTAATTTGCCTTTAGGAATTAACTTTCTATTTTTATCTAACATTTTAGAATCATTTTGGGGTGACAGTGGTGCAGGATCTGGAAATTCATCCAGTAACCGGCAGTAGTGTGAAGCACTTCCGTCAAACTTGATAAAGTGCTATAAACGTACAGGCCATTTAACATTTATTCCTTATTTATTTATCTATTTATGTACTGCAAGCCTTCATAAAAGTGAACAAATTGGATGAACAGCTGTGGGTCTAAAATCCTCGCTGTGGCAAATAAACAGTGTCTTTAACCATAAAAAGGTCCAGAATATACCTGAAAAATAAATGAAAGAAGCTGATTCACCTTTTAGCAGATTCATCTTTTGTTTGGCAAGTTCTGGCAAATAGCTATTTGGGAGTCATCATGTTGCTGCAAAATCATTTTAAAGCCTGACAGACGTGGACCATATCAAAGCGTGGGTCTTTTGTATGTTAAAAGGCCCTGGGCCTTGTGAGGCTGCATTCCTTAGTTAGGCTGGGTGCTCCATTTCTCTGCTCAGTGATAAGTTGCTTTAGAAAAATAAATAAATTCTGATCCTCGAAAGGTTGTCAAGTTGAACATTATTACTACTAATAATACAACCAAAGTCTACAAGCAATTCTTTAAAGGATCATCTAAAAGGTTGAAAAAGTATTTTTATGACTATACATACAGTTTGGTCTATTTAAAAAAATGGAATAAAAATAACTTTGCTCCACACAAAATGTTAGACTTTGTTCAAATTCACACAACACAATCTAGTATTGGTTATATGTGACTGCTATTCCCCCAGCAGAGGGAGTCAGAGGATCACTACATACTGTAAAAACAAAATCCTCATGAACTTTTAAGTCAGAATTTCCAGAGACAAAACTTGCTTTGGAAAGTACATTTTCTTTTTTTAAATGTAGTTCCAGTTCTGTTATCGTTTGTATGTTAGTGGGGTTTTCCCTTTCACTGGCTTCTTGGAGGACATTTTCAAAAGAAACAAAGTTATCACTTTGCACACAGCATCACCTAGTGGGCAATTAGAAGAAGAAGAAAAAAAGAACAAACAGGTTTACTTTAAATATAGTTTATCCCAAGGCACTGAATAACTATTTTAAACCTATTTTCTCTGGTTGTAGCACACGTTGTGTAAAAGCTGCCAGTATGTGTAAATACCTCCTTCCTTTTAATTTAAATGGATTTTTGTTTTACACAAAATTATTCATCCATATTTAATAGCCTTCTTAAGTTGTTAAAACTGCTTTTCATGTTTTATGCTGGATAAGAATTCACTTCACTCTCATTGCTGTTAAAATGACAATGACAATGAGGTATTCTATTCTACTCTATTGGCTTGCATGTACTGTATTATCCCAGACAGTGGAAGCAGATGGTGATCAAACATACTGTTTGCACAGTATTTGAGCAAAACTGCTCGAACGAGGGACATCTGTCCTTGGGTGGAGCTTCTCTGCAAAAGCAAATGAAGGAGTAAAGAGCATCACATGTTGACACAGCAGAAAAAAAAAGACTTCTCCCATCGTTCTGATATATTCACCAAACCAACACACTATAAGACAGCATTTCCCTAAAACACAACTTAAACACACCTGACCTAAAACCCGGGTCTTCCTGTTGGAGTACAATAGCTGCCTGCCTCTGACACGAAATGGATGAGCAGCGAATGAAGTGAAATGTCATTCCTTTCTTAAAATAAAACAGAACGTTCAGGCCGACAGGCAACAGGTGGACACAAAGGCTGTCTCCCGGATTCTGTGTATGCCGGGCATGCACATGTCAGATTGTTAAGCCGTGAGCTGCCTAATCATCTTGTGTGCATGCTTGCATGTAGAAAATAGCAAAGGTACGGATGCCGAATTATGTGTTAGTTCCTGGTTAAGCACCGTGGCGATGTAAGTGAATCTATATTCCTCAGGAAATGCAGGAATTTGGTCTGTTTGTCTCCGGCCGTGTCAGACACAGATCTAACGGGAAGCGGAGATAAACCAGTGCAACTTTATTCTGGAATGAATAAAAAGTGTACGGTCAGTGTTGTTGACCACTGTCCACTGGTGTGTTGGGAGCCTTCTGAGCTCCGAGCATAGCTGCAAAATCTGAGTGACTGTACTGGAGCAGCTGCTGCTGTCCATCACCAAGTTAAAACACACACACACACAGAAAAGGACTGAGCTGCTTCATGCTTATCTCACAGAGAGCTCATGGCTGTCCCCGGCACACAGGGAAGCAGCTAGATCACCTCCTTACCTGCTATGGGAATCTAACTGTCAGTTTGTTGTTTTGCTTCTTCGACCACACGCTTTGCTCAGTTTAATCCTTCTGGAGCAAGAATGAAGACTTTGGAGCAAATACTTGCCTTTCACTTGATTCTGGTCACTTCCGCTCATAGCACAGAGAGAGGTAAGTGAGAATGTCTTCACTGATCCAAGTTCCTTTACTGTCTTTTTTTAAATATTTTTCTAAAGACAACCGGTTTTCCTAAAACTTAAAAAATAAAGGTACAGGGATTTACAGGGAACTATAGTGATAACCTTGATACCCTGCATGAAAAACGAGCTGGTGTCTGCAGGCCAACTCAGAGAAAATTTGATTAACTCGGTTTCCTCCCTACAACCAGGGACATCCTGTCTGTAATTTGTGACACAGGAAATGGAAAGCCTCAGGTGTGTCACACGTTCTAACATACAGCTGTTCGGTCGTATACAAAGGGAGCGGCATCACCGTGAACGTGGACAGAGCCTGCTGCCGAAAGCATTAGGTGAAGCGCTGGATTACGGACATGCGATATGAGCGCCATATCAAATGCTGGAAGAAGCAGTCCGTGAACCTGCAGGCATACATGCTTAGAGAGTGTGGAGAACCTATGCAAGCTGCAGAGAGTGACAGGTGGCCTTTCTGTTCATGGTGATCCACAGGAGCTGCTGTGCAAGGAGTGACACTGACTTGTTCAGATGTCCAACGTCAGGTTGACTTATAGATAGATAGATAGATAGATAGATAGATAGATAGATAGATAGATAGATAGATAGATAGATAGATAGATAGATAGATAGATAGATAGATAGATAGATAGATAGATAGATAGATGGATTTATTGCAAACACTTAGTCCATATTATAAAAAGGAACACAATAGCAGAAAAAAAAAAAAAAAAAACAACAACAAAAAAGATGGTTAGGGTTTATGATTCTGTAATCTGCGTTATAGAATCAAAACAAAGACTAGAGAGCTAAAGATGGCTGGCATTTTGTTTTGTCTTAGAATAAAACAACTTCTAGCAGTGTTTGCCCTCCACGCGCAGCATATCATTTTAAAATAACTTGGAGAAGACAGTGAATAAATTCCATCATAATGTCTTAAATACTTTTTTGGCAAAAATATACAAAATCCCTTAAAAGTAAGGCATTTTTTGGGCAGAAAAAACCCACGTTAAGAAATATAGTGTGCCACTTGATATCAGCTGTAAAGTCGTTGCCTCGGCTGCTGTTGATACTTTTTTTTTTTTCCCAGTGTCCTGTCTAGCAATATGGCAATAGGAATTGATGTCTCAATGCCAGATAGAGCTCGACAGATTTTGCTTTTACAAGTGGAGCAAACAGCTTTCGCCATAGTGCTCCACTTGATTTATGCTTGTAAATAGCTTTATTATGATTCCTGCAAGGAGAAATTCAAATTATATGGACATGACAATGGGAGAGTAAAGGAAGAACAGAAAGTGAAAGAAAAGAAAAAAAAAAAGAGTAGAGGTGAAAGAAAGAGGAGATAAAAGGGAGAGAATGATAAAACCTTCTTTGTCTGCTCCATCACCTGGAAAGAGACACAAAAAGAACAGCACAACCAACAGACATAAAGCAACAGATACACTCGAATAACACCTAGATGCCATTGCTAAATCATATATATTATTATGTAAGCTGACATGTGTAATGTGATATTTGAAAAAAGAAAGTGAAAAAACATAAATAAATAAATTATAAGATTACTGTATATAAGTGAACACTTAATACCTGGGACCCAGCACCTGTGGGAGATGTGAAAGTGCACTAGTTTAGGTGATGATTATCCAGAAATAGCTTGATAGTGATTGTGGAGAACCGAAGACCCACCTTCCCCGAGCACAGAGGCAGGCGTCAGGGGACCCGTAACCCCGGACTCCCAAAGGGGTCCCTAAAGCAGGTCGCCCAGGAGGGGCCGACACAGGATATCTGCAACACCCCCCCCAAGGAAGGAGCAGAGACGACCCCGAGGAAATCCCCCAGCCACCGCAATGCCGACGCCCTCAAGAGCCGCGGAGACGAGCCCGTGGGCTCCGCCGGCAGCTAGCCCCGCTGAAGTGGTCCCGGCCATGGGCCCTGAGGGCCAGAGGCCCCAGGGGCGCCCCGCCCCCGCGACGAGGGCCCCGGCCGCCCCCCGGGGGGCCAGGCCCCGCGAAGAGGCCGCCGGGAGTGGGCCGGCGCACGCCCGGGAACCCCAAACCCGAAGCCAACCAACGCGCCAGGGGGCCAAGGCGCCCGCCAACGAGGTGGAGGAGGGCAGGACGTGGGGGGATGGGCTCCGCACCTAGCGGAGACTTGAGATGTTCTTGGGAGAGGGAGCGGACCACACCGATACCTGGAAAAAAAAAAAAATAAATAAAAAAAAACTTTTTTTTAATAGGACAGCGCTACAACATCTCACATGACTGGAGCATACCGAGGGGGTCTTTGACCATTGTTTTTTGCACATTCCCTCAAGATCCAGAGTGCTGATCCCTTTCTTTCGCACTATTTACTTCAGATTTTCCACAGCATTTAGGTTTTGAGCGAGCGAGAGAGAGAGAGAGAGAGAGAGAGAGAGAGAGAGAGAGAGAGAGAGAGAGAGACTGTGTGCAGAGCACTTTTGTGTTTAAGGAAATAGTTCTTTGTTGGTTTTACTGTGTAGTTTGGATTATTATCTATTTAGTAGATGGCTCATGACCCATTTTCAGTTTTTGGCATTGGTTACCGTCCGTCCGTCCGTCTTCTTCCGCTTATCCGGGGTCGGGTCGCGGGGGCAGCAGCTTCAGTAGGGAGGCCCAGACGTCCCTCTCCCCGGCCACTTGGGCCAGCTCTCAAGGAGACTGGTTCCAGAGCCAGAACGGTGCGTCGAGGTGAGTCCGACTATCTCTAGTCGGAACCTCTCAACCTTGCGCACAAGCTCAGGCTCTTTCCCCACCAGAGAGGTGACATTCCACGTCCCAAGAGCCAGCTTCTGCAGCCGAGGGTCGGAACGCCAAGCCCCCCCGCCCTCTAACCAATGCCATAGATATATGGCATTGGTTACCATATATCTATATAAAATGTCCTGGTATTTCAAATTCCTCTTGATGCCATATGTTCTAACAAACTGCTCAGGGACTCTGGTATATATATATATATATATAAATTGCTTCACTTTCACTTTATGTCTGAAATGGGCAGAGCAACCAGCTGAGGACAAAGTTAAATCTGTGTTATATCAACGGCCACACATCCAGAAAAGGCCAGAAGAGATTCCTCATTCTGTGACACAATCAGCACGTCATCAGTTCTCATGCTCAAATGAGATGATAAACATCTGTTCAGACATAACACTGACAATACAACGACAGTGAGGAAGGAAATTTATCATCTGGAACACCTCAAAATGGAGCAAATAATGAAACATTTACAATCTTTAAACCCAAACTTTAGGTTGATCAAGGAATCCTTGCGGCAACTTTTTTTTTAACAATCAGCTGTCCGACATCAAACAGCAGCAAAAACCTGATGGTGTGAACTGAGATTTTCTATGTGAGTCATTTAGAAGTCTTTGTGCAATTTCAAAGCGACAAAGTATCCTTTGAACTCTTATCCCTTTTCCTCTTGTGCTTTATTCTTGGTGCTGAGTTGAATGTGTCTGATCTGGAGCCAAACCCATCGACTATTGTCTTACCTAATCCAATACAAACATGTTTTTTTTCTATTTTATACTTTACGTGAAATAAAAACAAATCCAATATTTTTAGTCTTGGTTTATGTGATAAACATTTTTAACTAGTTTCATTAATTTTTCTATTTGTTTAATACAGAACGGAAATTTGACCTTTATTATACTGAAAAGGAGTTTCTGATAACAGATTTTGTTGTGTAACAAAATGCTTTCTCTTCCCCTTTATGGTCCAGCACCTCACATCATCACTTTACTAGAAACGGTGGATGTACTTCTGGATCACAATGCCACCTTCATCTGTGAGGTGGAGTCAAGTCCCAGTGCTTATATCACATGGACCAAAAACAATCAACCAATCATGTAAGTTTATTAAGCTTTTTGATCATTTTAGACCTTGTCTTTTCAAAATAACTGCATTTTGAGGGCCGCTTCACATGCAGGAGAGGATGTAGAGACAGGAGGAGTTTTGGCTGAGTTATGCCTGGCCAAGAAAGGCAGCAGCACATATTGTAGTGGAAAAGACAAACAACAATAACAAAACAAGCACAAAAATATATCAATGAATAAAATATAGGAGTTATTGCAGTGGAAATATAAAATTTAAAGCAGAAATAATTTGGAATTGAAAACACAGACCCTGCTCGAAGGATTTCTGTTTTCGGTTTCTTAAGATGAAGTTGAAGGCTGTCAGTGAAACCGGCTCTAAAAATGTGTGTACAGATTGGAGGGCATTCCAAGCAGAGGGGGCAGAAAAACTGAACGCTTTCTATCATGTTTCGGTTCGAACACAAAATGCAAAGAAATAGAAACTGTCACTTGATCCTAAGGAATAACAGCTTTCAGTTCTCTGAAGAAAAGTGCATAAATAAGTAGGTCAATAAAAGCCAGAATCATTAAGTGTGTATTGGTAAATGGTAAATGGACTGAACTTATATATCTAGAGCCGCATTCATCCAACTGCACTCACTAATGCACACACTTTAATACACCAATACGCAGATCGGTACGCAACTTGGGGTTAAGTGCCTTGCCCAGGGGCACATCGACATGTGACAGAGAGAAGTTTGAATCGGACCTACCACCTTTTCTATTCGATTCAATTCAATTAAATTTTATCTATATAGCGCCGATTCACAACACATCATCTCAAGGCACTTTACAAAGTCAAATTCAATCAGACCATACAAATTGGTCAAAAAGTTTCCTCTCTAAGGAAACCCAGCAGATTGCATTAAGTCTTGACAAACAGCATTCACTCCTCCTGAAAGAGCGTCGAGCCACAACGTCTGCATTGTTGATGGCTTTGCAGCAATCCCTCATACTGACCATGCATGAAGCAACAGTGGAGAGGAAAACTACCATTTAACAGGGAGGAAGAACTTCCAGCAGAACCAGAACCAGGTTCAGTGTGACCGGTCATCTGCCTCGACTGACTGGGGTTTAGAGAAGACAGAGCAGAGACACAAAAAGCACAGAAGCACACATTGATCCAGGAATCCTTTCTACGTTATATGGTGATAGCGGAAGATCTGCCTCCCCTGGATGATGAACACCAGACCAGTTGTACCTACTATGAAGAAAAAAATGACAGAGAACAAAAAGTTAAAAGTCGAAATTACATCAAACTGCATATTGGAGAACAGTAGGAGAACTCAGCAGAGTGAGTAAAATAGACCACGATGTCCTCCAGCAGCCTAAGCCTATAGCAGCAAACCTACAGAGATAGCTCAGGGTAACATAAGCCACTCTATCAGCATTATCAAAAAGGAATGTTTTAAGCCTAGCCTTAAAAGTAGACAGGGCGTCTGCCTCACGGACCAAAACTGGTTCTATCATGGATATTTAATCTCAGTTGGTAGGTTTAAAATGTAATGAGACTAGTTAATAGTGAGTAACTAGATTGATACTTTCTGTTACAACATCAGTAGAGCACCACAAACATGACTATTGACAAGTGGCTGTCCTGGCAGATTTTAACCTGGATTGGGAATTAGCTCCACTGTCCAGGAATGAAGACACAGTCCGTTCCACACTATCTTTGTGATTACCAGGTACTATGACAACCGATACATTACCAAGGAGCAAGGCCAGATGTTGATCATCCCTCATGTCAAAGAATCAGACAACGGAGAGTACTGCTGCATTGCCAGTAATGGCATCGGAGAAGCTGCAAAGAGTTGCGGAGCGCTTCAGCTGAAAATGAGTAAGCTTTATTTATTCCATGGCTAAAAGGATCGATTCAAGTCATTTTAAATGTTTATTTTGAATAACAAAAAAAGTGCATTTTCCCTAAATCAGAGCCCCAGATCAAACGGCAGCCTACCAATGTGACTTTACTGATAGAATCGAAAGCGGTGCTGCCCTGTGTCACACTTGGGAACCCCAAACCAGATGTCACCTGGCTCAAGGATGATGAGCTTATCAAGGTAAGCACACTTAGTATATTTTATGTTTTGGCTTTAAGACCTAAATAATTTACACTGATGGCACATTACATTATGACCACCAGTCTGATAGTGTGTTGGCCCCTGATTTTGCTGCTGAAACAGCCCAGACCTGTTGAAACATGGGCTCCACTAGAGCCCTTAAGAGGTGCTGTGGTATCTAGCACCAAGATGTGAAAATGCTAACAGCAGATCTTATAAAACCTGAGAAGTGCAAGGTAGGGTCTGCATGGATCTGACTTGTTTGTTGAAGCACATCCAAAATATACTCAACTGAATTGGGATCAGGGGAATTTGGGGGCCAAGTAAATACTTCAAGTTCTTCTCAAGCAACTACTCACCCATAGTTGCTGTTTGGCATTTTAATGTTAAAAAGGATCACAACCAGCTTACAATGCAGCCCCATATGCAGGGCTCTGCAAATCCTGACTTCTTTTTTGGGCCCTGTAATAATTTTTTCACAAGTTTTAGGTACAGTAGCCCATCTGTTGGATTGGACCAAATGGGCCAGGCTTTTCTAAAACATGTACATCAGTGAGCTTTGGCCACCCATGACCAGATTGCTGTTTTACCATTATTGCTTCCTTGAACCAGTTTAATTAGATCCCAAACACTGGAAATGCTGTTTTACCTCAAAATCTGTTTGGTTGCCCACTCTTCCTGCTACTAACACATCCACTTAGATGAGACATTGTTCACTTGCTACCTAAAAGTGCTGAAAAGCACTCAAAAGTGCTTTGTAAATAAACTTGGCTTGCCTTGCGTTGCCTACAATTTCACAACCAGTACCACTGTCATGATGAAGAGAACATTAAAGTTTTTCACTTGTGCGTGGTAATAATGTTATGCCTGACTGATATGCATTTCTAAAATACTTCAAGGAACAATAAGCAAAATTTCCTTATTTTGATTGAAAGAACTAAAAAATTGGTATGTGAAGAGGTAAAGGTAATATTCTAGATGGTCTATAGTCTAACGTCACACCGCATCTCTGTATGTTGTTCTCCAGTCTCTTGTTCGCCCATCCTTGCCCTAAAATGCTACCATCAGAGCAGCACTGGAGCAACTAGGTGGAGAGCAAACCCAGCAGATCAAAATGTTCTCTTGCTAACAGCATTATAAAGTTACTTCTTCACTAGAAATGTTCCTCCGAAAGGTGACGCAGGTTTGCTGTGTTCATATCCTTTACAAATATGCGCATGAAAGGCGACTCGTGAGGAGGGAAAGAGGGGCTGGGTGGCCGCTATAGAGGAGGTAGAGAGGCGGGGCTTGTCACACATCTTGTTTTGGTCTACAGACATTGCTCAAGCACCACCTAGTGGTGAAATATGTCTTACTGCTCTATCTTTTAAACAAATCACTTTCAGGTCAGCGACCGCGTTACCATTCTGGATTATGGGGCACTGAAAATTCATAGGATCCAGAGGGAGGATGCAGGGATGTACCGCTGTGTGGCCAGGAATAGCTTTGGTTTGGCCTTTTCAAAGCCTGTCACCATTGAAGTGCAAAGTATGAATTTCAAAGTTGTTTTACTTTCTATGCTTGTATGAGCAAATTTACTTCCAGCAATCAGAATTTCATTCTGTGAGGTATTTTATGTGTGTTTAAAGGAATCTAGTACTCTGTTTTATGTCTGCTCAGCTCCAGCACGACTCCTGAGAGTCCCAAAAGAGAAGAGAGCAGATTATGGTAGCCAGATAACCCTGGAGTGCAACGCCACAGGAAATCCCATCCCCACCATCACCTGGCTGGAAAACGGGAATGCTGTGAGTGATTGGACTTAATCTATGTGCATATGCATGCAAACGTTATTGACATTGGACATTTAAAAAGGTTTGTCTTTGTTAGTTTGTCCTTTTCTACGTTATAACCCATTCTTATTGTCTGCACTCAAAATTACAAAATGTAGTACATTTTTAGAAAAGTATGTAATTAATCTTTTACAACGCTACACAATAATGGGAACCGTGTTCAGTTGTATGATTACTGCACAATTATAGATGCCGAAATATTTGTCTGTATTTATCAGCATGCATTATTTTTTTCCTTTGGAATTTGTCAGACTTTTATTTTTAAAGTTTTCAACTGCCACATTAGTGTTCTCTATGCGTAGCCCCGCCCCCCCCCCCCCAAAAAAAAGTCACAGCTTACTAAATAAACAAATAATTTTATTAACTTTTTTCTATATTTTATCTGCGTTGAATGTTGGATTTAATTGGCAACATGTTATTTTTGCCCCTCAAGTAATACAATCTGATAAAGTATATAAGAAATAGTATAAAAAAAGAAACAATTGATTGAGATTAGGTGCTTTTATTGTGTCCTGTGGAGCTTCTATCATTGGTTTAGAGCAGAGGTCATCAATTTTTTTCAAATTCAGAGCTACTTCATCGGTGTTGTCTGATTTGAAGGGCTACCGGTACTGACCTTTGAACTAGAAGAGTCAAAGTTCACCTTATTTTATGTAAAATAAACACAATTTTCATGCTTTTCTTCTTTAAATAAACAGTTTAATTAAAGTGTTCCATAACTGGACCATGTGTCCTCTTTTATTGCAAGTCAAAATATTGTCACCCTAATATAGAAAAAAGGGTTTGTATTTACTTTGTAATGAGCCATTTCTTCCAAAGCCAAAGTTCTTTAACAAAATATATCCACAGCATAACAGTGCAGTCGGATCCCCGAACTACAGCAGTTATGCTTTCAGAGGTCTTCTTTATATAAAAACATATTAATGCATTGAGTGGCTGTTTTCACATGTGTGCAAGGCTCCCTCCAGGATGATGGGGGGGGGGGGGGGGTCATCTATCAACTTGCACACAGAACATCTTCTTGTTGAAGTCGATATCTTATGAGCAGCTTCTAATCCCTTTTAAATTACAGGGGTGTTGCAATGTTTTAAAATACATAAATGCATTTGTTCGACTGATCCTTGACTGGATAAGTCAACAGTGAACATTCATTAAAATAAAGATCGAAATTGATGCAACCTTTATTCTGTTCTCTAATATATCCTTTTCCTCTGAGGGTGCAAAAAGGGACTTGCCCCTTTGTGTCAGAACCGAAAAACAATCCAGGACCAGATAGTAGTAAGACACAAATGACATCTTTTGGCATTTGAGTTCAATTCTCTCAAAAGGAAGAAATACACAAGGTCACGAAAAGTAAACAAACAAAAAACGACAACTGGAAAATACAAAGAAACCGCCTGTTGACACAAAGGTTACGTCATGAGTGGACACTCATGACGAAACAAAAAAGAAAATATGTCAGCTTGAGATTATGGATACCCAGACATTGAATCCTTTACCCCTACAAACTCTTTTAACAAAGTAAGGATCTTACCTTGACTTCCATTCATTTGCAACTCGTTCTATGGCCTGACTCTTACCCTAACCCGAAACCTAACCTTTATCAGTATATACCTAACCCTAACCCTAATTGAGACCTCAGTCCTAAACCTGACCTCCTGCCCAGAAAAAAGTGAAGACCAAAAAAAGTCCTCAGTTTACATCAAAGTCCTCACTTTACAAGTAAAATGGGTAAAAAAAATAATCATTCAGCTGCAATTACACACACACACACACACACACACACACGCACACACTCACTCACTCACTCACTCACTCACTCACTCAGCAGTTAATGAGCTTTCAGACTGTCTATTGGATCATAGATATAAACGGCAGGGAATTCTCATCATGGCGACAGAGCTTTGAACAGATTGCCCCACAGTTATCTAATAATACACATCATTATCAGGTTTGATTAGATTGCTTTTATTAAATGAGAGCGTGACATGAGGATTCTGCCATGAATTGGCCCAAAACTGTTCCATAGTAAATGGTGAGAATCAAAGCCTGACTAATCTATGCATGTTTTTTTGGCTTATGATTAATGTAGAACGTCACACAGTTTGTGTTTTCAACAAGGACACTTATATCACATACCGTCTGGGGCTTTTATAGTCCTGGAGGCTGGCTACAATGTGATTACAGGCCCGTAATAGTTGTAAATATGAGGTCTGCTTGTGTGCCTGTGGGTGTGCGCTGATTAAAATTACTGTGAGAGGTGATTTTCTGGCAGCTTGTTAAGGCCATTAATACGCATCAGCAGGGCCAGGTCCTAAAAACAGGCCGTGCGAAAAGCAACTTCAAACATAGACGCAGCCACATGTCAGCACCTAGCCTAGCTCCACTCGCTCAGACATAGCCACACTGCACACGTTGTTTATCTTAGATTGAAGTGTGAATCCAGAAACCCAACTAACAACACGCTTATTGTTTACATGCATACATCATCACTGGGCATGCCGATGATCTTCAAATGAATATAGTTCATTATGACGCCTAGATGTAGGTTCTTATGACGGAAAGTACGTCACGTGCCTTTACTGTTGTTGTTTCATATCTGGAGTGAACACGCGTTAATCCGTATAAATTTCCCCTAAAGTTCAATTTAAAAATAAACGTTAAATGTTATGTTTGAATTATTGGTTTTGAAGCTAAGCTTCAAAGATATTCAGTTATAAAATCTCAGTTCCAGATACGCCTTTTTGCTGCCTTTCACATGGAATTACTATTACAATTTTGCAGGAGTTTCTACATGGAACAAAGAAAGAGGATATCAATTACTTTTCAAGTGTTATTTTGGGTTATTTACTCTAGCTCGCTTTTCAGTTTTAAAAGAATTACTAAGGTTGTATAATTAATGGAAAAACTGTTCAGCTGCATCACTGAAAGCATAAGATTAAACACTTTTTTTCATGTAAAACTTCTTACCTGAACTGTATCCATTATTTATTTTCTGACCCTTCTATGATTTTATTTCTAGGTCTCAGGGGCCTCCGTGGAGGAGACCTTGGTGGAAGACGTAATACTGTCTGTTCTCAAAGTGACGGTGACCAAGTCAGCTTTGTATACGTGTGTGGCCTCCAACAGACACAGCGGTGGAGCAAACACTGTAAAAAAAAGTGCCAGGGTCGCTGTTACGGGTAAAGTATAGGAAATAGCTTCAATTTCACATCAAACTGTTTACTCAGAGCAACAAAAGACAAACAGAACTGTTTCTATCTTCCTTTATTGGTGAGGGGTTGTTTGTGCCCAGCTGCTTCTTTGTGTTGTGCTAGCTGCTAGTTGGTTGTGCCTTATGTTGCTTCAGCTGCTTCTTGCTTTAAACTCACAGTCATCCTGAAGTGACAGTGGCCACACCTGCATACACACTCTGCTTCCACCTGGGTGTCCCTCAGTCCCCTCACAATTAGCGAAGACATGCAGAGACAAGCACTATGGCTGATTTTTCCTTAAAAAGATTCAAACTTACTACTCCACTTTGTCTTTTCCGTTTGTCTTCAATCTTCGTTCTTATTGTTGTGCTTGGACTCATCAAAACGGCGTCTTCTGGATATTGCTTCTTTCCTAAAGACTGGAGGTAAGACTTATGCCTTACAGCTTACTGTTTTGTGGTTACTGTGATGTTTAATATTGCACGCAATGCCTTCCATGTTCATTGTCACTCTTAGTAAAGATATTGTTGTACTAAAAATCATAGAAAATCTAACGTTTCATTTTGGGTATGTTTAGTTAGAAAAAAAATCTGCTATTAACAATTATATATTTTTTTACATAATGTCTTATTACTTTGCACAAGCTCCTTCTATGAGGAGAACAGCACTCGCTGACTTGGAAATTGGCACTTAGTACATCTTCTCCACGTTTAGATGGCTAAATTTGTTGAGTTGCTCCGAGATGATTGGCTGACTTACTATACTTGTTAACACACAGTTGAGCAAGTCTGCCTAATAAAGTGGCCAGTGAGCACAGATGGGTCGTGATTAGTTTGAGGATTATGATAGGAGTATAAAAAGGTGGATTGTGTCCTTGAGAAACAATTTTTCATCTTGATCTGGAAACATCATTATGATCATTATCACGATTAAAGACCCAGTCAGGACTGATTTTGAGGTTGCTGATGCAGATGATTTTGAGATTGTTGCTGTTGTTGCAGTAAAGCTCCATTTGACTAAACCACAGCGTTCCAATTGAAGTCATGAACAAAACAGTGTGAGTAATTTATTTTCTGCTGCTATATTTTGACTTCTTAATTTTCCGAAGTCATTCAAGCAGGATCATCCTTACTTGGATGGCATGTGTGGTTCGCCATTTCCTTAGTCATGAGTGCATTGTCAGACCTTTTACACAGCTTTGCCAGGGGGTATGAGTAAAGGTGGAGGGCACAGTGTTCGATCATTTTCAGAAGTTGTTTGTCGTAGGGCTGGGCGATAATTCAATAACAATATATATTGATCGATAGACGTATATAGTTCAGTAAAATGTTAAATAGAATAACAGTTTTCCTTCCTTATGCATAGCCATGTAGGTTAATACTACAGTCATTACATCCTCCCAACCAATCAAACGCAGATCAAGGAATGCTGATTCACCAAGCTCCGCCCCCTTCAAAGAGTTCAGAGAGGATGCCTTCTTTTTTCTTTTTAACAAAAATTGTAGTTTTGGTAAAAATTTGGTTGAATAAAGGGTTGAGTTTGAATTCAGTGTTTGTGTGTTCTTTATCTAAAAATAGGTCGCTAAGCAACAGCATAAAAAGGCCAGGGCTGGACTTAAAATATATGTTTTGAATTTGTTGATAATTATCGATATCAATCCATATGATTCCTACTTGATCAATATGCTTCCTTTCAATATCGTCCATCCCTAGTTTGGTTCTTTTGACTCTGCCAAAAAATGAAATGCAGTCTTAGTGTGCCAACCACCTTGCTATACTTTATCCACCTACATGCAAAATTTGAGCTTTTATGCATCACAGCACTGGCTGCCACTTTGGACAATGTGATCAAAAACATGGCATTACTAATGGACATGAATAAGTAACACATGCATAGTTAGATTTAAAAAAAACAATAATGCATTGGGAAGTGACTGTTTAAGGAAAATGAATGGCCTAAGAGGCTTTGGATTACAGGTCAGAGACAGGTTAAATGGTAACATTTCACCGTGGTTCGACAGCTTAAGTCCACATCTGGACTGTAGAAACCGTAGACCTAGAAGGAAAGAAAAAAGGATAAATGGTCACAGTTTAGTTAGATTTGAACTCTGCACAGGCATCCTTTTCCCCCAGATGTGACATATGGAGTTTGTAAATGCTGCATCACAGAATGACAGCAGAAACCTGGGTCCGGTACAGCGATCAGATCATCATTCAGAGGAGTCAAAACGACAGACAAGGATGAGCGTGTTTCCAGGCCTGAGGAATAATAGGCAACAGAGAAGGGAAATCAAGGAGTCAAACTCAAGGGCAAAACAGGAATAGAGGGAGTCTGGCGCACAGGCAGGCAGGGTTTTACACAAGATGTGACAGATGTTCATTCACGAGGCAGCGAGGAAGTCCAACAGACAGCATGCAATCTATGTAAACCATCCACAGCCGTTTTCATGATCAACATCTGGATCACGTTGAAGAGAGATTGCAGGTGAAGAAGTTCTCATATTTTCATGGACCATCTGCCAAAGCAGTAAAAGAGGGGCGATTTTTTAACTTCTGTTTTTTTATTTTTTTATTTCCTTAGGTGAGAAATAGTGTTACAGTAAAAATGGGATGAACAGTAAATACCTTTTCAGAACATGAACATTTTCTAATTCTACATCAATTTGACTATACTCGGATAACTTCACTCCATGATAAATGATAAAGATCATTTTTAAAAAAGAATAGGTTCCTTACTGTAATTTCACATCCTGTCTAAATTGGTGTAATTGGAGATAATTACATATGTACAGTGTTTTGAAACCGTATTTGCTTTGCTTACATATTTCTTCTGCTTTTGCTTTCTTGTCAGACTTAAAAGTTTCAGATCATCAAATAACTTTTATTACCAGACAAAGTTAACCCGAGTTTTTTAAAAGAACAATTTTATTTATTATGGGGAAAAAGCTATTTAACCTACCTGGCCATGTGTAAAAAAAACGAAACTCATTGTCCCCTGTTTTAGATCATGAATTAACTTTGATTATCCACATTTTGTAGAAAGTTGAGTTTAGTTTCACTCATCACTCCTGGTCTTCAATACTGCCGACATTTAGAAGCAAGAATTCAGTAAAAAACAAAATTTCTGACAGCATGAACCAGGTCATCATGGCCCAATCTAATTGAATTTGAAGACAGGTGAAAAAGCAAAGTTTCAAAAAGGTCGAAAAGTAATTTGTAAGGCTATGGGACTCCAGCGGGACTCATTACCTGTGGATACAGAAAACAGTGGGGAACCTTGCCATAAGAGGCCTGAATTAGCAACATTTCTCAACGAATAAAGCAACAACAATTCCAGGAGGTTAGCATAGAACCTATAAAAAACATATAGAGCTCAGACTGGCAGACAATCTCACATTTGACGAAAAACATCCTGATGATGCTCAAGACTTTGGGGTAGACATTTTGTGGACTGACGAGACAAAGGCAAAAGGTTTCAGTGTGTTTCTTGCTACATGAAATGTAAAGTTTAACGCAGCATTTTAAGCATCGTAATAATTTAAAATCAACTATCAAACAAGGTGGTAGTAATGAGATAATTATCGACTGATTTGATAATTTGGGACCTGGATGATAAACTGATGTTGATGGACTCATGAATCCTGCTCTCTAGCAGAAAATGGTAAGGGAAAATGATAATTTTATGACATTGAGCAGCATGGGATTGATCTGAACCACACCAGCAACTCCACCTCTACACAGCTAAAACAAAAACTACGTATAAGAGTGACCGAGTCAAACTCCAGACGTAAATCTATTTTAAATGCTGTAGCAAGATCTTAAACTGGCGGTTCATTCCACAATACCCCGAGAGTTAGAAACAGTTCTGCAGAGGAGAAGTTCCCTGAATTCAACCACAATGATTTGTTAAAGACTGACATTTATGGCAAATGGCTGATGGCACCAGCTGCTGCCAGGATTAAGGCGGTAACCGCTTTTTCACAAGTTGGGATATGTTTAGATCATTATTTTCTCTTGATAAATGAAATGAATTGAATCATTGGAAAGCTGAGTTTACTCAGATTATCTTCATCTGATATTTAAATGAGTTTGATGATCTTTGTGTTGCTTGTTCTGGCAAACAAGCAAAACAATATATACAGTATATATATATATATATATATATATATATATATATACACTGTATATATTTATATATATATATATATATATATATATATATATATATATATATATATATATATATATAGGACAAATACTTTTTCACAGCACTGTACGTGTCCTTCCAACAGACTTCATCAGGAACAACAGACACCTGACAGACATAGAGGCATCACAGGCTACTGCAGTGCATATCGTGGAGATGTGTGTCGCTCAAATCTCCAAGAAAACTCTCTGGTTTTCTTCAACTCCTCCCTCCTGGACCCTGAGGAGATGCAGGAGTACCTGGTTCACAGCTGGTGGACTGAGCTAGAAGGCCTGAGTGGGCTGTGTAGCCCAGCTGCACTCTCACTGCTGTGCCACTCCGCCTTTCCGGACTGCAACCCATCAGGTGTAGGATCGACACCGAAACCGGTTTGCAGGTAGTGTGTGGTGTCCTTGTTCTTTATTTCCCTTTGGGCAGTTTCTCAGTTACTGTGGAAAAGCAGCAATAAATCAGTTTAGGGCATGGAATCATCTTAATTTTATTCTTTTCATTGTCAAATCAGAGAACACTGCCTGGCAGTGAAGGAGCTCTACTGCCATAAGGAGTGGTTGACGCTGGAGGGGACGGGTTCAGTTCAAGCCGGACTCTTGAGCTCGGTCACGGGGTCCCAGACTTTCACATCACTGGTGCCCAACTGTCAGGCCTTACCGAGTCTTCACACTGCCCCAGATGGTTGCACATACATTCCCTTTGTCGGTAAGATATATCTTCTCCAGACTGTGAGGAGAGTTTTAAGGACATTTTTGCTCAAAGGATAGTTCAGATTTTTTGTTTTTAAGTGTGTATTTAATCATTGTATTTTAATCATTGTGGGTAGATTTAAATATCTGAAAGGCCAGGGTGGGACAGGCTGCAGGTTATAAAACTGTATCATCTGCATAGAACAATAATAGGGTATGCAGCTTAAGTTTACACACTTTTTTTTAGGAAAAAACAACAATCCAAGTAGATTATTTACAGCCTTCTATTCTTTGGTCTTTGACCACTTTGGGTTACATTAGCCAATAAATGTTCCTATTGATATTACCATATTTATCTTTATTTTATTTCAGATCTCCAAAAAGATCAGATAACAAGTAAGTGTGAAAAGACAAACCAGAAGAGAAAAGTATGGCTGTGAATAAATCAGCAGCGTCCTGAATGACCCAGTTTTTTTTTTTTAACAGCATCTTGTTACAATGACAGAGGTCGCTTCTACCAAGGCAGTATGAATATCACAAGATCTGGAATACAGTGTCAGCCATGGAACCAACAGGTATACTAACATAAACTGGTGTTTTTGTTTGCTTATAAATGTGTTTTTAAGCAATTGCAGTCCTACAGAACAGCATGCATGGTTGTTATTACCAATGTAAAGTTTTTAGAAAGTCAGAAAGGGGACTCAGAACGGCTCAGTCTGGCTTCTTATAGAGGCATGAATGTTGTTTGGCTAAAGAAAACGCCATTTGTAGAAATTATTTCTTGCAAAGTTGCGGACTTTTAATATTTGCTAACATAGTATATCCAGCATATATGAACTATTTCTGTTTTAGTTATTTTAAACTGTTGAAGTCAACTAAAACACACGGTCTACTTCTGAAACGCTATTAACTGCCATGATGATTTATTGATAATGATGATTTATTTTCACCTTTACAAAATGCCCGCTGATATGACATCTTTATACTACAGCCAAGGGAATTACTAGCAACTTAACTTCACAAAATCTGAACAAACCTTTTAAAAGCATTCCCAGCATCCCATACTCTGACTGCTGAAACATGCCTTGGGAGAGAAGGTCGTAAGTCCTCTCAAGATCCACGAAACATATGTCACTGGACGATCAAACTCCCATGACCCCCTCAGCACATCTGCAAGAGTAAAAATCTGGTCCACTCTTCAGTAGCCAGAACGACAGCCACACTGCTCCTCCTGAATCTGAGGTTTGGTCAAAAATCCCTTGATAGTTAGAGCTAACTAACTCTCTGGCTCCCCTTCTTAAAGCCACGGGCTAAAATCATTTCTTTTTGCTCTATCTTCCGAACTAGCAGTGGGTAAAAAAATGCTGATTTAATATTTTAAAAGAACAAACAACTTTGAACGTGTTCTCCTTCCTTCGTAACTGAAGAACTCTTTCAAACGTATCCAAATCCCCAAACATGCAGGGTACTGTACTGTGTGGATAAACTAGGAGGAGAGCTATACCTGAGGTTCCCGAATTCCAGCTCTACCATTTTTTTATTTTTTTTTATTTTTTTTACAGATGCTTCGATCCGTTTTTTATCAAGCATCCCAGATCCCTACCCAGAAACAGAGACACCTACAAATCGCTGACAAGCTCAAACCCAGGCCCACATAGGCAGGCGTTCAGGGGTTAATCTCCCCACAACCCAAAAGCCTCTTTATGTTTTTACTGCTTTCCTCACTTGGAGGGTCTTTTTGGGTGAACTGTTACTACCCTCCTGTGCCGTGTTGTGCGTATGTGTGTGAGTGTGTGTTTGTGCCAGGTCAGCAGAGAGGGAGGAGCATCTTATGTCACATCCTGCCTCTGGAAGCAATTAGCTTTCACACGCATATGGTAAACAGACTCCTGCACAGTCTCTCTCTCTCTCTCTCTCTCTCACACACACAGAGAGTGGAAAAGGTTATGTTCGTTCACGTCCAAAGATATATACGTTTGCTCAATCGAGGAAACAATTGCCATCTAATACAACTCAGATGTCGGTGTTTTCTCTGTAACCTTCTGTTGCTTTGAACTAGTGTTCACAGATTACTCAATCTTTCCCTTCCTTCCTTCCCACACACACACACCCAAAACCATTTACGGGTGCATATATACCGCGAGAAGAATACGTTGATTTAAACGGTATCTCTGTTTGTGCTGCACTTGGCAAATCTACAAAGTAAGATTGGTTGATTCATTCTTAAACTGAAATAAATAATCTGCTGGAGACAACTGAAGTCAGCCCAATTAAAAAGTTACTGGGGAAATGTTTATGACATCTTTTTGCCTAAATGGATTTGGATACCACTGATGAGTTGACAGTTTTTCTTTGAAGAAATTACTCCATTTTCTCTAGGAATGTTTGAGCCACTACATCTTGAGAGTTGGAGTAAAAGGGTCTGACGACCACGCAAAACCTAGGAGTAGGGGTAATAGCATTCGAATCACACTGTTCCAGCCCAGTTTGCAGTCTACAGTATTACTATTTTTTTCCTCCTCAATTCTCCATCATGGCTTTAAATTTATCTCAAAAGCCATGTACAAGAAATACACACAAACCAATCATGCATAAAAAAACATTCTTGTCAATACCAGTTGTTTTCTTCTTATTTTTTATTTAGATTTTAAGCCTTCCGCTCATTTAGGCATGCGTGAGTGATAAACTTTAAAAAAAAACATAACATTAAATAGCAAATTACAGTCATTTATCTACAGTTTGTTTTGCTCTGCAAAAACAGAAGGTTTACCAAATGCAGTTTTACAAAATGCAGGGATCATCAAACTGTCTCCCACAGATGTGGAAGTGATGTAAAAGCTACATATACCAATGGATGCAATGGTGTATACACAGTAAAAAAGACAGATGTACTGATTGTCGTAAAGATCTTTGTAAAATTATCTAGTTTTAATTTTAGATGTTATATTGTATTCCAGTGTTAGTGAAAAGACATCCTTTTAAACTTGACTGATGCATTTTAACGATACACTGAAGGTTTTTGGTAAGCACCCAACTTTCCTTTCCTCCTTAAAAGCATTGTAATAGCATCAGGGGGATGATTTGTACTGGAAATGTTTTCCCAAAGGGCAATGCTCTGATCAGAGTGTTATGAACTCCTTAATGACTGTTGCAGGCTCTTTACGCTTGCCCTGAGATGAGGTACTTCCAGTAATCTTTAAGGATACAAAGAAACAAACCATAGGTCTCATTGCTAGTCAATGTTGAACCAGTTATCCAGTTTATTGGATGTCGACCTGACAGTTTTGTTTGGAGTAATCCAATTATACGAAAAAGCACAATGTGAATAACATCTTTGAATAAAAATGGCAATGAGGCAAAACATGTCATGCGTGATGCGTCATTTTTTATTTTGGCTACTTGGAAGGAAGGAAGGAAGGAAGGAAGGAAGGAAGGAAGGAAGGAAGGAAGGAAGGAAGGAAGGAAGGAAGGAAGGGAGGGAGGGAGGAAGGAAGGAAGGAAGGAAGGAAGGAAGGAAGGAAGGAAGGAAGGAAGGAAGGAAGGAAGGAAGGAAGGAAGGAAGGAAGGAAGGAAGGAAGGAAGGAAGGAAGGAAGGAAGGAAGGAAGGAAGGAAGGAAGGAAGGAACGAAGGATTAGTGTAAGTGATGCCTGGTGATTTCTACTAATGCACAATTAAGGAGTATGACTTCAGTTATAAGTGCTGAAAGCGTACAGACCTTAGGTATAAATATATAAACATTAGAGAAAAAAAACAGGGTTAAACCAGAAGAATAGAAATATCCTTTGTTGTCCCACGATGGGGGAAGTCAGGATACCAGCAGCAAGGTGAAACGCAAATGGAAGCATGTGTTCATCAAAGAAACAGCCTGAGGGAAGAAACTGTTTCTTTAGTTTTTTTTTTTGTTTTGTGCAAATAGCGCTTTGTAGCACCGACCTAAAGGTGACAATCTAAATAGTGTCCAGAATGGGTGAGGTCTCCAGACATGTTAGCTGCCCTTTTTCTGACCTCTACAAGTCCTGGATGGAGTGAAGGTCAGCCCTCGATTATCCTCTCTGCAGACCTAATTGTTCGTTGCAGTCTGGCTGGTCCTGTTTTGTATGATCGATACAGTATCACACACATGAATCATGTAAGAACACTCCAGTCATTATGTTTAATTTATTTCCATGGCACGTTTGTCTCGATCTGTCTTACAACAAGCAAACTGCACAAAGGGAGACTGTCCAACATTGTAAGCCATTGTAGCACTGTACAGTCCTTACCGTCCAAAGTAAAAATCAAATAAAAGTTAAGTCCTGTTCAATCGTCATGTACAATGGTGGGACACGATCTTTTTAGCTAGAGTCATAAAGACGGAAACTGGCAGGGGGTCGAGTGTGTGTCGCTGAACACTCGACCCCCTGGAAAATATGACTAATTTCTCCTCATTCTGATGTTAGGTGTAATGTGTGTAATGATGAGGCGGAATGAGTCACCCAGACAATTGCTGCACTCAAGAAGCCAATAAAATGAGCTGGACATTCACTAATTGCATCTTCAAAGGGACTGACGCATTCAGCTGCACATTTCTTATTTGCACAAGATGAGCAGTTTAAGCGCTCAGTATAATTCAGCAGATTAGGTTGCAGCTATTATGGAGTAATACAAGATGGATAATGTGGTGAGATTGCACCACTTTCTAAAGCTGTTCATGACATCATGGTGCATGACTAAAGTAACCTGACCAGCAAGACCTGATAAAGCACTATAGTACCTCTGTTTTATTGCCATGAAATACAGCCCTTCTTGTGCATTGGAATACATTTTCTGTGAGAAAAAGTTGTAGGTTTCTGAGAGTGCTACAAAACATCTGGAACGCAAAAGTAGTTGGAGATGGAGGGATTCAGAAGATAAAAACAGAGTCCTGTTCACTACTGAGAGTCAGCGCCTTATTGTTACTTTGCATAGAAGAATTGTTCATAATAATAGATCTTGTGTGAGCAATTTGCTTAAAACATTTGTTACACAAAAACACATTGAATCCAACCTTCTCAGGTGATAGGTTCATGCCACATCCCCTGGGAGGGATTTAACTGTAAAGAAATCACTTTGTGCCCTGAATTTGTTGAGCTGTAACAACACTGCACACTAAGCATAAGTACTAGAATATGTAATTTTCTTCAAATAAGTGATATCGGATTTGGTTTATGCTATGAAGGTTGATCATATGTAATTAGTCCTTTCTATTTCTGCTTACCCAATTCCTTTTGTCCTGCAGGTCCCCCACCAGCACCGTCTATCTGTGGACGTCATTCCAGAGCTGATGAACTCTGAAAACCACTGCAGGAATCCCGGTGGAATCAGCGACAAGCCCTGGTGCTACACCTCGGATCCGAATATACGCTGGGAGTACTGTGCTGTGCCCCAGTGCGGCGAAAGAAGCACAGCTCCAGGTTCTCTTTTAATCGTCATTTACTTAATTCATTCAGATTCTAACCATCCCCTGTACTCTGATTCACAAACAAACAGGAAAAAAAGCAAATGCTGATCCTTTTAAAACGGCAAAAATGTTGCGCATGTCCATTTTCACTCCAAGCTCAGGATGTATCAGTAATGAGTTGACCCTAAAATGTGTATACCCCACTGGCTGTGGCAAATACAATAAACATCAGACATGATGGAAAAATTATTTTTATATACCACAAATCCATAATGATGAATTTCTATTGCATGCGTTGACATAAAATCATAAGCAAAATGTTGAACAATATAGCTTTAAAAACAATGACTGTTGACTTCTTCGACGATATTACAAACGGCACAAAGGGAAAACAGTTCCATTTTAATTTTCAATAGTGTGATGACCACCACCTCATTATTAACGTTAATAAAACTAAAGTAATGTTGGTCGGCCCCAAGTCAGCAGGTGACAACTCCTCACTCCTTATCCGTGATCAGCAAATAAACCAGGTTGTTACAGATATCTGGGTGTTCACCTATGAAACCAGTTTGGATGGGACATTCATGCTAATACGTTGTGCTCCCGATTACAGCAGAGAGCGTATTTCTTACGCAGCCTCTGGGTCTTTGGCATTGACCCGAGGATTATGTTTTTATTTCATCAGGCTTTATTTCATCAGGCTGAAGTATTATCAGATATGGAATGTCAACATGGTGTGGTAATCTGTCTGAACTTAATCATCTGGTCAAGACGGCAATGAGGGTCTCAGGAAGGACTGATTATTCCTCTCTGCAGTCGATTTACGAGGAGTCCGCTCTCAGGCTCGCACAGAGAGTACGGACTGATCCCGCTCGTATCCTCTAGTCCTAACATGAATTGCTACCTTCTGGCAAACGGTATAGAGCACCCATAGGGCATACTTAACAGGCATATCCATTCATCCCTACCTCCATCAGATTGCTAAACAATGTAGGCATATAGTGTGTGGACCAGGGACGTGCAGAGGGGGGGGCGGAGGGGGCTTGAGCACCTGCCCCTTTGCCCCCTGGTGCCCAAAGTGCCCTTTTGTCAGTGTTTTTTTTTTTTTTTTTTTTTTTTTTTTTTTTAATTTATTTATTTATTTATTATTATTTATGTGTGTGTGTTTGTTGGTGTGTGTGTGTGCATGATGCATGTCCAAAATAATAATAATTTAGATCTACCCTGGCTGGTTACATGATCCACATAACGTGCCCTCACTCTGCCCTACTTTTCCTCTCGCAGCTCCCTTCTCCGCTGCCTCGCGCTGCCTGGTCTGTCCTGCCCCTTTAAATCTGCAGCACACTTGACTGTGCTCTGTGCTGTTTAACTCCACTGTCATTGGTTATACTGCTTTAAATCCCGCCTTCACTCTTTCTGATTGGCTGTTTTCTAGTGTGTCTGTGTGGGTGCTTGCTTGGAGCGGAGATTTCAGTTTTGATTCATACAGGGATACCGCGGCCGGTTACCACAATCAATACTAGGCTACGAAACTAGTCCCATTTAAGAAACTAAATATTATCTGCAGTAAAATAGGTGAAAGCTGCTGAGTGCAGTTCTGTAAAGAAGCAGGCGGGAGAGTTTTGATTTATGGAACTTGTAAGTAACCAACATTAGCATCTCAAAATAGCATCTAATTCTGAAGTATAATGCATTTATCAACAGAAACCTAATCTGTTTTCTAAAACTAAATATTCTGTGCCAGGCAGGAGTTCTGAAGACTGCTGGAAAGATGGAAAAGCAAAGACTGTAAGCTTAGACTATTAAAAATTCAGATTCTTAGCCACAGCTGCCTGAAAAAGAAAAGGTGAGGGTTTCCCTTTTACCAATATTTCGTTGTCATTATTGCTTTCATTTTTTGTTGACCCTTTGATGCAGTTCAGGTATAAATAGCAGGTGATATTTCTTTTACATGATATACAACACAACAAGACTATATGCTGCCTAAACAACTGCTATATTTTGTTTAGACTTTTGCTTATTTATAATAGCATAATTAGGATTTCACAAAATGATAGTGCTATTTATTTCTCTATTTTTACTTCTAGAATTAGAATTACGACAAATAATTATCGTACAAAGCTTTCCACACTGTCCATTAGTAAATTAATACAAACCAGGGTCAGAGCTAGACATTCTTATCATCAGGGGCTTAGCCCAAAAAATATTACTTCATTACGAGGGTAATTTGGTACACCAAAAAAGTAAAAATGATTTAATCTGTTGATGTTGTCGTAAAATGTATTTAATATAGGCCTTAACATATCTTAACGTTTAATCTGCTGTTCTTTAATAGTCTTACTAGTATATACCAATAGTATGTTGTTCTCATTTGAGTGATGAAATGGACAACCACTCATGTAACAGATCAGTTTTAGTGTCACTAATCTTACTCAAAGTACTGTATTGGGTCCTCCATGCTCCTTATGTATAAAGGTTTACTGCACATTTAAACATTGAAATCTCACTATTGTTAGGGAAATAATTAGTTGTCTCAGAGGATGTATGTAAGGAGAAGCTGTTGTCTACACTTCAGATATATGATGTAAGAAATGTGTTTGGAATGTTAAGATAAATTACATAAAATGGGCTAAGGAGAACATCTACAACCCAGTTGTACATTTGTTGAAGTTTGAATTTAGTATTTGAAATGCTGTCAGTGTCAGTGACGCTTCTACTTCCAGTGCAGAGTAAATACAGTACATGTATTTGCAGTCCCTTGAATGTATAATTTTGCTGTTTTATGATGCAGACAGAGTATCTTAGATTAAAAAAAAAGGGTGGGGTTTATCTCTCCACATTTCCATATCTTCAAAAGAAAATAGAGGATATATCTAGATAACAGACATATTTTGAATATATTTGGTTTAATTGATAAGTTTTTACCATCTGTCTCTGTTGCTGGTAAGTTCAAATGCAAACTTTTTCAAAGTGGGAAAAAAGCCCCAATTCAACGTTCATCAGATCGGAAGCTGCTTTATAATTTATAATAATAATTGAACTTTATTGATCTCACAATGGAGAAATTCACTTATGCATCTTTACCCATCCCCTGGGGGAGCACTGGGCTGCCACTGTGCGGTAACCTGACTCACGGCAGATGTATGTCGCTCCGCGTAGCTTCACTCACATATGTGAGTGAACTGACGTACATCTGGCGTGAATCAGGTTACCTGTGCGGTGCCAGGGGAGCAATGGGGGGTTAAGGGTCTTGCTCAGGGACCCAGAGTGGTAGTCTGTGGGAGTTGAACTCAGAACCTCTGGGACTCAAGCTCAATGCTCTAACCACTAGGCCACCAGATTAACAAAAAGCATCTGGTGTGTGTCGTGCTTATAAAATTTGTATAAATGTAGCAAGAAATACTGCTTTTTTCTTTAGACAGAAGAAACGCGTCCTGACGCTCAAGTCAAGCATAAAGAAATAGGAGCATGCATATTGCGTAGGACCAATGATGTCAGACCAATGAAGTGTCCCTAGGGTTGAAGTTTAAATTAAACCTACACCCTTGATTCCATGTTACATTCTTCATAGTATAGGTTGGTACATTTCAGCCGGATGTATAGCAAGGTATGTTTCTGTATCGTGTTTTAAATCCGTGGCCCATGTGCCCTCTTTTAACTTTGAGCACCTGCCCCTCCAACGGTCTCTGCACGTCCCTGGTGTGGACATATGAAGGCTTTGATGCTCTAGTGTGCTTTGTTGGTTGTTGGTATATATGCAGTCTGGTGTATTTTTTTATGTTTTTATTCTGCAGTACATGTTTTTGTTTCTGCACTTACTGTGGTGTAATGTGCAATATGTATATTTGAGTTTTTATTGATTGTATTTTATGGTGGCAGTTATCTATCTATCTATCTATCTATCTATCTATCTATCTATCTATCTATCTATCTATCTATCTATCTATCTATCTATCTATCTAGCTAGCTAGCTAGCTAGCGCTCAGAGCTGTGGTTGGTCTAGTACAGCAAGGAATTGTGCCCGTATTGTATCCATAAAGTCACTTACTCTTCTTGTAACATAAAGGCGTATTTTTTGTTATTAATACAGGTGAACTGTGCAGAACATTTTCATTTCTTTTCACTTAAACCTGGACGTGTCAATTGAGGCGACTGGCATTCCCTAAAATGCACTCAGTTTCATGTTGCCTATCAAGTACAACGATAATGTGCATGGATTATATGCATAATGTATAGTGTTTCATACATCTGGATTCCCTTTTCTTAATTTAAGCATGTGCCAGGAGGCCCCATGAAGGGTTGCTGAGGGCTTTGCACGGCTGCAAAGCAATATACCGAACTTTTGCTGTGAACAAGGCGTGTGACTTTGCTCCTACTGTTTCTGATAGTAAAGAAGCCAGAGCTTCCAGTGCCTGATCACATCCCTCGTCCCCCTCCCACGTCGACATCATCATCGCCAGCCTACTCAATGTCTGTCATTGTTGTCATCTTGACCTCGATGGCGATTGCAGCCTTCCTCACAATCATCATCCTTGGCTGCCACAGGCGGAGGAAGCAGTGGAGGAACCGAAAAAGGTAGAAAATCTAAAAGAAAAAAAATTAACCAAGAAGCTTGAAATATGATTTTATGTTTTCTGGTCTTTTCGCCATGTGCCTTTTGCTTCTGTCAGAAGAGAGATTGGGATCCCAAAGCTGAGTGCTCTTCCTTCTGAGCTCTTGCTGGACCGGCTCCATCCCAATCCCATGTACCAGAGAGTTCCTTTGCTGCTGAACTCAAAACTGCTGGCCCTCGAGTATCCCCGCAACAATATCCAATATGTCAGAGATATTGGGGAGGGAGCTTTTGGACGGGTTTTTCAAGCCAGGTAAGAGAGAAAAATCATTGAGAGGGGAAAGGAATAAAAAACAGGGTGAAACATACTTTTACAATATCTGTTCAATTTGGCAACAGTGTAAAAAATAAATATTAAGGCAGCAGAACAAGGGTCTACAGAGAGATGTTGACATTCCTCACCCAGAGGAAAGAGAAAAGGATTGAGACGGGGCTAAGACAGAGGGAAGGATATCATACGTCAACAAGGGTACTGGTCATTTTGAGAACCAATGCGTCATTCACAAGGTCACAAGGGAGGCGGCCAGAGGAGTCACCTTCAATTTACCTTGAACCCCTTTCACAGCGGGACACAACAGTCTCACACTGATCACTTTCATCAGGCTAGACACTAAACCCGAGTCACAGGGCAGTTTTAGCCAAGCAGCGTTGTAA
Source organism: Fundulus diaphanus (assembly GCA_037039145.1). Classification (NCBI taxonomy): domain Eukaryota; kingdom Metazoa; phylum Chordata; class Actinopteri; order Cyprinodontiformes; family Fundulidae; genus Fundulus; species Fundulus diaphanus. Next base: position 9,775,629 of record CM073141.1, on the reverse strand, counting down.
ATCTGTCAACAGCTAATTTGTCAAAAATCTTTGAGCTGTACCTGGGTGTATTTAAAACCTGAACTGCAGTATAGTTGGCTGCGTCTGTCATCATGCAGGCCAGTGGATGCCATCTGCACTATTCCAAATAAGTTACTGGTTTTTATCTAAAAACTAAATCCTTTCCACATAGATTTATATCTAGAACATAATGAAAAAAATATCTCCTTCTTACTTATAAAGCTCAATCAATCTCTACCATATATTAGAGATAGGGTTGCTCCATATGTTCCTATGTTTGATACTTCAGGTTTACTGGTGGTTCCTAGTGTTTCTAAAAATAGAATGTGAATAGAATTGAATGGAACTTTTTACCCAAGTCCAGTGGGTATGTTGGCCATTTAATATGTCCGATGTTCACAGTATGACCATTGAAAGGTAAAATAGTACGATCATCTGTTGATCGTGGCAACTGCTAGAGGATGGGATATTTAAGATGGAAAGTGAGCAGTGTGTTTTCAAAGTGGATTTCTTAGAAACAAGAAAAAAAGTGCATGCATAAGGTTTTAGAGGGAGACTGACAAGGGCCACATCCTGACAGCTAGATGACTGGGTCATGGAGTCTCCCAAGAAACAGAGAGGGGTGAACCGGCGACCAGGTGAGGGGAAGCCAAGACTCACTGATCGACGTAGCTGGGACCAAAGGCTGGCCGTGCGGTCCAATCCAAAGGATGAGCTACTAAAGTTAAAATTGTTGAAGACGTTAGTGCTAGTTTTGGTAAAAAGATATCAGAATATCTTACATGTTTCTGCATATGGGGCTTCAGAGCTGTAGACCAGTCAAAGGGCATATGGTGAACCCTTTAAGCATGGCCTTGTTTAGTAGTGAAGCTGAAAGAGGCCATGCCATAAAGGAAAAATGGTTCAAGACTGGTTTAAGGATAACTAGACCTCCAGAGGTAATGTACTGTATATATGTGCACATATAAAAGATGGCACTGTTTTATCTGTAGTAGAAAGAGGGTGTGACCAACTGGACATTGTACAGTACAATATTTATTAGTGATGATGTTTTAAAACCTAACAATGCTTAAACCTTTCTGCATCTTTATCTCTGAGCTGCCTGATGTGGCAAAATTCTTTTGTGACGTACTAAAGCCCCTGATAACATTGCACACAGAGAAAGATTCATACTGATTGTATTATAATCTTTATGAACTATCTTCCTAAGAGCTTTTCTGTGACTGATTTGTGTCGTTTTGCTGCGCAATACATCACGGATCTCAGAGAATCTTCTTTTCTCATTGAACTTCAGCAAATCTTACAATCAGCCCAGTTACATTTAAGTCCAAAATCTCACAGTAAAAGCAAAACAAAATACAACCAAACACATGTCAGAGTCATTCAGAACACGGGCCAGGAAATAGAAATGGACTAAAATGTCCTTAACCGAAAACCACATCCTTTCTCTGAAACTTGATAGCTCTATTTTTTTCTTAGAGGATAGCAGAAGAAGCTCTACGCTCACACTGGAAGTCAAACAGAGTGAGTGTACACAAAATGCACACTGGGGCGGCAATCTCAAAAGAGGCTGTATTCTGTGCTACATGTATTCATTGGGGATTGTATGCATAAAAAAGTGTTTTCACTAAAAAAGTCCCATTTATGTTAATAGATCCAAGGTTTTACTCTTTGACTTATGCCAGTCTGATTTGCATCTTTTTTAGTGGGTGAGTTTTTCAAGTGTGTGTTGCTCCTAACAGCTTTGGGAACACTTTCCTATCAACTCTGACCATCGATGATTCAAAGTGAAACAAAAGAAAAACTTTAGTCATTGTATATCTCTGATGGTCACTAGTCTACTGTAGAGAAATATGTATATGTAGCTCAAACAAAAACTCAATGAGCAGGCAAGTGCTATTGTGGTTCAATCAGGGGTCATAATGTGACCTTGCCAACTGGACCAAACGGGGAGGAGAACCACAGTTAATCCAAATACCTTGTGACACAAAATCCTTAAAATGTGATTAAAATTAAATAATATGCAAGATTGGAGCAATTTTACAATTATTTAGTTTAGGCGGCTCAAAAGAAATGACGTTGTGGCAAAATGAAAATGTGCGGATCAGAATCAGAAATTCTGATTCTGATATGAAATATGTATGAAATAGAGTGCGGTGTGTAGGTGTAAATTAGGCTATTTCCTGTATGTGTAGATCACTTCTGGTTGCATTTAGAGCTGCTTTTTTTTTTTTTTTGCAAAAGCAAAATTGCTAAAATAGGAGGACACATTGTCAACTAACAGGAACTTAGAATTGGTAACGCATTTTGTAGAAACAGAAAACACTAAATATGTGGCACTCTTTCTGGAACACTGACAAATTCTGTGTGTATTATACGATACTTGCAGAGCGCCGGGCCTCCTGCCGACAGAACCTTTCACGATGGTGGCTGTAAAGATGCTGAAAGAGGAAGCCTCGGCTGATATGCAGAACGACTTTCAGAGGGAGGCGGCGCTCATGGCCGAATTCGACCATCCAAACATCCTGCGACTCTTGGGTTAGTAGGTTTGTTTGTCAAATAGAGAGAGATGGGGAGATCGTGTCTGCTTAAGGCTTCCTTACAGACAGCGATCGCAGCTGAAATTTACAATGAATATCTGGTAAACTGGTGAGTTTGTTTTAAGTATAAACACATGACAGAAGAAAAAGACAGACAGAGAACAGACAGAAAGAATGACTCCACAAACTAATAGACTGGAGGAAGCGCAAGCACAATGTCAAAGAACATGACAAAACAAAGAAAACAAAAACTACTTAAATTTACTAATGCACTACTACCATTTGGTTATAGTTTCCGGAATAAGAAAACAACTAAACAATTCTTGCAGCTATTAACACCAGCACAGCCCCCAATAAACTCTGTCCTTAGTATTCCTGGATCATTTCTTTTGTGCTGTTTTTGTGTCTCTGCTCTGTCTTTTCTAACCCCCAGGCGGTCACGGCAGACAGCCTTTCACACCGAGCCTGGTTCTGCTGGAGGTTTCTTCCTGTTAAAGGGGAGTTCTCCTCTTCACTGTCGCTACATGCATGCTTGGTAGGGGGGATTGCTCAACAATACATTGGAAATGACCGTCGACCGTCGCGGTGCGCTCTTTCAGGAAGAGTGAATGCTACAAGTCAATCACTCACGGCAATCTGCTGGGTTTCCTTGGATGGAAAACTTAACCAATCAGCCTGGATGATTTGATTGAACTGAGTTTGTAAAGTGCCGTGAGATGACATGTGTTGGGAATCGGCACTACCTCAATACAATTAAGTTGAATTGAATTAAGACTTTACAACATGGTTCATTATAGCCTTTATTCTTTTTTTATGTGATATCCTTTTGGATAATACAATATCACAAACACAATATTTCAGATGTTCAGAAATGAAATCATCACCTTGTATTCTTTCCCACCAACACTGCAATGAAGTCTTTTGGTCCAAGCTTGGAAAAATAAATCCCTCTTTATCTGCAGCAGCAGTACCTCACATGGAAAATGGAAAATTCGAACCTTAGATTAAGTACATTTATTCGATGGGTGAAAAAAAACAAATCTTAGGAAGGATCAGTAACACAAGAAAGTGAAGGTTTTGGAGTGGTTCAGAGGGAAAGTTAAACCTTGGCGTGACAATAAACAGGCTGCTCATACTGGAAAACCCTCTGATGTGACGATGTAAACCAGTTCTGAAAGAGTGGGCCAAAAGTCCTGCACAAACTGGTCATTGTTTTGCTGTCACAAACCGTTCACAAAACAAAGGCATATTCATTTTCTATCTAACTTGGAACCATCATATGAAAAAAAAATACGGTTTGAAAGATTAGAAACACTTCAGCCTTGTTTAGTTTCTAGTTTCCACTCAGATACAGTAATTCCTTTGAATTAAGTCACTTTTTCCAGATCGTTACAACGGCAGTATAAATGCATTCCAGATAGGACTCTTTGCCATGATGGAACTCGAAAACTGATGTGCTTTTACTGACCGGGGTAAAACAAATGGCCTCCATTAAACTTTATCTACACTAATTCAGTCTATCTTATCTAAGACAAACAGCTCAAATCCAAATATACTTTCAGGAAGACATGTAGATGCTCTTTTTGCTGCTCGCAGAGAGTAAACAGAGCCATCGGTCATTGACTGTGCTGAGGGAAGGTTAGTTCCACAGTTCCTCTGGTTTGGAAATATTTTTAAAGTCAACATTCGCTCACCCCCCCTTTGCACAGAGCTACAGTGTCTGATTTCTTTCGCTTCAGCTTTGACTGACGGATTCATGTCGGTCAGCTCTTCTCTAGGTTAAACAAGAAACTAGAATAGCGTTGATTAGATTATTTCCTTACCCTCTGGCTAACCTCGCGACTAATAATACACGACAACTGAGCTGTGAAAATATGTGTCCATAAGATAAACGACTCAGTTTTAGAGACAACATATGGTGGCATCTCTTGACTTTGCTGCGTGAGTATGCGCAGGTTATATTTCATATATTTAGCGGTGGAGTGACATATTTTAAGCCGGTAATTGACCTTCAGCCAAGGTTGCTACTGTTGCGTTATGTCTTGCTTTTGTCGCCCTCCCTGACGTACAAACACATAGAAACCAGTAATGGATTATTGTTTTATTGGAAGTAAAATGATGCATGGTTTTCAAATTGATTTTCATAAAAGTTGACATTTGTATTTGGTGACAGCGTCATGTTGTGGAAAGGCCTTTCTTTAGTAGAGACAGGAAAGCAGGTCAAAGTCGATGGGAGGATGAATGGAGCGAAATGGAGGTCAATCCTGGAGGAAAATCTATTAGAAGCTACAAAGGATTTGGAAATGTTTAAAAAACATGCATCCTATTCCAGTTGGAACTATGTGTTGTCTATCACAAAACATTCCAATACAATACATTAAAATATTTTAGGGGAAAACATCATTGCATCATTATTAGGGCAGTACACTGGTATCCATTTACTAAGGGCAGCTTGTTCTGAACCCTAACAGAAACCCCATCTGTATTCATATCCATGAGCAACATGCTTAACGCATATCTTACTTCAGGCCTAAAGCTATAACAACAAAAATAAATATTATATGCCACTGATTGTATTTACATTCACTGTGCATACCTCTCGAGGTTATTTACATGTTATTTTGTTACAATCACAAAACTTTAGTTTAATGCATACGGATTTAATGTGTCAGACAAACAAAAAGTAGTGCATACTTTGGAATGGAGAGAAAAGTGGAGATTTCAACTGATTTTTAAAGATTTTATGTAAAAATCCAAGAAACTGAGGCAGGCATTTGTATTTCTACAGTGCTTTTAAGAACAGTTTCTGCAGGTTTTCTGTTAAGTATGTCTTTACCATGATGCCTGTAGGAATATATATTTTAGTGAATTTTTCTTTGCAAAATACCAGAAGCTCAGTAAAAATTACCATGAACAGCTATTTTCAGGACTTGCAACAGATTTTTCATTGGATTCCTGTCTTGACCTTTAACATGCTTTGATTTAAATGATTCCTATGAGCTGGAATGCAAACCTCTCCACCTGTCTGAAGTCTGCAGCTACATCCAACAGGTTTTCTTCCCTGACTGTCTAGTATTTAGCTCCATCAATTTTTCCATGAGCTCTGACCAGCTTCCCTGTCCCCTGCTGATGAAAAACACCCCCACATCATGATGCTGTAACCTCCCTGTTTCACTGTGAGGAACGATGTGTTCAAGGACGGTGTGTTCTCTTGGACTATTTGTTGTCCAAGAAGTTCTTTTTTGGTCTCATCTTATTAGGGCACCTTCGTCCACATGCATGACTTGTGCCAAACAAGAAACAGATTAATCAAAGCCTATCAAAAATGGGTTTTTTTTCTTGTCGCTCTTCCATAAAGGACAGACTTGTGAAGTCCTTCAGTGACATTCGTCCTCTCGACAGATTCTCTCAACTGTGGCTCCTCCAGAGTTACCATGGGTCTGTCTGTTGGTTGCTTCTTTGGTTTATAACCATTTTGTTAAGCATGTGGAGGGTCTTTGTGGATTTTCTTCTGTGGCATAACTTTTCATTTTCGGATGAAGGGTAGAAGTGCTCAGTCATGTCTTAAAAACTTAGGATTTTGTTTTATAATTTAAGGCTGCCTTAATTTCTCTATACTTCACTAAAATTCACTTACACACATATGTTTCAGATAAAAGCTTTGTTCACACTGACCAGGTAGATTCTATTTACTAATTAAAACACTTCTGAAGGCTAGACTTTGTTCAGACCTAAATAGACACTGGTAAGAAATTTAAGCCACACTTCAGATTTCTTTTTTTGTCCAAAGAACTTAGCTAAACCATTCATTCTTTTTCTTCCACATCCTAATAGTTCACTACTCCGTCTTCCGCTGTCACATCAAATTCAAACGAAAACACGGAAGTGGGTGATTTTAGTCTGAAAACATTTGAGAGTTGTTGGATGCAAAATGAGCACAGTGCACATTGACTTCCTGTATGAAGCATAGGGCACATCGGTTGATTTGTTCCTTTTTCCTGCAAAACTGTCCACCAATCATGCATTTGACAAACTTTAGAGACATGCATTCTTAAAACCTATACACCTTATCAGGTTATGTAACAAAAAATGACTTTTAGTTGAGAATGTTAAGTATAGTAGAGGTGACTTTCTCATTATTTGTTTATATATATATATATATATATATATATATATATATATATATATAGCCAAGTAGCAGATTAATATAATTTAGTATCCTAAAGCAGCAGTTTGCAACTTTTAGCCACTAGGGGCGCTACACCTGTAACTTCCAGGTTTAGTGCCCCTGAAGTCAACTGGCAACACTGTCAAAAAATAGTGTTTGAGAATCTGACAGCAGGCCACTTTGGACCAGCAGATTGAGAAGTAATCGAGTTACTTGTAAAGAAAAGGACACGTGATTCACCCCTCTAGATTAAATCCTATGCCAGAGATCCAAAAAAATGTTTGATCAGGTAAATGTCTTTCTAACCTGACAAAAGCCAGCTGTATGTCGCTCCGCCTAGCTCCACTCACATACATCTGGGACACCGCCATAGGAATTGCCTTTACAGAAGGCTGGGCCTTCTGTAAAGGCAATTCTTGCATATGATTGGATAAGCCACTTGTCTGTCATCTTTATTGACGTGCTATTTCAACCACTCACACCGAAGCTAACCCGTGACGCTGATGATAGCGACGCAGGAAAAAAAAAATAATAATAATAATGTGTTTGCGGCTCTAGTGGCATGCGTTTTATTGACAGTGAGCTGACAGGAAGAGGGGGGAAGACAGGCGGCAAAGCGCCGCGGGTCGGAGTCGATTCCGGGGCGACCGCGTTGAGGACTAAAGGCCTCCTAACATGGTTCGCGCTAACCGCTAACCGCTCCGGGGCACGTCCGCTGCAGATGCGGACGCGCCCCGGAAAACAAAACTTGCCAAACCCGGTCGGGAGAAGGGCGAAAACATCGTTTCCACCAACAAAAGCCTTCAGAGGCGTTCTCTGATGTTCTTTTAATGAAACAATATTAGGTAGATTGGACAACACGGAAGAAATAGCAGCATCAATGTTAACGCTTGCTTCCTCGACGAGCCGCCATTGCTATCAAAACAGTCTCACGTCATGGTCGTGTCTCCACTACGTCACATCTATGGAATGCCAGCCCTGCGTCCTGATTGGCCAGACCATAAATTTGGTTGGAGAAATCACTTTCTACCAGCGGTGTCCCAGATGTATAATAATAATTGAACTTTATTGATCTCACAATGGAGAAATTCACTTCTGCATCTTAACCCATCCCCTCAGGGAGCAGTGGGCTGCCACTGTGTGGCGCCTGGGGAGCAATTGGGGGTTAAGGGTCTTGCTCAGGGACCCAGAATGGCAGCTTGTGGGAGTTGAACTCAGAACCTCTGGGACTGAAGCTCTGTGCTCTAACCACTAGGCCACCACTTCCCACATATGTGAGTGGAGCTAGGCGGAGCGACATACAGCTGGCTTTTGTCAGGTTAATGTCTTTCAGCAATGGAGCCGACCCTCTCAAGTGGACATAGGCACGTTTTTGAGAACGGCAGTCCACATGGAGCATCCATATTGGCATATTGACCAAAAAAAATATTTGATATATTAAAATAAGCTAAAGCTTGGGTCAAAACCTGCATGGTGCTGCTTTAAATAACTATCCTGACCAGAAGTTAATAAAGCTTGAGATCTTCTGTATGCCCCCGCTGTCTCTCACATTGTTGTGAGGAGAGGTTTTTTTTACACTTTAGGTTCCGTTAGTTTATAGGTTTAACAAGTTTGGATTATGTAAAACTTCCTTGAGGTGCCTTTACAACAGTGGTGTGCACAGACATTGTGGGGGGCAGGTGGTCAAGTGGAGAAAAAGGGCACGGTGTGCAGCGTGAGCACCAAAAGCTGTAGTATGAGACGTATTAATGGCACAGCTTAAACATCATGAATATATACAGTACCTATTTTAAATTAAAAGCTATATGTTGTCTAAAGCAGATTTTTAATAATGTTCAACACTACAGACTGGTTCCTCAAACAATCAAACTGGCAACAACAGAACAAAGTATTAAACTGCCACAGCATCAATTAAACAAAAAGATGCATCTTAGTAACATTTTACAAATTCTTAAGATTTATAAAGTAACATAATTACTATAACTTGATGAGAGGTTAGATTAATAACTCACAACCAGCTGTTAAGCTAAACTTTCTGGGTTAAATTTGGAATTTACCTTACCCTTTTTTCTTTTCTTTTTACGCAGTGATCACAATGTGTTTGTCTGGATTGCATAATTTGATACTTTTATCGCGTTGTATGTGGTAACAAAACAGGTTATCCTGTTTGTCAAATTTACCAGGTATTGGTCACATAATTCAGAATTCTGAGTATAACTACTGACTATTCATCTTAAAAGATAAAATGGAAAAGAAAGAAGAAAACAAAATGTTTCAGGATGGCACTTTTTTGTACAGTAGAAAAAGGGCAGGTGCTCCAGCTCCACCTAGGGTCTGTCTGTGCACGTCCCTGCTTCACAACATAGGATCTGAACTCGAATTAGGTCTTTGAGGTGCCAATGTAATGTGATTGTTTCATTTTCCTGGTTATTCTGTTTTAGATTTGCAGCTACATATATTCTGGACCTTTGCACCTTTGCATGCCCCTATTTGGCTAAACCTTTAGCTGTAGACGGCCTCACATTTCTGTTAAAAACGACTTAGATAATCCTGAGAAGATCATGTATGCCTCACATACTACATAATATATCCGTGGCAAAAAACTGGAGAAGAAATAGATTTTTTTCTTACACTCACAATTTCACAAAACCAGACTACATAACTTTGCTCAACTAAACCTGGGTTCTCGGTGGATTCCTGCCTGAGAACATTTCATTCTCAAGGACTCTGGGATCTCATCAAGGAATGCAAGTCCACATATGTGGGTTAGAACAACATTTTCAAAGCATTTCAAATAACTTTGCTACCAGCAGGTCATTGAGCTTTTGATTTCAAAAGCAAAAACAGAATCAATCATAAATACTCCTGGCAGTTCGTTGTGGGGTAATAACCCTACATACTTTAATAGTTTATGCAATAAATTAACAGACCGGAGGAAATTAAACTACAGTTCATGGCCCAGTCGGGTATTTCTGACCCTCTTTAGGGCAAATCTGGTTTACCAGCATAAGAGTAAGAGCAACGATTGCTGTGTTGCCCTAATGAATACCTGTTAAGAATACATGACTGGGATGTGAATGGTTATCCAGGCTTACTATGTTGATTTTGTTGAGATTTTCCTTTGTTCTGCCTATTTTCTCCTAAAAAAAAAAAATCTGTGTTTCTTTGTCCTCTCCTCAGGTGTGTGTGCCGTGGGTAAGCCGATGTGTCTGTTGTTCGAGTACATGGCCCAAGGGGACCTCAATGAATTCCTACGTCGCCGATCCCCAACCCAATCGGTGCGCACCCTCAGCCGAGCGAGCCTGTCAGCTCGCAGTTTCTCTTCAGATGTGGAGGCGGGGTCTCTCGCCTGTCCAGAACAGCTGTCCATTTCCAAGCAGATTGCCGCGGGAATGGCCTACCTATCAGAGCGCAAGTTTGTTCACCGGGACCTCGCCACCCGCAACTGCCTGGTTGGAGAAGAAATGGTGGTGAAGATCGCAGACTTTGGCCTCTCTAGGAATATCTACTCGGCTGATTACTACAAGGCCAACGAGAACGACGCAATCCCCATTCGCTGGATGCCGCCAGAGTCAATTTTCTACAACCGTTACACAAGCGAATCAGACGTGTGGGCCTATGGAGTGGTGTTATGGGAGATTTTCTCCCACGGGATGCAGCCGTATTATGGGATGGGGCACGAGGAGGTTATATATTATGTGAAAGATGGTCACATCCTTGCCTGTCCTGAGAACTGTCCCCTGGAGCTGTATAATCTGATGCGTCTTTGCTGGAGCACACATCCGTCAGACAGGCCAAGCTTTAGCAGTATTCATCGGATACTGGAGCGAATCCACCAAAACAGCCTGAGCACAACTGCAGAGGCTGAAGCTGACTCATAACTTTGATTTTCTCGCATGTGGAAAAGCCTCAAGGAAACTGGGATTATATCTATAATCTGCCACTGAGCATAATCATAAATATAAAACTCTTTATATATTATTTGGTAAGTTTTTTTTTTTTTTGCCTATCTGTTCCTTTTCTGAAGACACCGAATCTTATTACTTCGATCCATTTTGAAGATTTGCCATGTTTTAGTCATTTGTGTTCAGCTTGACTTTTTAAATTTTAAAGCATAACTGATGGATTATTTTATTTTATTTTCACCTGCTACTGTCAAGTAAACACACAAACCTTAAACATTGAGACTCCAAATGTTAAAACAAGCACACAAGGACAAAGTCTCACTGCTTGGGCCTCCTGATAAATGGATGCAACAAAAGTAGACAGTCGTATAACTGGGTATCAGGCTTGGAACATAATTTGAGTATTCTGTTTAGGTGTGTTGCACATCTAACATATACATTTGCCCACCTCCACTAGCCAGGGTAACATGAAAAAAATAATGTAGCCATACCCAAACCAAGCCTGATAACAAGACAATTTACAGTCACCAACATTCCTGTTTTCACTGCATATCGTAAATATAATCAATCGGTCCCACCAACGTCAGAGAAATTGCCAAAGATAAAATTACACCATATGAAGAATCAAGAAGCTCTATTATTCTGTTAACACAATATGTGTTAACAGAATGACCATTCTGTCGAGGCAGAAACTGGCTCCGAATGCACAATGTATATCATCAGTATTATAATCGCTGACTCATGAGCGATGTTGATGGGGCTTTCATGAAAGAGATTGATATTATGCTACAAGACAGCTTCAATAGGCTGCTTTAAGTCTTCATGTTCACAAAGTAACCTATTCTACTGGCAGCCTCTTTTACATGGATAGTGAAATACGTTGCACTGTCACAAGCTGTTAATCAAGGATTTTTTTTTCAGTGTTTCTCCGTTTGCTCTCCCCTGAGTGAGAAGGAGAACAGGCACAAGGGGAGGAGTGTGTTGGATTAAATGTGCAGTGCGTATTTGATCTAACTATCCACATTGCATTGTGTCTCATACACAGCGGACTCAGGGAGAGAGTGGGACAAGCTTCATTTAAACCGCCTGACGGCTGTCTCGAAAACTCTAATTGACCAATCTCAGCTAAAGTAAACACAGCAGCATCTGGATGCACTTTTCTGATGACAAAAACGGTAACCACGTCATTCCCTCCAGTGGTCAATTCCAGCTGAAAATGGATTACCCCAGAGGATTTTCTTAAAAATAAATAATTGAGCAAGTCTTCTGAACTGCTGTTTGAATGGAAATTATTCACTGGACCTTGCTGCCCTCAAAGATCCGTAAATCTTATTACTAATACTGTTCAAACAATGGGTAACTATAATGTTCTGACAAAATGTTATCAAATATGCGTGTGGCTTTACACATACCACTATGGTCTTATAATAATTTCATCCAGCAGACAAGGTATCCGTGACGAGCCATTTGCTAAAGTGCTAGGCTAACATTAGCATGTTTCCTTTATGCTCTGATGCGACTCGTTGACATTTTGACTTGTAACATATTTCAGTACATTTATTGTGTTAGATATAGATTTTTAGAATCATTTGTTCTTGTTATTATCGTTCACAGGGGGTTTGGCTCACCAAGATAATACACCAGCAGCATGCATCAGGACTCCAGTTTCATCAGGGACTCTAGTACAGATCGTTTGAAAATACATTGATAGGAACATCAATATAATGATTGGCATTGGATTGGGAAAACTTTATTATTTTATTGAGGATTTACTTATTCAGTTTAGTCTGCCCCTTTCTTTCATAGCACAATTCCTTCAGATATTAGACAAATCACAGTTATGAGAATATTTGTTTAGGATGACAAAAGTCAAGCTTTAAATACATCTGAAATAAATTTATTGGTTTTCTAGGTTTTGGGAAGTGTATGTAGGCCTCTGTGTTTTTCTTAAATAGTCAAATTGAACACCTTTTTTAAAACAACTTGTCCTTAGTTGAAGTAACTTGTCATGTACTACTTTATAGAGTTGAATAACAAGTTTGGCGTTGCTTTTAGTTTTTTCAACTACACATATTAAACCATGATTTTTGGTGGTTTGATTTTTAACATTGCCTTTTCTTTTCTTTTTTCATTGTTCTGAACTGTTAAACATAAAGGACAAACTGACTGATGTTTATTAAACAGGGAGGCAGAGTTAGAATTTTTTTCTTTGATGACATCAGAGTAAGAAACAGATAATATGAGAATATCATGCTAACATTTTTTAAATCTTTGCTATTAAAATAAACACCGGCTTATTCCACAGTGGCACACAATCACTTTCAATCAATGCTGATAGGGTACATGTATAAGGAGGTTCTATTCCAGTTTGAGGTGCTCTTTCTTTTTTATGAGGCTGTTGGTATTTACTGTTGGTCTTTGACTTTGGTCAGCAAGAACAAAGTTGAATTCAATGAGTTTTTGTTGGTAAAACGTCTCAACTCTCTAAATATATATTTATTTTATTAGGGATTATGCTAAACCTTGGCAATAGGATCCAATAATTAGGGTGCCTTAAAAATAGAATTAAGTGAGAATAAGCCAACATTTGTCTTAAATTGGCAAATAACTTTGTTATGAGGGAGGTTAAATGTATCTTTAAAAATAAATAAAGATTGTTTCTCATCTAAGAGATCACACTGGGTTTGGGGAATTTGTAATTCCAAGTACCCATTATGGATACATAAAAAAATAAAAGATTTGCATCTTTTAAAAAAAACGTTTCAAATTCTCAGTTGCTAATGCATGTAGGATAACAAACAGGCTTAATTTCCCTTTGATTGTGGTGTGATATTTTTTTATATTCCTGTAATTCCTTTATTTATTTTTCTAACTTTAATTATATTAATAATAATAATAATAATAATAATTGATACTTTATTCATCTCACAATGGAGAAATTCACCTCTGCTTTTAACCCATCCCCTTTGAGGAGCAGTGGGCTGCCACTGTGAGGCGCCCGGGGAGCAATCAGGGGTTAAGTGTCTTGCTCAGGGACCCAGAGTGCAGGCAGTTAGGATCGAACCAGGTACTTGCATCCTTCTCAGAGTGCAAGCGCACTGCTCTAACCATATATATAATATATATTGCTGTATCGCATATAAATAAATAAATATGTTTTGCATTTACTACCTGAGGTCAAATAACTGACTTTTGCTTACAATTAGCAGCATGATATTTACACCTCCAAAATTATTATTCATACCCCTGGCAACCATTTAGGTTAAAAATAGTCTTTTAATGTAACCAACACATTTCTTCTAACTGGACATAATTGTAACATTTTGAAAAGGGTTAAACATGAAAACACATTATAAGAGGGTCTAATTGCTGTAATACCAATAAATATTCTTCCATCGATTATTAAGATGGGTTCAAATAATTGTATGCATTGCATTTGTTTGTAATAAAATGTAAATAAAAACATCAGTTATCATTTTTCTGGATCAATACTCATTATTTATTTGTTAATTTCTTATGTGAGAATCCTGTCTCATTTCCTTTTGGAAAACTAATTCTTTTGGCTAACTGGAAATATTTTGTAGATCTAAATCTGCCACAAGTATCACTAATTAAAAAGCTTTCAGAAAATGGTCAAATAAACAAAATATTAGTAATATCCTCCCATAAAACCAAAAACTGGTTTGGTATATTTGGTGAGGCTGTACGTTGCCACAGTTGCTAACAGTGTTGCTTTGCAGCAGAAAGGTTCTGGGTTCAAATTCTAGTCTTTCTGCATGGACTGGTTACCTTTCCTGGGTGGAGCCTGCCTGTTGCTCAATGACTGCTGCAGATATGCACCAGGCCACTGTGACCCCCCTAGGACAAATGGGTTTAAACAATGGATGGATGGAAAAGAGGGTGCTGACCTTTGATCAAGTGACTTGCAGAAGTTCTCATACCCCTTGAACTATTGCTGTTTTTTTTTTACATTGAAATCAATCTTTGCAGTATTTTCTTTGGGGCCGGCTCTCCTCTTCCCGTGGTTGGGGGAGGCAGATTTCCTGAGTTGGCCCCTCCTACGCACCTTTGCTGTGGGGGTCCCTTTGGGCATCTGGGGTCTTGGTTCCCCTAGCGTCTGCCTCAGTGCTCTGGGGGGGGGATCTTTGGCTCCTCACGACCACTATTGAGCATTTTTCTTTTGGATAAACTTTACATTCACAAGTGCACTCTCAGAAACTCCTACAGGTGCTTGGATCCAGGTACTTACAGACTCACTTCTATTATTATCTTCAGCTGTCACTTCATACATATTGTATTGATAAATACTGTATATTCTTCAGTGATGGTATCAAGGCCTTGGTTGATTGTATCTGTAATATTTTATTGGCTGGTTGTGCTGTGCTTTTGTCATCTCTCTTTGCAGGTGAAGAAGCAGACAGAGGATGTTGTATCATACTCTCCTTTTTCTCTCCTCTTTTTATTTCACCTTTTTCCTTTTTTTCTCTCTTCTCTTCTACCTTCTTGTTTCAGTGTCTATATAACATGAAATATTCCCTGCATTAATAAAGCTTTCTTGCAAGTACAAATCAAGCGGAGCACTATGGCGAATGCGGTAAGGCTCCGCTTGTGAAAGTAAAAACCTATTGGGCTCTTTTTGGCATTAAGACAACAATTCTTGTTGCCGCATTGCCAGACAGGACACTATTAAACAAAAAAAAAGAAAAAGAAAAAAGAACAAAATCTCTGGTTTTGTGTGCTTTTTTCCATCTTTGATTTTCTAGATGTGCAAAGCTGTGGTAGCACTGAAAGGTGGTTTGTCAAAGAGGTGACTCTAAATAGTTCAACACACATTTTTATAACATAACAGTAAAAGTTCAAAAGGGTATGCATATGCTTGGCAAAACGCTGTACCTTTGTGTTTATACATTTACGCAGCCTAAGCCAAGTTTGTGGAGAAAAAACACTATCCCCCACTCCTGCGAGTCATGATGGTAGCACATTTAAAGAGTCAGCTGACTCTGTCCGAAAACACGTTCAAAGTAGCTGGAGACAGTGCAGTTCGTGTTTTACGTTTGGTCACAATGCTCCATTAGCAGGCCTTTGAAAAGACATCAGCCATGACAAGAGCTGGGAAGTAACTCTAAACCACTGTACTTTGACATTTCTTGTGCATAAATGGATGTTTTATCCCCTCAGTGTAGGAGCTGTCTCATAGAAGTCTAAGAAGAGTCAGAGATGTGACATAAAGATGTGGATTGACTTTGGTGAAACATCAAAATTTTGCATTAAAGTGATGTGTCTCTTTTTCTAATGTGTTTTCTCTCTTCATTTATCCACAATCCCTTCATCAGAGAGCGCACGGCAGCCTAACTCAAGAGAGTGGGTGCTGCAGTAATATTCTTCTCCACAAGAGGGATTATAAGGGTCGCCTTTAGGTGCAAAAAGTTGGGCGCAACTGCGTTGTCTTTGCAAATTAGATTTCTGTTTGCATAACAAAGAAAGTTATGCAAGACGACCCATTTATTTGAGCTGTTTTCTAACATCTTTGCCAACATGTTTTGTCACTGCATGGGTGTGCCTGTGCAAGCTTGATGGATTCAATACAAACAGAGAGAGAGAGAGAGAGAGAGAGAGAGAGAGAGAGAGAGAGAGAGAGAGAGAGAGAGAGAGAGAGAGAGAGAGTGTGTGTGTGTGTGTGTGTTTTGGGGATGCCCAGTGTAAACTGTTTGGAAAAGGCAGCAAGGAGTTTGGCCTTGGACCGGCCATCCCTCTTCTTTTTGACATAAACTGTGGCTCAGGCTCTCCTTGTCCCACTTCCTCCTGTGTCGCCTCACTTTTCACCTACTCAACATCTGGGCCTTTTTTCTGGCTGTTCACTCCTTTTCTTTCCATTCCTTTCCTTTCCTTGCCTTTCCTTTCCTTTCCTTTCCTTTCCTTTCCTTTCCTTTCCTTCCCTTCCCTTTCCTGTTACTTGTCAAGCTGCAGGGAATTTCATCTCCTGTCTCTTTCGCTTTTTCTTCAACATGTTTTTGCTAAAACTGCATTGTGAGGGCAGTTACACTGTGCCGGTAAATGTTCCTTAATCACAGCGAAAGGGTCAATCATCCCTCCTCCGAGCAAAAGGTTCATTTGAACGAATGCTCTAACTTTTCTCGCAGCTGGCGCAAGCAGCTCTTGGACCTTGGCAGCTGAACATTATTAGAGTGAAGAATCTCTTCCTGTTTTCCCATAATATTATTGTCCTTTGCACCAATGCGTCTTTGAAGTTCGGCTCTTAGAACTTTCTTAACTTTTTGATGGACGCAGGTTGCTGGACAACGTAGAATTTTGTCCTGTTAAATTGTGAATTTTAAGCCAGGGGGGCAGCTCTGCTTTTAGGGACACCCTAATGTGAATTGTGGAAAAATGTCCGTGTTGACTTGACAGTGATGTGACATCCCCTTCAGTCAGCGACCAGGGGAATTTCCTGCTTGGCCATGCTGGCTTTCATTGGTTCATTCAGAAGCAACAGGAAGAAAGGAGGCATATATCAGTCAGCTGGAGGCAAGCACTCCAAAACTGTGGAACAATAAACAGTAGATAGCGGACACACATGCAAATCCTTTTCACTCTTTCCAATAAAAACATTTGCCGGCTGTGGCAAGGACTCCTATTTATTTCACATTGTGCCATTAAAAGACAAAACTAGCCCTGACCACTTGAATGTAAACAGTGCATTTGATCGCTTGTGCAGTGTACTCCGTGTCCAAACTGGTCACAGATACTTAGAATTACAGGTGCAGATTGAGGAGAAGAAAAGTATCCCTAAACCCAGATTCCTGGAACTCTAAGGACAGGGATGTGCTAAACAAGCAATGAGATCATGCCTGGTCCAAGTGTCAGAACTCTGACTGACCTTTGACTTAGGGACAGGAACGGGCCGTGGCCTATCCCAGTGGTCAATGGGTGAGAGGCAGGGTACACCCTGGACAGGTCACCAGTCTGTTACAGGATACAATCAATTTTGATTAGGATCTTATTTCCCCCAGCCTTCTTCAGGAGATAAAATAGTTTTTTCTTCTTCTCAGATTTACCTCAAGACCCTTTACTAAGCCTTTCCCTTTTTGATTTGGGTGTATGATTGGACTCACTCCTTTCTCTTCACTCACTCCTCTTCAGCATCATTTTCTAGCACAAAACTGAAGGTTCTAAGCCAAACTTGTTGATATTTAAAAAAAACTATTCAGACATTCATCCACCAGAACTCCATTTAAAGCAACACTAACCCCAAAGCACGATGATGCCGCCGCCATCTTTCACGGTGGGCATGGCGTTGGCTGGGTGATGTGCAGTGTTGTTTTTGTGCCAAGCTTACAATTTGGAATTAGGGCCCAAACGTTCACGTGTGGTTTCTTCAAACTAAAACACAGTGTTATAGGAGATTTTAGCCAGACATGGGTGTTTTCTTTTAAAGAATCTTTGACACTCCTTTGTGCATACATATGGTGAATATGGGTCACTGTAGAACACAACCAGTACAGGTTGGAAATTCCTGCAGCTCCTTCAGGGTTCCTTGTTTTTTTCCCCCAGTATTTTCCTTTCATTAAGTTTGAGGAAATGTCAAACATTATTGATGTCTGTTTTCCCATATTTTCCTATATTAGGACCTGTTGTCAAATCGTGTCTGTCTGAAGGATGAAAATGATACAATGTGAGGAAAATGAAACTATTTAAAGTTGATCAAACTCACTATAATTCACGCAACGTCAGAACTCCAGAAGACTAAATCCTGAAACTGAATATAAAGTTATTTAATAAGGGATTTGCTTGAGAGTGAATTCAACATACTGCAACTTTTCCTTTTGTTACATTAAACATGTTTGTTTGATTTTCACTTAATTGTGTAGGATACTGTATATGTCTCAATAAGATCTCTGTTTTTACATCACAAAAATACTGGCTTTTTAAAAAAAGCAACTTTTTTCTGAGCCACGATACAATAGCTGACGCCACGCTGAGTCTGTTGCCCAGTAAAAACGATACATCAGCACATCCACCATTTTATGAGAGACAAGTTTGTATTGGAAACCGATGCCTGCTTAATTTGACTCTGTTTTTTTTTTTTTTGGAAAAAAGAGTTTATGTTCAACTAATTTTGATTTGTAATTTCTGTACAGCCTACAAAAAACAGATGTTTATTTTAGCACGTTATTAAGTTACAAGCGCACCAGTCAGCATGTTATGCTGTCATTCAGCTAAACACAGCCTGGTAGCACAAGGGGCCCTTTTTTTCTGCTAGCTAAACATGTTATGAATCAAGTCTAGAATCCCAGCCAACGGGAGTTCCAGGAACTAATTTCTTCACCTTATCTCTCCTCATGCTGCAGAGGGTTAAAGCACCAATCAGACGGGGCAGAGATTTGTTCCTCAAACAAAAATACCCAAAGGGTCACAATAACTGCTCCTGCTAAAAACCAAGGCCGTCAAAGATGTGTGAACTGGCTCAAGGTCCATGCATCATAGGGTCTGTCTATCAGCGGCCCTCAGTGTTCCCTGTCTGAGCTTCCTAGATTTCATGGAAACCGAAACACCAGCAGATAAGAGAGAAGAGCCGCCGGGGCAAGACTAAACACAGTGTTTTCATTTGGTCCTTTGCAGAAAGATCGTTCAACACATTTATCAAAAAGCAAACCACAGTCACACATTAGAACCCTTCTAATGTTTTTATTTTTTGAAATATCAGCACACTCACTTTGGGTGAATATTCATTGGTATTAACTTCAAAGGACTGATATTATTGGAAATCTATTCAGTTCAGTGTCACAGTTACACACTAAACCTTCTGGTACAGGGAGGTTTGGCATTTTCTTTATGGTTTTAAACTGTTGTTTTATTATGAAAACAATCAAAAAAAAAAAAAAGCAGACCTACTCCTGGGAAAAGCTCATAGTACAAGTTTTGGTTTGTATAGTTGTGCCAAACGACGGCAGCTGAAGGCCGCGTTAAACAGTTTTTCACCACAGAATGCAACTGAGGCCGGTGATGCTAATCTGAACAGATATGGACTAATCGCATCTATACAGGTCATGATAGAAAACAGTGAGAATTATAGGAAAAAAAGGAAACGCTGCGACAAATGTGCTGCTTTTAACACTGATGTTATTCTTTGTTTTACTGAAAGGTTGGACTATTAACACACTCTTTAAAGATAACTAAACACCACCTGCCGTTCTTGATCATCTCCAGTGGTTTCAGTCCCTCCCTCGCTGCTTTGTGTAACCACTGTCGGATGTAGTTACACGCAAAGACTGCTGGATTTGTTGGGAGGTGAAACAAGCTTCGGACTTCCAACAAACTAAGTCTAGTGTTAGGTTGCTCTCCTAAAGAAAACTGCAACGCGATGCACTCAAAAACATGGTTTTAAGTAAACATTTCTAAAGTTTTTTTTTTTTTTTTTTTTTATGGAATTTCACGGCAAAATATAGATGACATCAAACCACAAAGAGTCTACAGTACTGTATGTAAAGTATGACAGTTAAATCCCCCAAACATGTTTCCCTTTTTAGTGAGTAACTTTGGAATAATATTTTTTTTTCAGATATATTTAAACATACTGTACAAATACACTTACAATGGTATGCAAAGAGTGACACAATAGTAAACAGACATGTAATGATGGACAATTATAACAACATGAATACTTTCTCAGTCAGAAACAAAATGTCACAGTGAATGTCAAGCATGACCATATAGGTTAGGTCTAGGCTTTAGAAATTCAGTAAAAACTAGTCTCCAGATGTACAAAGAGGGAAAATTTGAGAATTTTTTTTTTTCTAATTAAAAAGACATTTCAAATAAGAAAATCTCCCTTTTTAATGTGTAAAACTAGTTAGATACAAGATAAAAGCACCAACACAGTCATCTTGACATGAAAAAAAGAAAGAAAAAAAACATTGACATGTTAACAGCTGTAAGGTGCGATTTACAACAGTGTGTCTGCCTACATTTAACTGAAAGAGTCCAAATAAAAAAAAAAAGGAGAAAAATTGGCAGTTTTAAAGTCTTTATACTGATACAACGTGTTGACTAAATACAGGAAACTTAATGAGACAACATCACGGTTTATTTCAATGTTAGTGACCAGTATATCGTTTTCACGAACAAGTTTAACTGTGTTTTAGGTGTTCATTTACATATTGGATTCAGCTGTGTAAAACTTTGTGCTTGCACAGTATGCCTACATTTATTGATTTAGATTTTATAAGTTTAGATTACAGCCAAAAGCACTAACCCCGTCGTGTAATTAGATAATTTGTGTTATAAAAAAATAACTTACACAACCTTTTGGCATGACCTTAAACCCTCCATGCTTTGAAATCTCTCCAGTGAGGCTGAATTAAATGTAAAAGGCTCATTGCCTGTTATTGCAGACGATGGTCACAATACAAAATATGGCATCACTGCATCTTTTCAGAACTACACATAATTATTTCAACGCTTTAGAATGTACCTGCTGCAAAATAATTGGAAAAAAGGTAAAATAAAAAAGTTTAAGTTCTCCGATTTACTGATTTGATTTTCTGGGGCCTCTTTTTAGTCAGTTCCTAGGCTTAGTTTATGAAAAAGAGGCTTTCATGGCCTATGCCTTGGGACTAAGTTTAGGCCGTGGCGAACACTCCAAAACATTAACTTTGTTTCACTTAAGCTACGTTGTTACTAATTTGGCACCATACTCAGGGTTACTTTCCACTTGAAAGATTTACTTGTAACCAAGTTTCAACTGGATGGATGATGTCTTGAGATGTAACCTCCATTTCCAAATAATGATCTTTCCTATGAGGCCAACTGTTTTGCAACGTGCACCAATTCCTCCTACAGCAAAACCTCCTCACAGCATTATGCTGCCACCTCCGTACCTCACAGCTGGGACAGTGTTGTCGGGATTGTGAAATGTAATACTGGCAAAAAAGAAATGGAACTTAAGTTTCATCATCAGACCACAAGACATACAGTATTTCCAAAAATGTAAGTCACTTTTCCTTGAGTTGGGAGTATTGGATTCTTCCTGTCTGAATAGAGTTTTAGCAGGTGTTGTTACAGGATTCGTTTCACTTTGGACAATGTCACTCTTTCACCAGCTCCAGTCTTTATCTTTACAAGCTCTTTTGCTTTTGTTGTAAGTTTGATGCACACATTTTTCCCAAAAGTCATTCACACAAAATACATTACCTTCCTTAATAGCCACACATTCCAAGGGGGTTAATATTTGCATGCAATCGTTGATGAATATTACCCCGTTTACACTACCCTTTTTTAACCGAGCCGAGACCAGTCCGAGCTTGGTAACTGAAATAACTATCGAGTGTAAATGGAACGCAAACTGAACTGAACCGAGCCAGACACAACTGGACTGGGCTAAACGCAACCCAGTTCCAGGTGTGAGCTCGGCCCGGTTATCTGATAACGAAGAGCGCATGTGCAGACCGCGTCATCTCCTTGCGGTCAGCTGACATTTCATCCATCCATGCAAATACTAGCTTCCCTACCGTGACACACGATTTCCAGTGATGATTCTGCTTAGCAGTGTGATGAACCTCAGCGTCTGTCGTTGTTTCCTGTGTCTGTAAATCCTTATTAGACGTACGTTTGTCTTATCCACTTCCCAAAAGCCGACTCTGTCAAGTAAATCCACTAAAAGTTGCCGTCTTCGCCTGACCCTCCGCAAACAACGACGTATCACCAAGCTTAACTGCCTGAATGTTACGGGCGCCGCCATTTTGATTTTCTTGGTCCCTCCTTCAATCCCAGAGAGCAGTAGTACCGCAGATCGTCACCAGGAGGCGAGGAAACCAAGGAACCGAGATAGCATGATGTGTAAACGGTCGTCAGAACCAAGCTCGGCTTGGTTAACTGATCCAAGCTCGGACCGAGCTCGGCATGGATCGGTTTAACAAGGGTAGTGTAAATGGCTCATGGCACCTTTATAATTGTTGAGGTCCACAATGTCTTGGCTGACTACTTTCGATTCCCCATACATTTTCTGCCCTAAAATACATCCTTCATTTAACTCTTTTTTTAATTTAAATAAACCTTTCAGAAGCTTACAAATTTAATTTGAAAGGAGTAATACAATTAAACTCACTTTTCTGGCATTTAGCAAATAGGAATAATTGACTGACCCATCATTGGAAAAGTTTAATCTGATTTAATGTCGGGGAGTGAGAAAAAATGATAGGTCCTTTTTGTGCTGTGTACAGAAATATCTGGTTTTAGCTGTATAATTAATCAAAAATACTTAATTGAATAGCAAAATTAAATGATACGCAATGGTTTATGTACATGGGACTGATGTGGTTTGCTATAATTTTAAAATGAAAGAAGGGACTAAATAGCAAAGTATGGGTAGATGTTGGCAATGGGGCGAAATGCCTCGACATACACATTCACTCCCCCCGCTGCTGCTGTAAATGAAAACAGAATATTCTCTAAACTCTAATGCAGAACAATGTAGAAAAAATATATCTCAGCAATCAAAACGGTGTAGCAGAACTAACAGATTTAAGTTTTTTTGAAAGCTTGGGACAAAGATTTTTATCCAATTTTACACATGCTAGTCTTTTGCATGACTGCCAAGGACTATAATATTTGCACACTTCTTAGTGTTTATATATTACATTCATGCAAATTGCACAGTTTCTTACATCGTTCTGCATAATTACTGATGTTTTTCTTCTTTTTTACCTTGAACATTTCCTATTTATCTTCTGATAGGTCATCCTCTTCTGCTGTACACCTTAACTTTAAATTTAGCTTTTTTTCATATAGTGTTTTAGCATTTTTAAAGGTCTTCTCTAGGAATGCTCCTTTTTATTAGTTTTCCACGGGTCTCTTTGATTTGTGTGTGCTTGTGTTATGCGTGCGTTCTGAGCCGGCGTCTCACCAAAAAAAATGTATGTTTAGATATAGACTCTTGATCCTTCTGAAATCCTAAAATCACAGCTAAAGTACGGAAGTGTGAAAGGAGCAGGTCAAAAATATTCCCTCAATTTATATGCATGAATAATTAAAATGATATGTATGTCTGAAGTTAGACCATATCAGTTGATACTGTTATACCTGTTCACATCTGCTCCAAGACGTCATATAGCATGCAGCAGCTTCTGTTCAGATTGTGTAGATTACCAAAGTAGAAGGGGGGGCAAATAATGAGGAGGTTGTTTTTGCTTCTGCTAAAGGAAAAGGTAACATGAAAAGGCCCTCAAGATTTTTGCCATGGTGGCGCACGTCCAGAAGCATAGTAGTTCCATAGTTAAATAGGCTAAATGGAGAAAGAGAATGGTTACTGGCATTACCATTTCACAGATGACTTAAATAATTCATATCAACTTTGCTTGTAAAAAACACATTTAACACAGGAAATAATATACAGCTAAACAAAAATACTAACAGCCTGTCAGTCTTCAAATATTAGACCTTCTCTCTTCATTCATATAGTCTTTTCATCATTCATTTTACTTCCCTTTCTTCATCTCCTCTGTCTTTTCCTTGCTATCTCCATCATGCGGATCACCAGTTCCATTCTCCTGTTTCAGAATTTAAACAGCAGTCTATAATCTATGCCACATTCTCGTTCCTTCTTTAGTATTCACTTTGTTGCAGTCAGAATCACGAAAACTTCCACCCTTCCTTTTGTTTCAATTATTTCAAACCACAGAGTGCTCATTGTGATGCTGATGCACACCACCAGCACCCAGCACCGTGTGGTTGATAGACGATGCTGAGCGGTCAGATCCCTCTGGCACCGTCCCATTGACATTCTCCTGTTGCTGGCAGCACAGGATCTGCTTAAAGGTGGCGCTCATCTCCTTGTCACGGTATGAGTAGATGATAGGATTCATGGCAGAGTTGAACTCGGCAAGGAGAAGGAAGAACTTTTCGTAGGTGAGGACGTTGCAGCTGGAGCAGAAGACATCAAGAAGTAGGATGACCAAGCCCGGGGTCCAGCAGATAATAAATGCACCTAAAGACACAAAACATGGGTCAGATATTAAATACTGCATGAAAACATCAACTTCATTATTAGAAGTGTGCCTAAAAGTCCCAACTTAAATTTACCGTCTTCAACATATCTACTTAGGTGTGAATGAACAGGGTTTTTTTTATTCTGTCGGACAGAAACAACATCACTCTGAAACCGCATCTCCACCACTTAATAACCACAGTATTATTAATTGACAATACAAAGCATCTGGGCCACTCTCTGACCCCATCTGAACAACTTCTATTGACTTAGGGGGGAAACAAAGTGCTTTTGAAATGTTTTGAATTATGGCTGCAGTACATTAGTGGTTATTTACAGAGCTAAACAATTGCCTTCAGCACTGAAAGGTTTTCTTGTAACTAGAAAAACTTGTAAAGTGTTTTATACTTATCATCCATACCTGTCTTTGCCTGACAAAACAACGCTAACCAGTTAAAGGTGGACTAAAAGCATAGGGGTTGCCCTGAGGTTGAGATTTGGGTTTTCACTGGATCAGGTTTGTTTTCTACTGATGTAATCAAAACACAACTTGCTTTGTGGGGTTTTAAGCCTAAATACAAATTTATACCTTACCCATCACTTCTAGCCCATTACACTATGTTCCTCAAAGGTAGTGTGTCCCAGCAGTTTTGTTGGAGAAGAGGGAAAACATAGGCAAAAGGGCCTGTAACTCATAAAGGAGACTTTTTGAATGTATTATAGATGTAAGTATATTCTAATTATAATTTAGTGATTATGTCTAAAAATGGGTATGAAGAAGTGAAACTTCTCCTTCCTATAGTCCTTAACACCAACAATCTTCCTCGTTTAGCATGTCCTATCTGGCAGTGCATTAAGAATTGCTGTCTTAATGCCAAAGAGAGCCCAACAGATTTACTTTCACTACTACTGCTTTCGCTTAGTGCTTTGCTTGATCTGCAAAAAAAAAAAAAAATATTAGTTATTATTTTGGGATTATTTCAAGTTCAATGGATACAGAAATGGAAAGGTAAAAGAAAAAGAAAAGGAAGAGAAAAAGATGAGACAAAATGTCAAAAGAGAGAAAAGGTGACAGGAATAGATCAGAGGAAGAAGAGAGTACAAGATAACATCCTTGGAGTCTGCTTCTACACCTGCAGAGAGAGATATGAAAAGAACAGCAGTACCAACCAACCCATCCACCCAGAGATGTGGCCAACACAATCCGAACGGGACAGCCAACAAGAGCCCGCCCCACAACCCCCCCCCCCCCCCCCCCCCCACACACACACACACACACACACACAACCCTGCCTCCATGCTTATGCCCAACACCCTAGTCACAGGGAAAACGGAACCACCAGGACCAAACACACCATCCACAGCCCAGACCCTGGCTAGACGGCCCGCTCCTCCTTCAGGCATCAACCTCCATATGGCAATCAGAGAGCAAGGGTGTGAAAAAGACCCCAAGCCTTCCTCCGCCTGCTTAAATGTGGTGTTGTTGCATGTTGTTCTCAATAATCTTCCTGGTTGTCACTGTACTTACGAGTCCATACTACTCCAAAGTCAATTATGTAAACAAATAAATCAATATACCATACATATAAGCATACACATTCACATGTGCATATGCACATCTACATCCAAACACGTATTACTTACAGCCCATAGCCCACACAACCACAACCCTTTTACAAGTATGTATACACTCATGTATAATGGCTAAAAAGTACCCATTGGTGTTCCCTGCCCTTCTTCCATCTCATATCTTTTTAAGAAAATCAGTTTCAGCCTTTTCTTAAACAGTCTCATGTTTGGACATTGCTTTAATTCAACACTGAGTTTGTTGCATACCTTCACACCATTTATTGAAATGCACATTCTTTTCATGTTTGTTTGAGCACATAAGATTTAGAAATTTTCTTCAGTTGAATAAAAACAAAACTGAAGTAATAATTTTTGGGCCGATATAGGAGTGATCAAAAATTAGCACACAGCTTCAGTCGTTTCAGCTAGGAACCACTGATCAGGCCTGAAATCTGGGTGTAGTGATGGACTCAGACCTGAACATCCAAAAGCATCTAAAGACAATTACAAGGTCGGCTTTCTATCATCTGAAGAACATTTCCAGGATTAAAGGACTAATGTCTCAGCAGGATCTGGAAAAACTAATCCATGCGTTTATGTTTAGCTGAATTGATTACTTCAACGGTGTTTTCACAGGTCTGCCTAAAAAGTGGACCATACAGCTGCAGCTGATCCAGAACGCTGCTGCCCGCATCCTCACTAAGACTAAGAAAGTAGAGAACATGGACCCAGTTCTGAAGTCCTTACACTGGCTCCCTGTGTCTCGGAGAATATACTTTAAATATTTATTTTAGTCTATAAATTCCTGAATAGGCTTAGCACCTAAATACATCACAGACTTCTTATCAATGTATCAACCCTCCAGACCACTCAGGTCTGCTAGCTCCAGCCTACTCTGCATACCTAGAACCAGAATTAACATGGACAAGCAGCATTTAGTTCCACTTATCTGGAACAAACTTCCAGAAAACTGTAAAAGTGCTGAAAGCCTGAGTTATTTTAAATCAAGATTAAAAACACATTTGCTTAGGATTGCCTTCGACTGTTCTAGCTAAACTGTTTTCCTGAAACATCATTATTTCAACTTTGTAGTCCAACTGTCTTCAATATTTGCTTTTAGTTTTTATTTTCCCATGTTTTATTTTGTTTCTACATTTTAGTTCAACTTGCTTTTATTCTGTTTTTATTTTACTATATTTTAATCGTGTTTGCATTGTCTTTGTACTGAAATGTGCTGTACAAATAAATTTGCCTTGCCTTGCTTTGCCCTTGTCTTTGCAGACATCAATTTCGTTTAAATCTGTGTCTGATGACACAGAACAAGTAATGTTGATCCTACTCCCAGCAGTGACTGTTGGCTGGCCTGTTTGTCAAGGGGGAGAGGTGCATTTTACTATCTCACTGTTTGCGTATGGTTGGCTCTAAATCAGACATGTATGAATCATTTTGCCCCAAACTGGATAAGAAATGTTTTTGTCAACCAACAAACAGGTACATTAGATATAGAATCAACTGCACCCCATCACATTTTTCAAACAGGTATATCTCCCTGATGCACCATTTAAATCCACACCAAATATTGTGTTCTTCCTTGTAGAAGACTGGTTGGTAAATGAATGATATCTCTTTAGAGAACAATATCAGATATTTCTATAGTAAATGACCATCAATGACATCTGTAGGAGTTTCAACCTTTGTCTGACGACAGTTAGAAATCACAAATGACATTTTCAAAATCTTACAGGAAGTCTCGATTAATCCGTCGCCAAAAAAAAGTCAGAAAGTGACTACAACGTCTCGCTGAAGACGTCTTACCAGAGTTGAGCTGATCCTGCCTGAATGTAATATTGAGTCTTGCTTATGGTGCCAGCCTGCTAAACTGAAAGGCAGCCTCGCTGGAGGTGTTAAGGTGGCGATGCGGAACGGCCGCGGTTGTGACACATGCCGGAGGAGCTCTGAAGCTGCGAAGGCCATTCAACGCTGCTTGCAGCTTTGATTTACTGTGCACTTCTGATTTCATTAGAAGATATAGTGTAGGATGCATTCAGTATTTTGATCGCTTTTCACAATCTGTTTGAACAATGTTACCAAACTTCTTGGTCCTCACAACCCGCTGAGATGAAACACTGATAATAATATCCACTTCTAGCAGTTTAACACGTAAAAGTTTTGGGTTTTTACCTTGTTCTAACATCGTTCAAGTGTATTTTAGAACTTCCCAAACAATTTTACAAACACCATTTTACTTTTGTCTCTTTTTATTTCTCTGGAATGATACATGTCAACTTTAAGCTGTTCTGAAATCTGACAAGCTCCGGTACTTTGTCATTTCCACCAGACAACTGCATGATATTAGCCTCTTGGGACTGTACAAGAAAAACTCAATTAGGAATTGTGCAAGTAGAGAACGAGTTGGGAAAGAGAGAGAACTGACAGACCTGCCTGTTATCTGCTTGTGGCGTTCAGGCAGCAGCTGCAGCAAAGGCTTGACCTCACTTCCCAGCTATGCAAGCAGACTCTCCAGATTCTGCAGAGCTGGTTGCATTTCCTAAATGCTTCACAACCCTGCATACAAAATATCTGAACTACTGTTTGTAGCACCAAGGAAACATCTTAAGTCTGAACAGAACACGTCCGAAGACAGCGAAAGGAATAAGGAAAAAAAAAGGGGAACCGCAAATTCTAATACTTCATCCAAACATTACAAATTAATTCAGCATGTCTGCCTATTGGGACCAACAAGATACAACTTTTTTTCAGTGCTGATAGAGCCATGAATTAAATCACTGATACAACTCTGAAATATTTACTTGTTCACCCAATCATTTTTTTTTATATAAAATTGCTCCCTTTACTCGTAGAGCTTAAAGAAGAAACATGAGGCTTTTTTTTTTCTTCTTTTTCCAAGTTACCTCTTGTAAATGCCACAAAGAGGGCAAAGACGCTGGGTAAGTGGAAAGTCACTGGAGGAAAGTAAATAAACACACTGAAGCAGGCGTGGAAAATGTTAAATGAAATGGTCTTTCAAGCTTAGAAGGAGGTGAAATAATCTGAAGGCAACATCTACAGTGAAAACTTTAAGACTGTAACAATCCGTACATATTCTAATATACAATATAAAGAAAATCACTGTAAGATCCTTTTTTGTCCTACCAAAGTGATTTTAAATACTTTATTTTTTACAAGTTTCACATATCAAGTACAGTTTTCTTGTCAGTATTTTGCCTATCTCTGAGAAATTCATTTTAAATTACAATGCATCTCAGCAATGACTACAAGAGTTTGTTTTTGAGACCCTTCATCAGCTTTTCTTTTCCTGATGGGAAGGATTTTCTGTACTCTAGGGAATGTAGAGAAAT
This sequence comes from Fundulus diaphanus, assembly GCA_037039145.1. NCBI lineage: Eukaryota > Metazoa > Chordata > Actinopteri > Cyprinodontiformes > Fundulidae > Fundulus > Fundulus diaphanus. The sequence goes on along the minus strand of CM073141.1, from coordinate 9,746,107 downwards.
GGGAATAGTGTTACAGAAATAACGGAGACCCGGGCACTGGTATGACACCCTGCAGTCAAACAAACCTACACTCACTACGCTCGAAGCAACAGTTTCTGAACCGAAGGAAGAGAACTGATGCAAACACGTGACACAACGAGAGAGGCGAGCACATCTGCCAAATGTACAGATATTTGGCAAATCTCCGTTCCATCCGGAAATTAACTACAAAGAAGTTAACACTACTGTTGTTATCAGGAAATCTGATACGGCGCTGATTGCAACAGGTTTTCTCTAATAGCTGAAGCTTTGAGTTACATTTTTTAGTCATCATCGGCATGTCTTATCTGTTACTGAAATGTGGTTATTTTCAGTCGCAGCAACCAGTCACATTTAAGGGAAGCATTTTCTATGTTTTAGGAGGCGTCACAGTCTTTTTTCCCCCAGCAAAACCACACGAATATCAAAAGTTTGATCTGATCCCTGCTTGGCCAAGCTTCCTGAATGTTAAGAGTGCAAAAATATTTATAGACCTACAACTTATACATATTATCTCACATTACACTACACTACAACGGATTTCAATGTGTCTTATTGCGATTTTATGACACAGTCAAGAGAAAAGGCCAAAGTGACAAAAAGAGGATGTTTTTGCGAGACTTAATAATTGCCGTTACCGCAACACTGTGGCTGTTTGACAAAGAAAGCTAAAAATTCATTCCTTTGGCAAAAGTCTCCATTTGTAGAGCTGGTCGAGATACACACCAAAAGATTTGTAGCTATGATTACAGGTAATTTAAGTGGTTCTACAAATTATCCAGTCATGGGAAAATACTTTTCAGCTTGTGATATGTTAACCACTTTAAAACAATATAGTATTTTATTTCTACTTCACTAATTATTTGTTAGTACTACTTACTGTGTTGGTCTATGGTATAAGATCCAATTAAAATACATAGAACTTTGTGGTTGTGACAAAATATCAGAAGCTTGAAGGGTGTGATTAATTTTATAAGGCACAGTATGTTGGACCCGGATGTGTGCTAATTTGGGTAGGTACCTTGTATGCAAGAAGGGGTCCAACTAATTTCTGTATCAGATTGCACTTTATTTAGAAATAAATTAATTTACAGACGAGAATAATGAATTCTCAAGCTGGATATGGCTCATCACCATGGTTCTGAAATGTCAGGAAACCCACTACTGTGGAAACAGTACTGGCCCTCTTGTAGATATTTTTTGGTGTGTTTCTACTCTATTTTACACGTTTCAGATCATCAAATTTTACTGCGAATTCACACCAGGGAAGTTCTTTGGTCCGCTTGTTTGGTCCAGACCAAAAGCGTGGTCTATTTTTTTTCTGTTTGGTGCGGTTGGCTTTTACATTGTACTTTTTGCAAGTGAACTCAATCTCTTAAACAAAGCCACACATGTGACGACCGTTGTTCCCATTGAAATTTCAGTGAATTGAATTCCCTTTGAAATAACTAGGGCGAGTCGCAGCACAGACCCGGAAATAGAGGAAAACTATTATAGACATCCTGTGTGCAGCATCTCTGTTTTGCATATGTGTGCTGTTATTACAGCTGATAAATCATTGTGAGTGGCAAGAGCAGCTCATTCAACAGTGGTTTTGGGACATTTTAGTTCTAAGTTTGGAACGGTATTGGAGAATGCATCCTGCAAGGTGAAGGAGTCCCACAGCACAATGGAAGCAGCATTGCTGAGCAACATGTATGATTTGAATACTACAATACTGCTATGGTGGCTTGGTAAATCCAAAGACACTCATGTTCTCTGCTGTTGGTTTCGTATTCCCACCAGAAGCGAACTGCACCAGAGTCCACTTGAGAGCAGACTGAGACCACCTCAAAGAGTGGGTCTCGGTCCGGTTCTTTGGTCCAGACTAGGGTTCACTGGAGCGTATTCACACCTGGACAAATGGTCAGGTCAACTGCAAGTAATGATATAAGGGAGTGGTTCTCTAACTTATTGTAATGATTACCACATGTGTCCATACTAAGGTTTACAAGTGCTACAATATTGGTAGTTCTTTTAAAACTATAGTACTATACAGTTTGTTGTGTCATTAAAAAAAACAAATCTTCTATTAGCACTGCTTGTGCATTCAAAAAGCTACCTTTTTGGCTATGTCAGGGTTTCAGCTTACATTATAATGCACCCAGATTATTAACTTTGTACTTGGAACTGGTCCATAATAGGTTTTGTGAGAATGCAGTTCTTAGGATTGCAATGCTTCTTGCTAATGACCAAATAACTTTATGAATGGCGAAGCATATGGTTTAAACTCAGTTAAATCAAATAGTTATGTAAAATGTTGCAGAGATTAACATATTTATGCTGTAATTCTGGTTATGATTAAACAAACAATCAAACAAAAAACTCAGCAACATTTGTAAGTAATGTGATGCTTTATCTGTTCCAGCACATTATGTGGATATGTTTGACAATGTTTGTCTGTGGCAAAATCCATTATGATCACTATGAGCTAGAGCAGATGTTGCATCCTTTGTTTGACGAACATCAATTACCACTCTCATTCTCAATGCCCCGCAGCTAATGGTCTCAATCAGATGAGTATTACTCTGTAAATAACTGAAAAAACAACAACATTGCAGTCATGGCTAAAGAAATTGTTGCGGACAGCTAATAGGATATGTCAGTTTTCTGTAGGAGCGATGATCTAACCTCACTTGGCGCCTGTTGTATTTCCCAGACCTGCAGTGAATTCTTGGTTCGGGGTTCAGGTGGCAAATCAGTGTACGCATGTTAAACTGCTTGGTTACTGTTGAAAGAAAATTCAGTGCGATAGACAAATCATTTTGGCGCTTTGAAGACTAGCAAGAAAACATACAAATCTACGGGATTTATTTAGCATTTTGCAAACTGATGAGAACGTTTTCTCCATGTGGTTCAGAGAACAATGCTGGCATCCTTACTGTTGCTCCTTAATGGCAACTGATCATAAGGGTAGAAGTTCTGCAGGTAAAATGAAGGCAAACCATCTGTGCTTCCTAAGGCAGACATACTGTTTGCCACATCACTGTAAACACCAGAGAGTTACCTCTTAAGCCAGATGAAGACCAAATGTAGCTTCTGATCAACCCATGTGGGAGTGGTTTATTGTCGAAGTACTTAGAGGAATTGCTCCTGTGTCATCGTAGTTCAGAACAAGGCCATCCTAATGCAGTCCCTTAAATGTCTGAACATGACCAGAATCATACAGGACAGGGAGCTCTCTATTTTCAGCTCACTGTCCCTACGCTTTTCAGTGAAATCTTATTCTGCAGCCACGTAAAGGTGTATTTGTAACTCAGTGATGTCATTAGTGTGTGGAACATAAAACAATACTTTTGTCACAGAAGAGCTGTTGGCTACATTTCCCCTCAATGAACCACTGCACTGAATTCTTGTGTCATCTTGCTGGCCTCAGGTTTCAACTAAAGTAAAATCTCTTTAAAACGAATAAGAACTCAGTATTACAATCCTGCTTTTGTTCTTCTTGTTCTTCTGGGTTGCTTCTTTGCACTTATCTGTTTGGCATATTCTGTCTCTTTTCTGCAGCTGCTTTGGTTTCCTGTCTGTTATCTAGTTTCCTTTTTATTTAATTTTTTTCACCACGTTATCCGGCTCAAGTTACGTCCCCGTCTGTAATCACTTGGCCCTTCCTGTCATTTTCATATTTTTTGTCTTTATCTCACTCTCTAGTTAGCTCTTTCTGTCATTTTTTTTAACCAAGCCATCCTCTGTGGTTGTGACCATCGTCTCTATATATGCTTCTGAAATAGCTCAGTGGCTTCCCTGCAGAAGACTCTTTTTTGTGACTTTTCTCCTCTTTCCTGCATCGGCGCTTCCACACAAACTGAATCTTAAATAAACGTTTCAATGAGTGTTTGGTTATTGATAAGGAGGATTGTGGTGTGCAGAGGGGTTCCTGTAGTGGTGTTATGGTAATGTTACTACTGGATAAACAAGGTTTATCTGTGTGCACAGTAACTTTTTTTAAGCGATATTTTGTTCTTCCTCTGTCAGCACATAAAGTCTTTGCTCAGCAGTGACTTATTTCCAAGTGCTGAGGCTTCTGCTTTTTTATACTTGACTTGTGCTTATTTCCCCCTCTGATCAAAAAAAAAAAGTTCACAGAATAATGGGATCTTATGCTTTTGACAAAGTTGACTTGACGCAGTACTTAGGTTTTTGCATTTTTTGTCTAAATATCAACATACCATGGTGTTCGTTTTCGCTGCTCCTGTGGTTTCTGCGTCTGTGTCTATGTCTGGCCTAAAGGCCTTACTTTGAACTTACATGGATATGGCATTGAGACAGAAAAACATTCTCAGTTACTGTTATCACTGTGTGCCTTTAAAACCTGATCAGTTCAACAGTGTCAGACCTTATCCCAATAGGGAATTAACAGTCTCTGTTAATGACTGATCTCTAACGTCTTTAACAATCAGCCAACTCACTGGTTATCAAAATCAGATACGTCTACCGACTTGTCAAAACATTACTTTTACCTGAAGCATAAATTACACCTCTCAATTTAGCCTTTTTTTTAACCAGCTGCATGCTCAAAGTAAACGGCAAGAGGTGTACGTCTATTTCAACAACCATTGATTTTTGTTTTATCAGGTCCCACATGTAAAGGAGATCTTGAATCTTAATGAGATAACCTGTATAACTAAAGGTTAAAGAAGAAAAAACAACAACAACTGTGCAAATATTATAATAATTACAATAATCATTAATAATAATCAGTATTATTTATTAGTTCTCTGCATTTAATCTGTTCCTTGGGTGCAGTGGGCTGCCACTGCGCAGCACCTGGGGAGCATTCTGGGGCCGAGGGTCTTGCTCAGGGGCCCAGACTGGCAGTCTCTTGGGTTGGAACCGGGGAACTTGCAGCCACTCGGCTGACTAGAGTTTTTTTAAATGATAATAGTGAACAGTAACAAATAAAAATGCCGCCCAGGTTTATATTGATAATAATAAAAAGCAGAATACAAAAAGAATCTATTTCCAATGTAGGAAAATATATGTAAAATAGGTTGTTAAAAGACAAAACAATCTGGCACACATTTGTATAATAGAATGCAAACTGGATGTTGTGTCAGATGGACTGATTTTAAGTATTATTATTTAAAATGCTTTAAGTTTAGTCAAAAAATAAGCAAACTCAAATTAACTTCAAATATCTAGCAATGTTTTCTTACTGCAATAATATATATTTTTTTAGCAACAAGCTGGGTAACCTGCAGCAAGGGTGTGTATTTCTGATATATTTGTTTCTGTTCTCCTACTTTAATCTTGACATAGTTTAGGATATTAAAATATATTTCTGCCAATATGCAGTTTTTTTAAACTAGAACAAAACTTGGACACAACCGAACAAAAGTTGTCATGTTTTTGGATTGTAGGAGGAAGCCTTAGTACCCTGAGAAAGCCCAGGCCTGGGCAGAGAGATCATGGAAACTCCACGCAGAAAGACCCCAGCCTGAGATTTGAACCAGAGACCTTCATTTCACAAGGCAATGGTGCTCATAATACATTTTAAAATATAAATATAAAAATTATCTGAAAAATAAAATTCAAAAACCACCATGGTCAGCATTTTTCCTAATTTACACAAGAAGTTATTTTTTCTATTGTAATGAGGTAGACCTTAGACAGGAAATGGTTTCAAGTCAAGGTCAAGGTTTTAAAACCTTGTTGGTGCTTTTCTAAAAATGACCCCAATGCTCCAGACCAAACTTGGACTATTCAACTTTAAAATATCATTACATCCAATCGTTTCTGTTACATACTTTCTAATATATTTGATAATGCAGTCAGTTTGAAATGTTCTGATGACCCTGAACACACTGGATTTTCAGTGCAAACTTTAATGCTTATGTCAATGCTCAGGCAGCATTTAGAGTGTGCCAAAAATGAGCAGTTGATGCTGCTGAAACAGGACTCTCGTGACAGATGCAGCCATTGGTAGAGATTGGAAAAGCATCACTGTGCAAAAAACACATTTCTTGGCAACATCCAAACATTCATTGAAGCGCTCAAAAAAACAGGTGACATTATGATCGACATGCCAGGCATGTTTGAACTCTTATACCGGAATGCGGAGTTTGGATCCCAAGCAGCCCTGATTGGTTCAGGTCTCAGTTTTCCAGAAACCACATACGCATCTGTAGCAAAGGAAATCACACAATTGCCTGTATCTGCGGACGCCTTTGTGACCATGCGACTATTGGTTTCAGTCTTCCCGCTTGAAATCAGTACATGAAAGAGCTCCTTGTCTGAATTCTGTTCAGTTAAACTGAGAGATATTGAAACAAATGCATGTTAGTGATATGCCATCTGGTTGCATGTGTTTGGGGATGGTATGGCTTGGCACTCCACACTGTCTGACACTGTGACTTTGTACAGCACCATAAGATTAAGATAATCAAATCATTCATAGAACGAGCCATACAAGGCCCACCAACTGACACGCAGGCACCCACGCGTTAAGCAATAGCCGTGGTTAATTAAAGAGGGCTGGCTGTTGGGTCAGTGGAGATGAATGTAGAGAATATCTGTTCCGGTCACTCAAGCAATGTATTTTTCTGATAGATAGCCAACATGGTGAAATAGCAGCACTGAGACATGTAACCTCTCCATCTTACATGAGTAGCTTCATTTTTGATCACTCTATAAACAAAAGTTTCTTCAGATAAAAAAAATTACATTTAACAAATCTGCTTCAAGCATAGACAGACTTACCAGGGGGTTAGCATTTCAGACCTGAGGTTTGCCACAGAGTAGATATCGCTTAGAAAGGTTCTGCGAGGTAGACAAAATCTGGATGCTTTTCTCCAGAATATACATGAAATGGACTATGTGTTGTTTGAAGGAGGTGAGGGATCCACCCGAACGCTACTGCGTGAGTGGTTTTGTTTTTTAGCATGTCAAAAATAGTTTTGTGACATATTGGAGCATTTTGTGATCTCCCCGTTGCAACATTGTGAAAGAAAACTGAGACCACATGCGGAGGTTTATAGGAACAGATGCTAAACTGCAAGTTTTAACATCACAACCAAAGTATTAGTATGGCCACTCACCAAAAACAGTGCGCCTACGGGGGCTTTATGACATTGGCAAAATATGTGTTTACCGATAATGTTTGGGTTGAATATTGCTGTGAAAATATGACTTTAAATCAATACACCAATGGGGCTAAAGTTTTTTCTAGTTTGGTTTTGTTGCAAAAATAAACCACTGATAATTAGTGTGTTCAGCTACTGGGGAAAGAAAATCAAAGTCTTTACTGTAGTTTTATTGAAAAAAGCTACTTCTGGCTTTATTTGCAGTTATGATCATAGGATAACAACGTTCTTGCAGCTTCTTGGTGACTTAACCAGAACGTCTTAATTCTCACCTAAAACATTTTCGGATGCACAACAGAACGACTATTTTAATGGCATAGACAGCCTTAATGTATAGCACCTATATAATTAGCTCATGTTCCAGGAGTCCAAGCGTTTCTTTGCGATACTGAGATTGCAAACAGTGATATTGGGACATTGTTAATTTATGATGAAATGTTCACTCCTAGCTCGTATTTGTGTCTAGTGTATCTTTTTTCGACCATTTTGCGGCAGTAGAAACCTTTTGTTTGTAATGGCTAAGAAAAAATATAAACAAATGCTGCAACCGGCCTGCATGGGCGCTCTTTTTTCCACCCATCCCTCTTGTCTGTCTTTACAAGCCCATTCCATTGTACTCATTCTCCTTCTCCCTTTTCTATGACCCCTCTTTATTCCACTGATTACTCATGCTCATCGTCCCTCTTAGCAGCCATTATCTATTTCTCAGACCCGCCTCACCAGTCCTGATCACTCCTTTTCGTTTGAATCATCCTAATCATCCCTCTTTAAAATCCCCGTTAATCCCACTCATCCACTATAGCCATCTTTACAAACCCCTCTTTATTAGGTAAAACCATCCCTCTCATCCACCTCTATGACTCCTTTTCATTCCACTCAACCCCTTCATCTTTCTTTTCACCACTTTTAGCTTCACTATCCTTGTTTTCTATCTTTACAACCATGTTTAATATTCCTCATCCCTCTTAGTGGTCTCTTAAATCAACCTATAGGTATAACACAAGACTTTCCAGATAAAGCTCAACTTTCTGATCCATCTATTAGATTCCCTTGTCATCTTTACTCTTTGATGAAACCATTGAATTCACATTGGTTGTGTGCCCTTCTTGTTAGCTAAATTCTTTTTATGTTAATATTGAGTCAGCATGAGCTGCATTATCTTTCACTACTATCCAATTTTGTTAATAATGTGGGGCAATTATCTTTTTTTTTTCAGACCACACTATATGACTCCATAACTTGAGCATTCACACATCTACAACCGTACAAAGTCCTTTTTTTATTACATTGATTATTTTTTTGACTGCAGCACAAATTGTTCTGTAAATGTAAACTGAGTCTATAAATAAAATTGATTATTGTCAACATTATTAGTCCAGGATTTCTTTTTTAATTTTCTTGATTTATTTATTTCAACGTCTGATTCTGTTTAATTTCCCACGTGTGAATTCATCTGTTGCGTGAACAACACAGAAAAACAACCTACGTTGTGGTTTAGTTTTTCCATCAGTTTTATGTGAATGAAGCCAATCTGGTGTTCGACTGTTCTTTATTAAGCTCAGAGGTTTATGTGACTGTGGGAGACTTAGTATTTGCACGCTTTCATCTGCCCCTGTTTATGCAGATGTCCACATTTGTGTAACCAAAATTTTATTTTTTCCCAGTTTACCCGAGGGACAAGTGAATAAAGGACAAAAGTCAGCAGGCCAGCAATAATATCATATAATGGGAGAAGCAGGAGCAGGGACAACTTAAAACATTTTTTTTTCTTCCCTGAGAAGTAAATAATCAAATCCAAGAACCTAATGAGAGTTTTACGTCATTGGATATTAGACATCTGATTAATATTTTGGATAAATCCTCTGTTGCCTGTTAAAAAAACAAAAAAACCTACAGTAAACAGAAATCACTCACTACTTTTAGAGTCTGAGTTGGCAGAGGAGGGTGACAGAAAAAGGAGGATATGTAATCTTCAGTATCCCCTACGGTATTTCCAAATGAGCTCACCAAGAACCTGCAGAGCATTCTAGACAGAACAAAAACAGATCACACCCTCACTCACTAGGCTTAATTTGCCAGCAAGCACTTGGCTCCAGTCAACTGAAATAAGTGTGACTTTGGAGCAACTTTAATCTAATACAGCTTTAAAACAAATAAATAGTGACACAGGTGCGTCCTTCCTTATGACCGAGGATAAATAAACTCCTGATGCTTTACAGAGAAGTAAAAGGCTGAAGAAACATGCCTCCATTCACAATTCTTTCTGCTATAAGATAACTCACAATCACTTTTTCTTGCCACAAAAATCAAACCAGTTTTTGACAAGCACCAACCAGCTGACCAGTGACTGAAATTGAGACAATTTCCCTTGATGGGCTTTGACTAGTGATCGAGTACTTGTTTTTCCTTTCCATTACATGCAGTTAAACCGGCTTTTTCACCCCGAAAATTATCAACAAACACAGAACAAATACTTTCAAACACTGTCTGTTGGGTTTAATAAATATTAGACCAGGGGTGGGCATGACGGAGGAAGCATTATAGAGAAACTGGGTGTACTGTTTTATCAGGGCATAAATATGTAAAAAAAAAAATAAAATAAAAATAAACATCAACAAGCTTTTAAAGAAACAAATGTGAGGCAAATTATTCAGGTCAAAAAACAAATCAGATGTTAATCGGTTTGGGCAATTTCCACAGCTTGTGGTGAGCACAATTGACATTTGATTTATATATTAATACACATGCTTTGGACCTGAAGTACATCCTCCCTCCAACTGATTCATACTAACTGAGAGACAAAGTGACCACAACGGTCTATTGGCTATGAGACATTATGAACAACGTTTTTATGGGGTAAGATAACTGTCAATAAAAATGTATGCATAGGTGTCTTAATTTGTAAATATAAGTCAATAAACATGAATAAATTTAAGATTTGTATTTGTTCCTTGTGGTCAACTTATACATACATGTGACATCAGATGTTTTGTCTGTGAGAATACAAGTTTAGAAGTTAGGAATACAAGTTATAAGTACAAATCACAAATTTCTGAGTACGAATATACAAACCCTGATGAAAGAGTTACACTCCTTACCAGTTGGGGGCGGTAATCACATGTGACATCCAATGTTTCATCTGTGAGAATACCACTGAGCTATATTATACACTGGAGTGCTAATAGCCCGCTGTTAGAACGAGTCGCTTTGAAGCCACCAGCCACCATATTGGTACTCCCTATTTTCCCCCAGTAACTAGGGAATATGTGCGCTACAGCATCGAATAACGAGGATTTTCTCATGTTCAAGGGGGGCTTAAAACTTTTAACATGTCAAATGCCATATACTTTTATGTTATGTTCTAAAACTATCAAGTACTGAGAAAGTCATGTGCTGAAATATTTTGCATTTTATTCATTTAAATATATATATATATGTTACGGCCAGTGGCCTTTTCTGTATTTGTTGTTTTCAGTGGCTAATCGGATTGACTCCACCTGGAAGTGAGTGCCCTGCTTGTCCTGTGCCACATCCTGAGGCCTACCGTGATTGGGTCATCAAATACCGGCTCCACCAATCATTGTTGAGGCCTCCCTTTAAGAACCAAGGACATCCTGGAAGAAGGCGCGGCTGTTTCTTTGTTTAGACAGCTTGCCACTTTGTTAGAGGTTTGACTGCTTGTGTCATTCACTTTTGCCCCTGTGAGGGATCTTTGAATTCTCTGTTAGAGAATTGTAGTTTATTTTGGTATACCCTGTTCTGAAAGTCCATTGTTTTGTTTGGTTAAGTTTAATTGGTTTACAACCGATTTGTTTTGTTTAGTGCCCATTGGTTGTAAGTCTCCACATTTTGACTCTTGTTACCTTTTGTTCAGTTTTTGTTAAACCCAAACAATAAACCCTTTAAACTGTTAAACCTTACCATCTAGGTTTCTTTAATGTTACTTCCTTTTTCCCCTGGCCGAGCCGGGTCGTAACATTAAATGGGGGCTCGTCCGGGAGTCGTTTAATACGATCCTGTGGCTACAGTTTAGGAAAATTTGTTTGGCTTTGCTGCCTGAAGGTACTGCTGTAAAGTTTGTGTTGTTCAGAAATGGCTCAGTTTAATATTGACCAGTTCTTGGAACAGCCTTCTCTTGAAAACCTTGCATCTTGTCGTAAATCTGATTTAGCTGAGATTGCAGGTTACTTTTCCATTTCCTATTCTAAGCAATTGCTAAAGAAGGAACTAAGGGAGCTAATTGTGAATAAACTGGTTGAGTTGAATTTGTTATCTTTGCCTTCACAGATCCCAAGCTCAGGTGATTTACCAACTGTTGCTGTGTCTGCTGCAGAGATGGAATCTGCTGGCCCCTCAAACCTTGCAGAGAGACCTCAGGAGCTAAAACCTGAGGGGGACCTGAAGGTGGTTGGTGGGATTCAGACACCCGTCACACTTCCTAGGTTTGATCCCCTCTCGGCTTCCTCTGGATCTGTTGGGTCCAAAGTTGATGCTCGCCTGAAGGTTCGTCTCGCCAGATTGCAAATTGAGGCTGAGGAGAAAGCACAACTCAGGCAATATCAGCTTGAAATTAAACGGTTGGAAATTGAGGCTGAAAAAGCTATAAAGCTTCGACAGCTAGATCTTGAGTATAAGGCCAGATGTCCAGTTCAAACAACCAGTGAGAGCCCTACTAGTAGTTCTAGTGGGCCCTCTTCTATTAGACCCTTTGATGTTACGAAGTATGTTTCCTTAGTACCTGAGTTTCGAGAGACAGAGATTGATTCTTATTTCTCTGCTTTTGAGCGAATAGCACAGGCTTTACAGTGGCCACCTGACGTTTGGTCTTTGCTTTTACAGTGCAAAATCCATGGTAAAGCTCAAGAGGTTGTAGCTTCCCTTCCCCTTTCAGGTACCCTAAAGTATGATGTGGTTAAAACTGCAATTTTGAAAGCTTATGAGCTGGTTCCTGAGGCTTACCGACAAAAATTTAGGTCTTTTAAGAAAAGCCCTTCGCAGACCTATGTAGAGTTCGCCAGAGAAAAAGGAAGTCTCTTTGACCGTTGGTGTGTTTCAAGTAAGGTGACAAATTTTGATACTCTGAGAGAACTTGTTCTAGTGGAAGAGTTCAAAAATTGTCTACCTGAACGTGTTGTTGTTCACCTGAATGAGCAAAAGGTAAACTCACTATCTTCTGCTGCTGTGTTAGCTGATGAGTATGTGCTTACACATAAGTCTACCTTTCAGTATGTGCTCAATAAAAATGTGTCTACGAAGTCAGTTGTTGAACAACCCAAATCAACTCCTCCAAAGAATGACAAGGAATGTTTCTATTGTCACAACACAGGTCATCTCATTGCTAATTGTTTAGCCTTGAAACGAAAACAACAGAACACACAGACTAAACCTAAAGGTGTGGGGTTAATAAAGAGCCATTCTCATACCCCAGGAAAGGCTGAACTTAGTTATAGTCCAGACCCGTGTTATGAACCCTTTTTGCTGACTGGATATGTTTCATTACCAGGAAAACTTGCAGATTCACACCCAGTTCGTATTTTGCGAGACACTGGTGCCTCCCAATCTGTTATCTTAACAGATTCATTGCCATTTTCTGAGTTGTCATCTTGTGGCTACAGTGTTGTTCTGCAAGGACTGGAAATGGGTTATGCCCCCCGGCCTGTACACTTAGTGCATTTACAATCAGAACTGATTTCTGGTATTTTCCCCATTGCTGTTTGTTCTGCACTTCCAGTTAAGGGTATTTCGCTTTTACTTGGTAATGATATTGCCGGTGGTAAGGTAACACCATCCCTAGAAATATTAGATGTCCCCTGCTCCCTTCCTAAGGAGGAAGATGCAACACAGACTACTGTCTCTACTTCCTGTGTGCTCACTAGGGCTCAAACATTGAAGGGGATCTCAGAGGAAAATGTAGACTTGTCTGACAGTGTGCTTATGTCAATCTTTTCAGAGGGAGAAAAACTACCGGCTACAAAACAGTTGCCTGCAGTCCCGCAGCTGAAACCAGATGTGCGACAAGCTGATTTTGGTTCTTCCATCTCTCGATCACAGCTTTGTGCAGCTCAGAAGGTGGATCCAACCCTTACAAGGTGCCTCTTAAGTGTTGTAAGTGCTGACAAAGCTAGAGTGGAACCAGTAGCATTTTATATACATAATGGAGTATTAATGAGAAAATGGTGCCCTGTGGTCCTCCCTGACGCTGACTGGAATGTGGTACACCAAATTGTGATTCCATCAGCTTACCGCAAAAACATTTTGGCCGTGGCACATGAAGGAAGCTGGTCAGGACATTTGGGAGTAACAAAAACTTATCAGAATGTTCTGAAACATTTTTACTGGCCCGGATTAAAAACCGATGTACGCCAGTATTGTCGTAGCTGTCATACCTGTCAGGTAACTGGTAAGCCCAACCAAATTATCCCTCATGCTCCTCTCCATCCTATACCCGTGGTTGGAGAACCTTTTGAGCGAATTATAATGGACTGCGTTGGACCTCTTCCTCGCACGAAATCTGGCAATCAGTTTCTGCTCACCTTAATGTGTGCCTCAACTCGTTACCCAGAAGCAATCCCACTGCGTAAGATTACCTCCAGCTCAGTAGTAAAAGCGATGACAAAGTTTTTCTCCACCTTTGGCCTTCCTAGAATAATTCAAACTGATCAAGGCACAAATTTTCAGTCTAAGCTTTTTAAACAAGTCCTGAAGGAACTGAACATACAGCATACAGTCTCCAGCGCTTATCATCCTGAATCTCAAGGAGCTTTAGAGCGTTGGCACCAGACATTAAAGTCTATGCTACGAAAATATTGTACCGAAACAGAAAAAGACTGGGATGAAGGAATCCCTTTTGTTTTGTTTGCCGCTCGGGAGTCTATTCAAGAGTCTCTAAGATTCAGCCCTGCTGAGTTGGTGTTTGGCCATACCCTCCGTAGCCCTCTGAAAATTCTCAAAGAGAAACTCTTAGAGATAAGTGTTTCTCCCCAGGAAAACGTTCTGGATTATGTCTGCAGATTCAGAGAGAGACTGCATCAGTCTTGTGCTATTGCGAAAGAAATGCTAGGTGAGTCCCAAAGGTCTATGAAAAAACATTATGACCAGTCTGCTCTGCCCCGTTCCTTTGCTAAGGGGGAAAAAGTCCTAGCTTTACTACCTATTCCTGGTTCTACTCTTTCGGCCAAGTTTTCAGGACCTTATGTGGTTCAGGAAAGGTTGAGTGAGACAGATTATGTAATCTGCACTCCGGAAAGAAGGAGAAAATCTCGGGTCTGTCACATAAATCTGTTAAAACCATACTGGTCTCGAGACCCAAACGATAATCCTGACCTTCAAACAGGTCAACTCTTACCTACAATTTGCTCCTCAGCATTGATTGTAAGGGATTGTTCTGATTCTGCTATAGAGGATGGTTTAAAATTACGTCCCATTTCTTACCAAAGCTCACGATTGTTAAACTCTGAAATGTTGAAGGTTCTGCCTAACCAGCTTTCACATTTAACAGAGGAACAAAAAAATGATATTATTGTCTTGGTCAAAAGTTTCCCAGAACTATTTCATGATGTGCCAAGACAAACTTCAGTTCTTAAACACGATATTGATGTTGCAGGGGCCAAGCCAATAAAACAACATCCGTACAGAACAAACCCAGTTAAAAGAGTTTTGATGAACGGTGAAACAGACTACATGTTACTACATGGGTTTGCTAAGCATAGTTCCAGCCCATGGAGCTCCCCATGTCTTTTGGAGATGAAACCTAATGGTTCTCCTCGTTTTATAACAGATTTCCGAAAGGTTAATTCAGCTACTGTTATTGATTCCTACCCACTTCCCCGTATAGACCAGTTCATTGTTATTGTTTTGATGCGGGTTTTTCGCGCATGCGCGCCGGACCGGTAGGCAAAAGACGAACACAATGGCGACGCAAACAGAGAAACTGACGAGTTCTCCACGTATTTTTCTTCTTTAGATAACGTACTACAAGATCGTTTTAAGAGTAAGTTGATGGTTGATGGTATCAGATTGCCAGATCCACACAGCAAAAGCCTGAAGGGACGGAGCGAGTCTGTGAAATGCTGGCCAGGGGTTTCGTACCGCGACACAGCTGCTTTATAAACACGCAGGCCAGTACGGACAAGAGAGCACGAAAGCCCCTGAAACCACTGGACGGCTACAATTATTTTATATCAGGAAAAAGGCTCCAGCAACGCCCGCGACGCCATGAGGGATTAAGAGGTCAGAAAATGGATGGATGGATGTTCAGACATGTTTGTGCAACAGCACAAAGCGGCGTCGGACACAGACCGCGTCTCAGCAGAGGCCCGGTAGGTTAAAAAAAAACATTTTTCACTACGGATTATTTAGGTGTTTTTGTCTTGTTAAAATGGGTGGCGGTGTCGGTGACATTGCAGCGTAAACACAGAAGTACTAGCAGCAGCAGCTTACTGCTGCTACTGCTGCTGCTACTGCTGCTAGCAGCAGCTTACTTACTGCTAGCAGCAGTAAGTAAGCAGCAGTAAGTAAGCTGCTGCTAGCAGCTTACTTACTTACTGCAGTAAGTAAGCAGCAGTAAGTAAGCTGTAGCCGCTGCTGCGTAAACACTACTCGGGCCGGAGAAGCCGCTGCTGCTGCTGCTGCTTCAGACAATGGCTGCTGCTGCTGTAGCAGCCGCTTCTGCGGCCCGTGTAGCGATCATCACCTCCCCTCCGCCGCTATTTAAGCAGAACAATGACTAGAGCAGAATAAAGTTGTATTTACCGGAGATGAAGTGTGGACTGCAAATTCTGTCGTAGTATGATCGCTCCCCCAGTCCATTGGGATTATCTGCCTGCGCTCTTTTCATTGAAAATATCCAATTCTTTCTGCGTCCTTCCTCCTTCGGTAAACGACAGAAACGTACATCCAACGATTTGGAATGCCTCTGTGTGCAACCGGGAGCACAACAAGTCGTAGGCATTGCTTAGATTACAAAAATAAACGAACTAAAAGTACGCTCTAAATCACCCGTTTTGTCATGTTGTAGACGAGAGCAGCTCTGTTTTTGCCTACCAGCGGGACCCGGAAGTAGCGCGGACGTCACGCGTTACGTCACGCGTGAACTACCCTATAGAGGATTGTGTTGATACCATTGGCAATGCCAATTTTGTAAGTAAACTGGACCTATTAAAAGGATACTGGCAGGTACCATTAACGGACCGTGCCTCAGAGATCTCTGCCTTCGTGACACCAGACCAGTTTTTGCAATATACCGTCATGGCGTTCGGCATGTGTAATGCCCCGGCCACCTTTCAACGGTTGATTAACACTGTTCTGTCTGGGTTACCAAACTGTAATGCATATCTTGATGATCTCATTGTGTATACTTCTTCCTGGGAAGAACACATAAAAATCTTAAGAAATGTGTTCACGCGGCTTGCAAAAGCTTCACTTACTGTAAATCTAGCAAAGTGTGACTTTGGTAAAGCAACTGTCACTTACCTAGGTAGACAAGTCGGCCAGGGACAAGTATGCACAGTAGAAGCCAAGATAAAAGCCATCCTTGAGTTTCCTGTCCCTAGCACCAGAAAGTCCCTTCGCCGTTTCCTGGGCATGGCCAGTTATTACCGAAACTTCTGTCGAAATTTTTCGACAGTAGCCCATCCTCTCACTACTCTGCTGAGTCCAAAAGTAGACTTTGTTTGGACTCCTGAATGTCAGCATGCTTTCGAAAGTATAAAATCTCTGTTGTCATATGCACCTGTCCTCTCCTCTCCAGACATGTCAAAGGCTTTCAAACTTGAAGTGGATGCTAGTGCTGTGGGAGCTGGTGCTGTACTGTTACAGGAAGGTGGGGACGGAGCTGATCATCCCGTCTGTTATTTTTCCCGTAAATTTACACCCAGCCAACTCAATTACTCCATCATTGAGAAAGAAACTCTGGCCTTGCTACTTGCACTTCAACACTTTGAGGTTTACCTAGGGTCTAGTCCTGTGCCAATCATTGTGTACACCGACCACAACCCCCTTGTTTTCCTTTCTCGCATGTACAACCATAACCAGAGACTCATGCGGTGGGCTTTACTGGTACAGGATTACCATCTTGAAATCAAACATAAGAAAGGTGCAGACAACTTCTTAGCAGATGCCTTATCTAGAGTGTAGCTTATATAATTACCTTTCGGTTGGAAATAGTCCTTTCAAAGGCTTTGGTCTAGGATATTTTTTTTATTTTTTTTGGGGGGGGGGAGGTGTTACGGCCAGTGGCCTTTTCTGTATTTGTTGTTTTCAGTGGCTAATCGGATTGACTCCACCTGGAAGTGAGTGCCCTGCTTGTCCTGTGCCACATCCTGAGGCCTACCGTGATTGGGTCATCAAATACCGGCTCCACCAATCATTGTTGAGGCCTCCCTTTAAGAACCAAGGACATCCTGGAAGAAGGCGCGGCTGTTTCTTTGTTTAGACAGCTTGCCACTTTGTTAGAGGTTTGACTGCTTGTGTCATTCACTTTTGCCCCTGTGAGGGATCTTTGAATTCTCTGTTAGAGAATTGTAGTTTATTTTGGTATACCCTGTTCTGAAAGTCCATTGTTTTGTTTGGTTAAGTTTAATTGGTTTATAACCGATTTGTTTTGTTTAGTGCCCATTGGTTGTAAGTCTCCACATTTTGACTCTTGTTACCTTTTGTTCAGTTTTTGTTAAACCCAAACAATAAACCCTTTAAACTGTTAAACCTTACCATCTAGGTTTCTTTAATGTTACTTCCTTTTTCCCCTGGCCGAGCTGGGTCGTAACATATATATAACATTTATAAATATATAAATAACAATATACAAAAACATATATTTACATATATATACATATATACATATACACATACTTATATATACATATATATATATTTAATATAAATAACATGTACAATATTTCAGCACATAATTTCCTAGTAGTTGATAGTGTTAGTACATCCACTGACTGTAGAATTACCTGTGAAACGTTTTAACACAGCCAGAAAACTGCTTGTTGTTGCAACCAAATCCTATGGGATTCTGTGAGAGTAGGGAGTAGCAAGATGGCGGCCAGTGACTTCAGTTTTTCGGCAAAATCAGCACTCCAGTGTATTATATAGCTCAGTGGAGAATACACATTGGCCGTTTCTCAATTCCCGAGAACGCGAGTACGGACTCGCGTTCTCGTCAAGTCTGGTCTTGGCGAGAACACAGGAAGATCGGACTTGACAAGAACGCGAGCACGCAGCACGTATGGTGTATTGGAACAGAAGCGTACTTGTGACGTCATGAGACGCACAGTTCTTTAGCATTTCTTTAACATTCAAAACTGTTTATATACTACACCGCAATAAATCTTATTGAAATTTTTTTTAAAACAACATTTTGAATTTCTAAAAAGCCTAAAAATTATCTTGCCGCGGTGCATTCTGGGCAAGCGGTCAGTCTGAAGAACGCACAAGTCTGCTCTGATGCATGCTCGATAAAGAGGGCGGGGGAGAACAACATCCGGGGATTTCGGCGCGTTCTCGGTTTGGCGTTCTCGGCAATCGGAACAGTGCTCGGGCTGAGGCCGATGACGTGTCACGAGCACACGAGCACACGAGAACGCTCAAGAACGCATATTGAGAAACGGCCATTGTTTTCTTTTTTTTTGTCTTCTTCTTCTCTTTAAATGGTGGTTGGTGAACAACTTTCAGGTTCATTACCGCCACCAACTGGAAGGTGTGTGACAGCTTCGTCAGGGGTTGTAGATTCATACTTGTAAATTTGTGATTCGTACTTGTATGTATTGTTGCAAAGTTGTAACTTTTTAACTTGTATTCATAACTTCTAAACTTGTATTCTCACAGATGAAACATCGGATGTCACATGTATGAGTTGACAAGGAACAAACACAAATCTTAAATGTATTCACTTTTATTGACTTACATTTACACATATGTTTTTATTGACAGTTATCTTACCCCATATACCTGCATGTCCATACGATTTTTAAGATGATAACAGCAACAAACATAGGCCTATCACAAGCCTAATATGTGCAAAAGATGATATTTTCAATGTTAAAAATATTTACAAGAGGTCAATCAGCTGCTGAATATTATACAAAAATGTTGGAACTTCATCATTTCTGTCTGTTGAACAATGGACATAGTGGATCCAACCTTAATTTAATATAATAAGATTCATTAATATATATATATAAGATATAATGAACCTAACATATATAACAGGATAGAACATTTTAAGTTTGTTTTAATTAGCTGTAATATGTTATTTGCTGTTCAAAAGTTGTATAAAGGAATATTTGTTCTGATTATGAAGGTCTGAAGGAAATTGTGTTTTAATTCCTTAAATGTACTCAATTGTTGTGATCTGTGCTCCCTTGAAAAAGAGATAATTAATCTGAGTTGAACTTTCCTGGTTAAATAAAGGTTAAATAAAAAATAATATTTAATTATGACCATTCAACAAAAATACATGTCTATCAAATAGCAGGGACCAAGTCTTATCATCATTTTGCATGCCTCGCCATGTATAACATGACCTGCAATCCCTGTAGTCCAATAAATTATACAACCTAAATGTTAACACACTTAGCATTAGCTGCTGGGCTGCTAGACGGAAAGGAAAATTTAAGGGTGAATGACTGAATGCAGTGTAAAGTGCTTTGGGGTCCTCTGGACTTGATAAAGCACCATAGATGTAGGGGCCATTCACCATTTTACCATAAGTTGTTTCCTTGCATGCTTTCTGTTGCAGTTTCAATTTTAGTTTCATGTTAAAACCGTAAAACAAACAACAACTTTACCATTTTAACCATTAAGACTGGTTTCTTCCCCAGTAAAAAAAGCAAGTTTTAACTTCAGCTATTGAATTATTCAAAAAACAATATATATTTTTTTCATTAACCCTTTGTACTGGCAGAATCCATCTGTGTTCATTCAAAACTTGCAGAGGGTTTAAAAGTTAAGATACTGAGGAAACCTTTATGACATAAAAATAAAACATCTTTGCTACACAAGTCTCAAGTAGCAGTGGGACATGTGTAAATGTGCTTAAATGTAAATCCATAATTTAACTACACCGATTTTTCTCAAGCCAGTTTTGAGTTATGACTTAGTCTGTTCAACAAGACAACAAAATAGTCTCTAGGCATTGTTCATAATCCAAATGTTTTACTCTCAGGAACCACCAGCTGTTCGCTCTGCATCCGAAACACGCGTGTAATATTTTATCAGGAAATTTTGGGATTGCTACAAGTATTACTGATGCATGTAGGCATTTGGAACACTACAGGCAAACCCAGCTGGAGTGACGCTAGGCTGACTTTAGCTTTACATTTAATTATTGGGTAATAACACGGGTGAGGCTTTTGGAAGTTTTGCTGAAATAATCTGGAAAGAAGCTTCGGCCACAGACAAAACTGTAACTGTGCTTTCATTAGTGTCCTACCATAAAAAGTTTTTTTTTTCCCCACATTCCACTCAAACCTTCAGAGTACCGTGAAAAAAAACATGTTTTATATTTTTCCCTTGACAACATCTGGACCCCACAAACACAAAGACACAGGAATAAACCATCAGGCTGAAACCAAAACTTCTTTTTTCCCGGGTTAAGCAACCATAAATAAAACCAAGTATCTCTTAAGCAGTGGAGAATATGAGTTTTCTCCTTCCAGTGAGAAACATTCTGCCATCCACATGCTTTGTTTTAAAGCTGGAGTAAAGACAACAAATGCTTCGGCATGAGATAACATAGCACACAGGAGACAAATCACGAGGAATCCTTTGGTATGTTTTGTCTAGGACCCACATATCCTGTTTCCAGGCACTCTGAAGGCACCTTTTCCTGCAGATCCTTCTCTAACCTACTTTGCAGCCACTGATCTGGTCTGTTATAAAGGTCAAGCTATTTAAAAAAATGGAAGAATAAAATAAGATAAAACACGATATTACACACTGATGAGTCTTGGGGCCCTGCATAGTGGAAACCGTAGCTCTGGTAAATGTTCAAGCATAAAAACGTCAGGCTCGACTAGCGTCTGGACTTTAATATAAAACAGAGCATGTTTATCAGGAATGGATGCTGTCTAACCCATCCACTGGCAGGCACAAAATCAACTTAAACACAGCGCTGTGAGGTAAAAAATTCAAATACGTCTTTACAGCACATTTCCCAAGCTCTTAAAGACAATTCAACGTTTCCTTAAAACGTGCTGTGATGAATAATCAGATGCAGTGCTAGAGAAGTTATTTTGATCCGAATGATTAACTTCACACAACTTATGGAGATGTTCTACTGTCAATTTCACACAAAGTTTGGAAGTACATTTTTTTCCAGAATTTTTATTACTATGTCCAAAATAGTTAAAAACCCAGTTTAGATCCATATTTCAAATATGTGATTTGTAAGTCATATTCCATTGATGACTTTTCTTTGTAAAATGTTCAAAGTTAAAAGCTGCAGATTAAAAACTGCAGAAATGATCCACAATTAGTACAAAGCTGGGTCATGACACTACCTCAAATCGATGGAAGATTTGAGTATAAATAAATAAAATTAGTTTTGGATTTGACTTCCACAGAAAAAAACAACAACATTTTAACTTTCTGAAATAGGAATTAGAGAGCAGTGAATTAACTCAGGATTTCTGAAAATCACCGTTTTCTTCAAACAATATAACTTATTTGAACTGTGCTGTCCCTGAAATTGACCATTTGAATATTATATTTAACACCATAAAATCCTGAGCAGCATGCAAGGAAATGTAACAATGAAAGCTAATGATTTGTTGGGTGTTCTCAGCCATAGGAGGTGAAAGTTTTTTTTAAAAAAAAGACATCTTTTGAAGCTACTATTACACTAATGTTGTCTTCTAAATCATATTATCACTAACAGAAATGTAGAACTGCATTTGAAGGAGGGAAATCTGCCCCTCCAGGGTTATAAACAGTGCAGGGTGTTTTCACACTGGAGCTCGTGGCCAGAGATCATTCAGCAGGAGATCAGGGATGCAATCATTTGAAATGTGGTTCTGCTGAAGCGCTTGTGGGTTTCTGAAGGGGATGGGGTGGGGGGGGGTCTGCCTTTTGATCAGCTGGAAGAGCTCTGCTGTGCGATGCCGGAGAAAGTTTGTGACATCATTGTGGGCCGAACGAGTTCTGCACGATATCGCACCGAACAGCTGGATTTACTTTGATGCTCACTACTGTGTGGCAGGTACATTTTATACCTTTAGCCTCCAGTCTTTAGTCCTTTTTGTGAGTAATGATGGCGTCACTTTAAAATCAGAGAGAAATAGGTCCGGTTTTATTGTCTTCATGTGGCAAATTTCATTGGTCAGACAACCAAAACTCTGGATAAACCAGGACTGCAGTATGATTGCAGTACGTTAGGACCTTTTTCCAGCTGCCCAGACAACTGCGATGCTGGGATCGGCCACTAGGTGCGTGGTTTCACACGTCACTGTTGGCACTAGTGCTAAGATCATTTATTGAACTAAAAACTAAAGCTTTTAAATGAAGAGAATCTGTCTCACTTCACAATGTGTGAAATACACTCTCTTTGAGTTTGTAACTGCAACTACATTGAGTAATTGCAATGAAATTTAGTTGTTGTTTTTTATCCACTCCAGTGCATCTAAAACAAAAACTCAAGCTGAGCCCCAGCGCTGTGACGTATATGAGAGAAGACAGAATAGAATGAGATCACTGTGTGTGACGCCTGCATTCGTACTAGGCAGACACCGTGTTTGCACTGACTGCAGAAGCTTTGCAGACGAACCACTCAACTCAGTCATTGTTTTGGTTAAACTGATGACTGATGACTCGTTGCACTCAGTGCTACAGTGACAGACAGACATTTGTGATCGCTAGATGAACGGGAACTGATTCATACGGATCTTTTGAAATATGTTGAGAATCAATGTGGAAACATGAAAAGCACTACTGCACTCTGAAATGGATTCAGGAAGTTAACGGTGCACTACATTTGATGTCTCGACGTGGGTGGGAAATGTTGTCTAAGATTTTGGGTTATCAGTTTTATAAAGGTGTTCAGTCTGCGGCTATATTACCCTCATCCTGCATAGTGGCACGTTTCATTACAGAATGGAGGTGACACAAATGATCCTTACTTTCAAATAAAACCCCAGAACAGTCAGAATCAGGCTATAACATCCAAATACAGAAAGACGGCTCACTGCAGTATCCTTGCAAATATATTCATAACCCTTGAATTTTTTTTTTTCATTTTGTCACTTAGAACCACAAATCTCTACCCATCTTATTGAGATTTAATGGGATGGACAAACCCAAATTAGTCCAGAATTGTGAAGTAAAAGGAAAATGTTGGTTGGTTTAAATCGATTTTTTGGGCATCGATATTAACCTGTTTTATCTTTGTTCCTTTTCTTCAAAGCTACTTAGTTGCTTTTGGACGCAATTGTTGGATTTATGGTTTACAGCAGTTTGTGACCTTGTGTTTGTGAAAGGCAATTCATAAATAAACCTTTCTTATTATACTTACTTTCAGAAGTTATTGAACTGAGCTCTCCTGCGTCTAACATTTTCAGGTGTAAGTCTCTACTCACTTTTTCACATCTAGAGACCAACATTTTTGCCTATTCTTTTTTGCAAAGTATGTCAAGTTCAGTCAGATTGGATGAAGAGTGCCTGATAATATCATATTTCGGGTCATGTCAAAAATCTTCAATTAGATTTAGGTCCAAACTACAAAAGGGGGCATTTATGGCGTCTTTGAAATAAGGCTTCCTTCTTGCCAATCTTGAATAAATACTAGATTTATGGATTCTTCAGGTAATAAGGCCCTTTCAGATCTTTTCCATTCATGAACTTAATGTTTTCCATGTCTCACGGGCAGCTAAAAGGTCCCAATGTGGAATTGGGTGTCAAAGCTGACACTTTCAATGCGACTCAAGAGGCAGTTGGAAGCCGTGTCACAATGAAAGGTGGTGTTATAATACTAAGCAAATATAGCAGCACAACAGTAAAGAAGTAAATACTCAGGCGTCTGGCTGATCTGAGAAATATGTTGATCAGTAAAATCTGATGCAGATACTAACATTTAGCAGAAGACATGTTGCAATTTTTCTTTTCATGCATTGAAGCCCTGGAACAGATTTAGATAGCGTGCCTGAGGATCACGACACAAACCTATGATAGGAGAACTGTACCACATATGTCTTACACACACTGCTTAGCTAAAGGCTGAAGGTTGCAGGATATAACTGTTTGGTTTCGCAATTTCAGCTGTACTTATATGAGGTCAATTATAACATGATTTATATTTGAAGGAATTAAAGGTGTCCTGCTGACAGATAATCACACCTGAGCCATATGTTTCTCCAGCTCCTCCAGAGGTATCATGGAGCTCTTGGGTAACTGTGCGTTTCCCGCTCTGTATAGCAATTAAGTGACTTCTAAAGAAAGCAAGTTGCCCTGGAAAGGGATATCAAAGTAAAGGTGGCTAAATATAAATGGACACCGCACTTAAAATCTTACAATTTTCATTGCATGTTTGTTTGTTTATTTGCCTTCATTATGTGTTCTCTGAACCAGAGAGGCCAAAAGGAAATTTCACCTCGGTAACACGCGGTGACAATAAAGAATCTTTGAATCTTCATAACGGCTCTGCATCGCTCTTGCTGCACTTTGGGTCCACAGCCTTCGCAAACGATGACAGAAAATCAAGCACGGAACAGAAACAAACTATCCACTAAACATAAAACCTAACTGAAAGATGCACCGCCCAAAGATGCTAAAAACAAATAAATAATCAAACACCTTAAGGTTGTCACAGTTAAAAATGCATTGAATTAGAAATAAAATTAAGCAAAAAACAAGCCAAAAAAAAAAATAATCACATTGAAAGTCTGTGAATACTCTTGGAAAGGCACTCTGGAAAGATAAAAAGACACAACGTAAAGGAACAGGTAGATTTTAAGAAATCACTCTTACCCAACACGATGACCACAGTTTTGAGCAGAGACATCATTGTATCCCGGTTGCGCCGTGGTCCGGAGCTGTGCCGCGACATCCTCATGGTCCTCTGCCGCACGTAGACGAAAATGTGGGCGTAAAGCGTTACCATCACGACAAACGTCAAAAGGTTAAACACCGCCCAAAAGACCAGGTAGGAGTTGCTGTAAAGAGGTGCCATATTGGAGCAACTTCTGAGGCTGCAGATACAGTTCCAGCCCACACTGGGGATGGCCCCCATCACTATGGACATAGTCCAGATTATAACGATCACCACCACCACGCGCCGGTTGCTCATGCGCGTATGCAGCTGCATGCGGAAGACAGTGATGTGACGCTCTATGGCGATGGCCAGCAGGTTGGCCACGGACGCAGTCAGACTGGTATCGATCAAGCCTTGCCGCAGCAACCACGTGGAAACAGTCAGCCGCCTAGTGTTTGGTCCTGTGTTGAACATTAGGTAGAAGTAGGCCAGTCCAGCAAAGAAGTCAGCAGCCGCTAGGTTGGCCATCAGATAGTAGATTGGGAAGTGGAATCTCCTGTTGACGTAGATGGCGACCATTACCAGGAGGTTGGCGAGCATGATGAAGATGCACACGGTGATGCCCAAGCCCATCACCAGCTTGCTGACGGTGTTCCAGTCGGTAGCGAGGGGCTTACCGCTGCGGTTGTAGAAGAAGGTGATGGTTTCGTTGTAATAGCACTGGTCTTCATCCATGGTGGTGGTTGCTGAAAGGAAAACAATTGTATTTAGATTATTGATATTTGATTAAAACAAGTAGTGCTTTCCGTAAGGGTTTTTTTACATTTTATCTAAACAAAAGAGATTTACACATTCCCATTCAGTGGAGTATGAATCATCATTTAATTTTTTACCTCTCACTTTGCAAGAAGCTTGTCAAGTTTTCATTTTAGATGCTTCATCCACTGAAGGTACAACAAATATTTCTGATATCTCCTCCATAGAAAAACTGGCCTTAATTGCTTTAAGAAAACTGAAGTTTAGGACCGTTTCTTTGGGATCCAAAAATATAGTAAATTCTTTTGATTTTATTACGTAAAGGCAGAATAAAGATAATGGATAATGATAAGGTGGGTGATCTCATAACAGATTGTTGCCACGTTAAAGAATAGCTATAAAACGTATTCAATTAATATAAATGCAGATGATATGGTCCCGGAGGCTGAAGCTACTGTCTAGTCTGAGATGGGTTGTCCATTTAACACTAGAAAGCAATATATTCCAGACAAAGTAATAAAGTGGCTCAGTGTGTAAGTCTTTATTATGTTGATACAAATAGTCATGTTAATCTTTAGGAATATCCCAGTGAATTATTTACATGTTCATCATATAGTTTGTATTATTATTTGTAGTGTATTCAGACTAAGTCATTTCAGTTAATAGTTATTATATTGTTCCCCTTTGAGTGACCTTCTATCCTTTTAGTAAGCAATAGGTTTGTTTCTTTTCACAAAAATGCATTCTTTCTTCAAAACATGCAGTTTAAAAAAAAACAACCTGAAACATGGGAAAAAACTAAATTCCTTCAGGCCTTACACTCATTTGCTAACTGTTTATGTGAGGAAAAGAGTGTGTCTGTGTGGTACCCTGACTGCTTCACATATAGGGGGAAAAAACAGCCATCATTAAGTCAGAAGCAGTAGCTTTAGAAGAGCGAGGCGTCTGTAATGACAAAACGCCTCCTGTCTACAAGTCAAGGTTTACAGCAACGCAAAGCGCAAAGACTCGAGTGTATTTGTGAGTGCATGCCTCTCTGCTTTGTGTGACGAGCCATGAACTTGTAGTTCTGCATGTATGTGCATGTGTCTGTGTTTGGGCCTTGTCAACAAACTCTGGTGTGAAATTGAGCTAAGAGTGTTTTTTCTTTTTTTTTTTTCTCCATCAAGTCACGAACTGTGAGCATCGATGCCTGTAAGATGATTCTCCCCAAGAAAGCTAAGCAGAACCAGGAGCATGCTGCTTAGTGTCAGCTCACACACGCAAACAAACACTGCCCACAGAACCATGTGTGCCTGTGTAATAAACTCCAGTCCTACACAGATGCAGGCTGGTTTCTCTCATACACCCCAGACCGGAAACAGGACCTCAGGGCTGGTGGAGGGTCTGTTTGTGTGTGTGTGTGTGTGTGTGTGTGTATGTGTGTGTTTTTTTATTTTTTATTTGTTTGTGTGTGTAAATTAGACACAGACAAAGAGCCCGCATAGAGGAAGGAACTATGGAAAAACGGAGGGGAGTAAATGAACAAGTATTAGGGGTTCTTGGTCAATAGCCAGCGTTTTTTGTGGAGACACGATTTTCCTTTTCACCAATAACAAAGCACATCTTGAAGGAATGAATTTAGTTCGGCTGTTAAACAACAAAACTACGCACAACCGATCCGCAAGCTTGCCAAAATAACACTGAACGCAAGCTGAAGTGTGTCAGAAGTTTGTTTTAACCTTAGGTGCAAATGTCATTTGTGGGAGAATGCTTTAGAAGCCCATTTTCACATAGTTTAGAAAAGTGGCTTTAACCCACCGAAGAGGACACGACCCTCTTTACATCCTGAGAACTCAGCAATACAAAATCAGATAAGGCTTGAAGCTTCTCGGTTGAAATCGGTGCTGCATTCTTCCGCGGCATATTGACATTGTGGAAAAATGTTTACGCTGCGGTTCGTGAAACAAGTGCGAAGCATCGGAGTGCCCGAATGGCGGCATTAAGGAAATCCTACTAAATCAAATGCGGCGTTTGCAGATGCTGTTTATGTTTCCCATTTCCTGCCGCTGGCTGATATGAAACATCTGCAGATGCATTTGATTGGGATGTAAGTGGAATATTACTGAATTCATATCAAGATTTGACTATATAAAATAGCGTTGGCGTTCCACCCATTCATTCGTCCACCCCTCTATTGTCTATACACGCTTGTCCTCGCAGGGAAGCTTGTGCTCATATCCAGCGGTCATTCTGCGGGAGTGGACTTATCACAGGGTATTAAAATAGTTAAAGAAACATTTTGACAAGGGTTGTTGCAAAATAAAGATTTTTGGTGGCTTTTATCAACAATGGCTTACCATTCTTCCAAAAGGCCCGATTTGCAGGCTGAACTTTATCGTTACCCTGTTGACAGATTCTCCTACATTAACTCATTTTCACAATTTGTCTAGAGAAGCTATCTACCTCTTGGGCCCATCTTTGATTACCTCACCTTCAGCTATTTAAGAGTTTGAGATTAAATTACACAAATTTAATCTCAATCACGATTGGTCCAGATTTTATTCAGGCAAGGCACAGCAAGTGTATTTATAAAGCACTTTTCAGTAAAGGGTCATGCCAGGGGTCGTCAGGCTATAGGCAGTTCTCATCCTGTAATCTCATTCTCCTTCCACATTTGAAATATGTGCTACATTGTGTTGGTCATCAAATACACTTTTAATAGAATACAATAAATTCTTGCTTAATTTCTATACAGAAATTAAGTTCGCCTGCAGCTCAATGCGGAAGCTTAGAGGAGACGGGGCCTTCTCTATTGGGGCCCCAAATCTATGGAGCGCTCTGACTGTGCACATACGACAGGCCCCCTCGCTGTCCATTTTTAAAACTCGTTTAAAAACTTAATTTTACTCGCTGGCTTTCAAACCAACTGAGATTTCATTTTACTTAATTTTTACTGGCATGGTTTTCATCTGTATTTGCATTGTTTTATTTTGTTTTGTAGCAAGTTTCTTAATTTGTTATTGCGTGCTTAGTTTTTTCCATTTTATCCCTTGGTATCATTTTATTGTTTTTAATGTTCAGCACTTTGTGGCTAGTGGTAGAGTGGTTTATAAATAATGTTGATGAAGATGACGATGAGATATTTTGGTTGGAATGGAAATGAATTGTTCCTATTTTAAGTGCAAAAATCTTATTCTATTGGCAGATCATTTAAACTTGCCTGCTCATGTCAAGGACAAATACACTAATTTTACTTACTTTTAGTCACGTTTTTGCAGTGTAGCAATGATGTATTAAAATAACGTCTCTTCTACTGTTGCTTCGTCATTAATAGTATCTCTTTGTAGTGACGTTGCTCATCTTTTTGTTTATTAATTTCCCAAAGCAACCAGCAGTTATATCTAGATGAAGCGGTATCAGCAATTAGAAGGCAGCAAAAAGAGCATCTGAGTGATATCAGCAACACTAACTCACTATAAATCCAGAGTCGTGGAGCCTCAGTGACAACTACCAGAACAGATAAAAGCTAATCTATTCTGCTTGTCTTTTGTGGTTTATGGCCATTAAATGTCCGGGAGGGGAGGGGAACAGTCAGTGAGGCAATAGACGCTCGAGGCAGGTCACCAGTACAAGAAAGCGGAGGAAGTGTTGGTGGCCTTTTGGTGCACATTCCTGACACTTTCACCAGACCGTTGGAGCCTGGAAAAGCAGATCAGGTCATTGTGTTTGTGTGCAACAGCTGGGCAGCACGGATCGTAAAGGGGAGGGATTGTGCAAGAAACGGGACAAGGAAAAAGGGGATTTTAGTATCTTCAATGTCCTGCACCTGGGCGTGTACATGTGCATGTTACAAAAATGAAAGTGTAAGAAACATACAGTTTTTTTTTTTGTTATGTGAAAACTGAAGTTTGTGTGAAAGCAAAATACGGAACTTTGCAGGAGTGAGAGAACCAGTAGTGTTGGAGAACAACGTTTTATTATTCAGACCCACTTCATACTTGTTAGCGATGTGTGATAATCTCTGGCTGGGTGGGGAATAGGGAATGAGTGTGTTTTGTGTGTGAAAGTGTGTCTAAAGGCTATGAAAGGACCACCCTGGAATCCATATGAGTGAGGTCATTACTCAAGCAATGACAGCAAGACGGCATCGAAACAGTAAGGGGAAGTCAAACTCACACACAAGTCATCACAGTTTCTTAGTGTGAACTTGAATGCCTATGCTCTTTCAAAGGTTGCATGTGGAAAAGCATCTTCTTGGCTGTTTGGTAGAATAAACATTAGGACAAAATATGAAACATTATCTAATTTCTCTAATTCAAATGTACAAGCATATACATTTTGAAGAACGGACCAAGAAGTTAAACCAGAAGGATTTACTTAAAATAGCAACAGTTTTGAGATGATAAAGAACATAGAAAGGAAGAGTATATCACAATACTCGTTGTACAGGGAAATGATGAAAATACAGACCAAAGAAAAATCCCAAACTTGACACCCAAAGAAAAAAAAAACTAGCAAATTTAAAGTACCTATTAATAAGCCGCCATTGGATGTTGATCATTTGGAAGGTAGTATTTGTTTCCAAGAAAACATTCCTGTTGCGCAGGACATTATAAAGTTAAAATCTCATGGTACTCTCTTCTTTGTAGAGTAACACAACTGTAATACTATCAAATTAGCTAGTTGAGCAGTTTTGTAGAGATGCTGCTTTTAGCTTGCCAACTGTAATTTATGAAAAAAAAGTGTTACCTTAAAAAGATGGAAAGGTTATACTCCTTAAGCTTCCACACCACAATGGCCTCTGACTTTTTGTAAGAGTAAATGTTTCAGGTTAAATTTGTATTTCTTGTAAGCAAGCCTGAAAATAAAGCAGACTTCATTCAGCCAGCCTACTGGTGATGTATAGCAGCAGGTAATGGAGGAGCGGCACTATGTTACTTGATGCTTTATTTACCCCAGATTTTTTTTTCTCGGCATCTCAATTAGAGGTACATTTTTTTGAAATTGGCAGTTTTCAGTCTTTAGAACGTTCAAATATATGGAGGACCAACACTGACATAATTAAAAATAAAAGCTGTATATATCCATCCATCCATCCATTTTCTGACCCGCTTAATTCCTCAGGGGGTCGCGGGGATTGCTGGTGCCTATCTCCAGCTGTATATATATATATTTAATATGTATGTATTCTTTTTTTGCCCTTTCCTTATGCAGCGTTTTCATCAAGAAATATATATATATTTTCATTTTAATTTTACTTATACTTGTGTTTTCATCAAGAAATGTATATGATTTGTTTTGCCTTTTCCTTATACAAGCCATCGTTCTTTTACATTTTCTCATCTCCTTTTTACTTTACCATATGCATTTCTGTGTCATTATGCAAATGAGGAGGGGACAACTGCTCCCTATTGGTTGGTTAGCATCAGCCTTCCACACTGGAATTTTCATGCTGCTGCCGCTACCGAACGCTGTCACAGTGGCTACCCAGGTTATCAGTGAGCTGAGGCATTTAGCAACTTGATTTGAAAACAACGCTGTGATTCCAGACTTTATTATACACTCTCTGACTGAACTTGTGTTTCAATCAATGGCTCACATGGACCCAGGTGTTGGCAGGTGTCGTGTCATTCTCCCGACAGAAACTACAGACCCTGTGCTGCTGCTGGGAGCTCGCATTAGGCTGGAGCAGCGGATCCAGTTGGCTCTGTCTCGTTTCCAGTCACCTAGTCGTGGAAATAGAGATGTTGAACTTTTGCAAAAAAAAAAAAAAAGTTTAAAAAATGTTGCTACCTCATTGTTCAGTTAGTGGGTTACAACAGAAAATGGGTTACAACAGAAAATGGCACTTTATTGCTCTCCCGCCTACATGATTATTTGAAAACCTTTTAGCAGCACAGCATGATTCATGTTTCATGTGAAAGAAACTGGATTCTGTCTGTTGGTAAAGTTTCCAAAGCTCAAGAGGTGGAAGACACGGTGAAGAAAAAAATATCACCTAATTTGTACTGCTTACTGGAAGTGCAAAGTAAGTAGTGGCACAAGTTTGCAGACAGCTGCTAAACTAACTGCAGTTGTTCAGACTTTAGATACGTTCTGGCAACACAACCACTGATGGATGAGAAATTGGCAAATTCAAGCTCTACTCAAATTTGCAGCTGGCCACGTGGACAGCCGGTATGTGCATTGGAAAAAAAGTATTATGATCAGACAAGAAAGAAACTTTACCGTTTGGTCAGACTAATAGGAAATATATATTTAGGAGCTAAGATGTGCCATTTAAATTTAAGGGCATTGTTCCAACAGTCAAGCATGGTGGGGGCAGTATCATGCAATGGGTCTGTTTCGGCTGCAGTGCTACTGGTTCATTAATCATTTTTTTGAAACGGTTAAAGCAAGCTATCATTAAGCTTTTGGAAACCTCTTTCATTATAATGACCTCCTGGTTGAAATGGTTACATGTTGAGTCTGTGCCACTGAGAATTATGCCAGTCACTTAAACAGTATCAGAGGGACTTTAATCTCAGAATATGTTAATTTTTTTGTAATATTACGAGTTTATTTTCGTATCCCTTTGGCTTTATTCTCCTGACTTTATTCTCATAAAGAATAAAAATAATTATAAGAATCTAACCTGGCCCTATTACTCCAGGACTAAGATAGTTCTGCAAACTGTGACTATTCTGGAAATGATCCCCCTTAATTATCATAAAATGACCTTTTCCTCATAATATTACCACTTTTGTCTTTTTTTACTTTATTCTCCTATGACTTTTTTCTCATATTAGTAATTTTATCTCTTTAATACTCCCCCAAAAATGTCTGTTGCTAATTAGTGTCTAGTAGGTACATCTGGTCTGGCGTTCTGTTAGCTGTGACATCATCCAGGGAAGACAGATCACCCGCTATTACCATCTAATGTAGAACATATTACTGGATCAATGTGTGCTTCTGTGCTTTTTTGTCTGTCTTGTTGTGTCTCTGCTCTGTCTTCTCTAACTCCCAGTCAGTCGAGGCAGATGACCGTTCATACTGAGCCCGGTTCTGCTGAAGGTTTTTCCTTCCCGTTAAAGGGGAGTTTTTCTTTCCACTGTCGCTTCATGCTTGATCAGTATGAGGGATTGCTGCAAAGCCATGGACAATGCAGATGACTCTCCCTGTGGCTCTACGCTTCTTCAGGAGTGAATGCTGCTTGTCAAGACTTTGATGCAATCAACTGGTTCCCTTATATAGGACATTTTTTGACCAATCTGTATAATCTAACCCAATCTGTATAATTTGATTGATTTTGATTTTGTAAAGTGCCTTGAGATGACATGTTTCATGAATTGGCGCTATATAAATAAAATTGAATTGAATTGAATATATACTGAATGTATGTATGTATACTCATATATAAACACACCTATTTATTTAGAAGTATACTTCATAATCTACATATGCACATCGAGTATATATAAGCTCCATCTATATCTTTCTATCTGAACACTTAAAAAATATACACAGGGAACTTATAGACGTTCACTTTCTGCCACGTACAATATGGCGGTGACGTCAACGTGCAAACCTGCGCCCAATGAGGTGTCTAAGTATATATGTCTGTTGTATGGTATAAGAGATGTAAAACCAATCGTGCGTTTTTTGCCTCTCTTTTTTTTCTTATCTCTTTTCCTGTGTCTCATCCTTTGCCTATAAAAAAACAGCTCTCTTTGCCACCAAACGTCATTTCACTCTTCTACAGTTT
This sequence comes from Fundulus diaphanus, assembly GCA_037039145.1. NCBI lineage: Eukaryota > Metazoa > Chordata > Actinopteri > Cyprinodontiformes > Fundulidae > Fundulus > Fundulus diaphanus. The sequence goes on along the minus strand of CM073141.1, from coordinate 9,712,521 downwards.
TCACTGCTCTTCTACACGTCTCCCCCTCTTCCTGCTTTTTTTGCCAGCAGTCCACACAATGTGGCCATTGTTCCCCCGGTCGTTCTCCAGAAAGCAAAGAAAAAGGAGGTCTGCGGCACATAACTTACATGAACGCTTCACACAGAAGCTTTTATTCTACAACCTTCTCTTTAACGACGTGCGCATCACCAGCATATACCGTCAGAAACTTGGAGAAACACCAAAAGAGCTCAGGACAAGGCATGGATTGAGGGTTGGCACCGAATCACGTGTGGCTGCTGAGTCACGGTTTGTCACCAGATAATACCCTGCAAACGCATGAACACTTCCATAGTATATAAAGCCTGAAAACTTTCATCTGCCCTTCTGCTAATGGGGACAAGATGACATGAAAATATCCCCCTGATCTTGTATTCCCTCCACTAGCTGATCATTTAATTTAAAAAAAAAATTTAAATTTTGTTTTTTTATGCCTCAGTGCTCACCTCTTCACATTGACAAGCTCTTATACCCACACACCCCTAGAAGAACTCCAAGATCTAAACACCAAAAGCTCTCAGTTGTTCCCAAGACTAGTCGTGACCAGTGGAGAAGGAGCTTTTTCAGCCGCAGCTCCTAGACTCTAGAACTGTCTCCCACTTTCTGTGAGGTCTGCCATTACCTTCTCTAACATTGAAAGTATTCCTGGATCAGTGCCTATGTGCTTTTTGTGTCTCTGCTTTGTCTTCTCAGACCCCCAGTCAATCATGGCAGATGGCTGTTCACACTGAGCCTGGCATGCATGATCGATATGAGGGATTGCTGCAAAGCCAATGACAATGTAGATGACCGAAACTGGCTTTTATTTCCAGTGAGCACGACCATTAGGCCAGTCCTTGTTTCTTCTACGCCTTTGTTTGCTCTATTTTACTTGTCGATCACCTTTTCAGCACTTTGGTTACCTTTTGGTTTATAAAACACTTTATAAGAACAAATAAATAAATGATAATGATTATATCAGTTTTTATTAATCAGCATATTATTATTATTATTCAAGAGAATAGCTTGTTGAGTTGTACATCAACCCTTGCTGACCATAAAGTACAACCAACTAACAAGTCTGTAGTTTGACCAGTACTTAATGCTATGATGACATTCAGCACGTTTCTGGTATAAAATATGATTATATCAACTCTAAAACAAATAATAAAATTAGATCATCTCACTGGTGCATCTCTCTTCCCTCCCATGTGGAGGCAAACCCACTTTAAACATATTTCCGACACCTAAAGGACGCGTCTTATCTATTAATTGTTATATAGCCAAAAATTGCAGACCTCTGGGATTTGGAAATTGCGTCTTTTAAAATTGCGATTAGATTGAAATGTGATTAATTGTCCGGGCCTAATCTACAGATTGATGAATGGTGTGGGAACTAAAGTAGAAAAGTCGCAAATAATCACCATTTCTAAGAGACAAAACCTATTTTGTAACTAAGAAAAAAGAGAGTCCTGCTTGATGCTGTGGAATCTCACTGTAGGCAATTAAACCATCAGCATTTCGTCACCCTCCAACAACAGTAGCTCACTGGGAACATTCGTTGGATGCACTCTGACATGATAATAATGTGTTATTCCCGAAGGAAAAGGCGTTAACTTGTTGCTTCCAAATTACACATGGATGAGCTTTGTTAGCTTCACTGTGGCCTTCGGTGTCCAAAGCCAACAATTTCATAGATTACTTAAAAAAAAACACAACTACAATCAACATTTTAATTTTGTTATAAAGGATCATCACTTCAAAAAGTTATAGCAAGTAATGTGACTAATAGGTTAGTGTCAGCAGAGTGCAAAGCATGTTTTCCCTAAGCTCAGGCTCATCTGTTTCAAATGTTTGGATTGAGCAGGCTTTAAGGGCGAAAATAATAATAATTCTTTGGACAACAAATGCAAGTTGATTGAACATGGTTACATCTACCCTGTGCATTTGCAAAGATCTTGCACACAAACTGTTTAAACCTTTATATTCTGGCCATCGCCACAGGGTGCTATTTGCAAAAACCACGCGCCACAGAGACCGTTTCACACCCCAGGTTGTCACTCTGATAAAAACAATGGACACCGCACAGCCTGTTTAGTCAGCTACGTGGCTGTGAAACTAAAGTATATTGCATTCTCACAACTCACACCCTTCTCCTTTACCCCTTCAGTGTGCACAATCACAGCCAAATAAAGATGATTCTGATCCTGACTTGTGCAGCTTTTGGCTGCCAACAGCAACAACATGTGCCTCCTAGTGTTCTTTGTTTCTTGAGCTACTAGCCATCATGTATTTGCTACAAGTTAATATTTTCCCAACTACCTTCTGAATCACATCAACACAAGCCTTGGGTGAGCAGGAGTACTAATTACCACAATTACAAGTGGTAAGGCAAGGCAATTTATTTGTATATATTTCAGTACAAGGACAACGCAGCGGGCTTTACAGGTGTAACCCGCCTGGTTAAAAGGTTCAAATAAAATTTCATTTGGATTGAAAACTGTTTCATTTATGTTTTCAATATATACAGTGTTTTTATTTTAAAAACCGGAAGTTATTGTGACGGGTAGCAGGAAGTAGTATGCAGAAAGAAAGATGGCTTTTACCTTGCTCACTGATGCACAGAGCGCAACACTACTCTCTCATGTTGGTTGAAAAAAAAGAGAAAAAAGAGTATGGAGAGCGTCGAAGAAGCACTTTTATTGCTGATTTTCCCTTCTGAGTCAAACTTCTTGGTCAGGTTTTTGACAACGTTTGAAATCGATGCATCCAGCCTTAATTTCCAATGAGGTTGATGAGAAATGATCCATTGATGGCGAGCCTTCCCAGTCGGATCGTGAGCTCTACCACATCATTCAATGAATTCTGTGGTAGGATTGTGTCAGTCCGCTGACGGACATCAAGAGATCCTACTTCGGATACAATCTCTGACCTGACTAATCCCCCTGACTAAATGACTAACGGACTTGAACATTTATTGAAGTTTTCAAGCAACTAATTCCGGGAAGGACATTCTCCAAAGGACATTTTATTTTCTTAGTTTTATTTTAGGCCCATAGGTATTGTTATTTTTGTATAGTACACTTTTCCATGTTTGTTTACTAAAGGTACATTTAATTACATATATCTGTGTCCATCACTTATTGCTATTTCCTCAGCTCCTATGAACCTAGAGCCTTAGACGTGTACATACCCTGAAGTGGGTTACAAATGATTAAAACAGATTAAAAGCAAGTTGGAATAAAATGTTGAAAAATTTAAACCAAATAAAACACGGGGATGTGGAATCTAAAAGCAAATATTAATGATTTTAAAAACAGTTGGACTACACACTTTAATAATGTTTCAGTTAACAGTTTAACTAGAACAGTCAAAGGCAATCTTAAACAAATGTGTTTTTAATCTTGATTTAAAAGAACTCAGGCTTTCCGCACTTTTAAAGTTTTCTGGAAGTTTGTTCCAGATAAGTGGAACATAGGAACTAAATGCTGCCTCTCCGTGTTTGGTTCTGGTTCTAGGTATGCAGAGTAGGCTGGAGCCAGAAGACCTGAGTGGTCTGGAGGTTTGATTCACTGATAACAAGTCTGATGTATTTAGGTGCTAAGCCATTCAGTGATTTATAAACTTTCCTAAATATTTTTGTCTATTCTCAGAGATACAGGGAGCCAGTGTAAATATTAATATATGTTTAGAACAAGCTAAATGTGCAAAAAATACACTGTGGTAAATCTTTCTTCACAAAAGCCCAATTTGGTTGCCCGGTGCTGGTGCCAGCTGGTAAACATATCTGTATAGTCCTATCTTTTTGTGTACAGCAATTTTTTATGTGATTGTTGTACATATGACACATTCTGTTGAAACAATTGCACACATATTGCTCATTTTAAGCAGGAGGAAGTTTTGAGAGCCGACTTGTGTTTAAATTACAGCTAAAACTTTATTTTATAGGTGCGCATGAAACTCATATTGGGCTTTATCCACATACAAGGTTCTGTTCTTTTTCAGGCCTGGTGCTAGAGAAAATTATGAACTTGTTCTTTAGAAAAACCGGTTTGCTTTTTCACCACCTGAGAACCAAATGGGAGCCACATTCTTATGTAATTTTGAACGTCTCAATTATTTATAATTCGATCCATCCCGTGTGTTTTTGTGAAGGTCCGTAGAGCACAGAGACCATTAAACACCGGAAATGTTATTATTTTTCCCTTTAGTCCTACAAATAGATGATACAATATCCCCATTTGAATGTATTCATGCTGTTTAAAACAACCAGCAGTGCTTGTGAACACTTTATAATCCTGCATCCACACCAGTAGCTGGAAAACAGAGAAAATGTATTGACACCAACAGGTTATATTAAAAGAACAAAGTGTTAAAAAGCTAAGTTTGACGTGAAGTTAATGGATTCAGGGGAAAATAACTACCTATGAGCAAATCTAGATGCAACAACCTACTTAAAACTCTGTTTTGACTGATTTCAAAATATCCTGCGGGAAGATAGGATACAGTTAGCTGTTATTTTGACACTAAGCCGACAGTTTATCCTTGTTGAAGCGGCATGTTTTTTTCTACTTTTGCTCTTTAAATTTCACCCATCAAAACAAAGCTAAACTCCCGAGTTGAAAACATGGCCGTCACAACATTCTGACTGGCTACTGTTCCTCATGAGCCTTGGTTAGGTCTTTTAACATGACAGCAACTGGCAACATAGGCTTAGAGGGCAGTATTTCAGACTTTTGTGTATTGTATGACAACATCTATCAATATTTAAAGTTTTCTTGATGGAACATGTAGCAGTTGGTGTCCTGCCTCGTGATTTGACTCATAATTGGACTAAGTGCAAGAGTTGCTTACATTTAAATCCGAGTTAAATGTAGAGCTAGTTCTTCTGATTGGTCAACTTCTACAGCACAGATAAGACACAGCTATATGGAAAGAACCTCAAAGGTGAAAAACAGGGAAATAAAACCCATGAATCACTTTGTAGAAATGCACATTTGTTGGGAATTTTTCAAAAGTAACCTTTGCCAACCACATGATTCATAAGAAGAACAATATGGGGGATTTCTTTTTGTTCACTATACACTGACACAGTGCTAGAAACACAGCTAGTTTAAGCAATCTAAAGCTGTGTAAGAACAGTTTTCGCCAGCTGGTTTGGGCAAGAGATTTGTATTGTTCCAGCTACTAGGCCACATCTGCAGTTCTCCTGATAAACAGCTTTTGCCACATGTGTCATATTCCCCCTCAGTTTACTGTAGGGTGTGTTCAAACATCTTTTAATGAAATCACACTCTTAGATTCCACAGATTACATCAGACGGGCTTGGATGCAATAAGACATTGCATCAGTGATGTCCTCCACAGAGTTTGGAGTTTGACCAAAAAAAGTGTTCAAATTCATCATTGTAATGTTCTAGCTTTTTAAAAAATACTACTGTTATTCAGCAGGGCAAAAAAATGGCTTGCATGTGGTCATGTTCTGCAATAAGATGTTATTTGAAAGATTTATTATTGGTAAGATTTAGACCTCTAAAGGGATTTTCTGGGTTTTTTTTTTTTTAAAAAAGGAAACTGTTTTAAGAGTATTGCTATGTTTTAGCCAAGATTCGTAGTTGTGCAACTTTCAGTTCACAAGGCAGGATAAAACATGTTAGGTGAGATGAGACAACATTTTAACATTTTAGAGGAAACTGAACAACCCAATTTCTTTTTTTTATGTAGTTTTCAAAAATAGAGTAAAGGATTCAAAAATCACAAAGTGAGTGTAATAAGAGTACAACATTCCAGTCCATGCCCCATTTTTCTACATATGGTGGTATTTATCATCTAATTTCAAGCTGATCTTAATGAATAATAAAATCAATTCACTTTGTATTTGCACAATTACAATAAGGTTTCTTAACCGGAATCTCTTTCCCCTGTAAAATTATTAAAAGCATAAAGTAACTTCACAAGACAAATTAAAACATGACACGAACAAACTTCCTACTGAAGAGAAGTATTTAGAATGTTTGTATTTTGAGATCTCATGCAACAAACTTCTGATATAATTTGTTACGTCATATCAAAACTCTTCAACTGCGATAACGGTCCACTCAAATTGAAAGTTTCGTGCATTTAACTTTGGCATTTAAGTTTTAATTCTGGTCTGTTCCCCCGTATCTCCAGCCTATGAACTAAAGTTTGGAGTCACCTTGCCTATAAGTATCTGAGAAGAAAATAAATGACTGTGCCCATGCAGTCATGAGGCTTCTTTGAGCATTTATGCAGCAAGAAAATAACCACTAAAAAGACAAGTTATTTGCAAAAAATGCGCTCAAGTGTGCAGGGGGAGCAGGGTGTTCAGGGTCTTGCGGATGCACACTTCAACACATGGAGGACAAAACCATCAACATTCCAATTAGTGGACGACGAGCTTCCTGTGTCAAAGCAACCTCAGGGAACCAACCTTTTTGAATGTCACTCTTCATCCATGGTTAAAGTACCTGATTAAATGTGTCCTAATTTACAAAAAGGTAAACATTGATTAAAATGCTCAAAGAAACTCATCTAAAAAACACCGCCACTGCTTTCCTGAACTCAAAAATGCCGAAATACGGAGCCAAGAAATGAAAATCACATACTATATGAAATAGTTGTTTGTGATTGTGCTGTATTGAAAGACGGTTTCCTTTTTACAGATTTTGGTTCCTATTTTTTTCTGTCCCATGACTGACATCAGGTGCTGCTCAGGATTTGAACCCACATTCTGTTCAGACAGAAACAAAACACGGTTGAAGACGTACAAGTTGGAATTAAAGAAGTTAATGTAAGGTTAGCAGAGAAATAATGGGTGATTTTTACATGTCAGACCACAAAAGCATAAGACTCAGGACTTTGAACTAAACAGCTGCTTGCCAACATTACACCACAACGTTTGTGCTCTCGATGTTATCACATGTTGGTTGCTCTTTCTGCACGGCATCAGCCTGTGCATGACTTCTGACCTGGACCTGGAAAAAAAAAAAAAAAAAAAAAAAAAAAAAAAGACCTTGCAAAGGTATTCACCCCCTTCGCTTTGTATCTATTTTGTTACGTTCCAACATGTAATTTAGCTTAGTTTTTTTTTAAATCTCATGTTATGGGACGGATCTGCTCAAAATAATCCAAGTTGGTGAAGTGAGATGGAAAAAAAATATATTTAAAAAAAAAATGAAAATTGGCATGTGTGTTTTTTTAGGGGTCTGAACTGGTAGAACTTCAATGTTTCTTTAATCCAGACAGGTTTAAATCAATTATTTATTATTTGTATTTTCAGAAATTGAATAGCCTTGGTGCATGATGTAGTAGTGTGCATGGAAGCCACTTGCTGCAGAAGATGTTGTTGACTCTGTCTTTACATTTTCTGCAGTTTGTTTTGATTGAGATTATGTGTTTTACAGGATTCTTTTTTTACTTGTTTCTTTTCTAATTAGTTGATATAATTGGACAGTTTTTATGTATTTACTCACTGAGCAAAATTTCCCTATTGAGATAATAGTGTCCAATCTAAGTGTTACATGAACTATCTATTCAATTCAATTCAATTTTATTTATATAGCGCCAATTCATGAAACATGTCATCTCGAGGCACTTTACAAAGTCGAATTCAATCATATTATACAGATTGGTAAAAAAATTCCTATATAAGGGAACCAGTTGCATCAAAGTCCCGACAAGCAGCATTCACTCCTGAAGAAGCGTAGAGCCACAGGGAGAGTCGTCTGCATTGTCCATGGCTTTGCAGCAATCCCTCATACTGAGCAAGCATGGAGCGACAGTGGAAAGAAAAACTCCCCATTAACGGGAAGGAAAACCTCCAGCAGAACAGGGCTCAGTATGAACGGTCATCTGCCTCGACCGACTGGGGGTTACAGAAAACAGAGCAGAGACACAACAAGAGAGACAAACAAGCACAGAAGCACACATTGATCTAGTAATCTGTTCTACATTAGATGGTAATAGTGGGTGATCTGTCTTCTCTGGATGATGTCTCAGATAACAGAACGCCAGACCAGGTGTACCTACTATGAAGAAAAACAGTATAAACATACCTTTTTCTGAAAGGCCCCAGGGGCTGTGCTGGCCCATATTGGAGTAGACGGTAATGAGTTGGCTAACGGATGTGCAAAACGTGGTGCAAGAAAAGAAATAATCCACTCAAGTATGGGAAGGCTGAGGTTAAGAGTATTATTAAAATACGAAGAGAATATGCCAAAAAGAATGAGATGACAGGCCGCTTCTATTATTTGATTCATGGAAATGTAACAGAGGCAACTGTGTATAGAGGTGAGCTTAGCAAGAGGGGGACATAATATCATGTTTGAGACTGAGACTTTGAGACAGAACTTAATAGTACACTGAAAGTGATAGGAAGACATCTAACTGGGAAATGGGAGTATTGTGGGGAAGATGAGACGGTTGAACCTGTGCTTGTGCATTGCGCGAGATATGAACAGCTGAGAGACGTCTTCAGATTACAGTAGAAAGAAGATAGAATCCCATTTATCTTGAAGTCAATATTGCAGGGGTGTTCTCAAGCAGGTATATGTAAAGCGATTGTGAGGTTTTTAAAAAAGAAAACGCTATTTTTTAGAATTTAAGGTGGAAACGTTTGACTGATTAGGGGCCTTCCGGCTCACAATCCATACTGGAAGGTGGCAGTAATGCAACTACAAGTTGTTTGCCAACCGCCGATATAGAGCAGAAGAAGAAGAAGGCCCCAGAGGCTGTAGCAGCACTAAGCAAGTGGCATCACACCATGAAGACTAAGGAGCTCTTCAAACAAGTCGGGGACAAACTTGTTGAGATGCACAAGTCAGGGTGGAGTTATGAAAAATATACCTCAGTGCGCCATCAAATCCATCATCTTCAAATGGAAAGCACATGGTGCCACAACAAAGCTGCCAAGTGAGGGTTGCTCACCATAACTCACAGACCGGGCAAGGAGGGCCTTTAACAGGGAGGCAGCACACAGACCAAAGCCAACCCTAAAGGAGCTGCAGAGTTCCACGGCACAGACTGGAGGATCTGTCCATAGGACCACAATAAACTGGACACTACATGGAGCTGGGCTTTATGTAAGAGTGTTTTTTTCAGCACAAGGGACTGGGAAACTGGTCCAAGTCAAGAGAATGATGGATGTTGCTACATACAGGGATATTCTTGAGTAAATGCTGTCAATCTGCCTGTAGTCACGTTTCCATCAACGTTTTTAATGTGCAACACATTAGAAAAGGTTGATGGAAACGGCAAGTAAGTAAATTTCACACACAAAAAAAAAAAAAGTTAGCGCTCATTTGAAGTGCCTCACCACTGCCGCCGTGTTCCCAGATATTCCCATAACGCTTGAAAACAGCTCCAACTGCCACAAAAGGTGGCTCTGCAAAGTAGTTACTTTAGTGGGAATGAACAGGTATGCACGCTGAAGTTGTGTTATTTTGTCCTATTTGTTGTTAGCCTCACAGTCAAAAAAATAAAAGATATTAAAGTTTTAGGCAGGTACTGTAAAAGAAATGGTGCAAACTTTTAAACAGTGGCATCACCACAATCGGTAAAATGGGAAGGATGATCATTTCAACCAATATTAGTTTAGCAGAGGAAGTGAAAGAGGAACACATTCTATAGATGTCGAGGGGTACCATCATGAGTGGAAACACTTGGGAGTTTTGACGGCACACAAGTTTGTTCTTGGAACTGTTTGAACAAATGTGTAAAACTGGGCTGAAGTTGTTCAACAGCTATATGAACGACAACAATATCTGTTCACTGTTCAAATCAAAATGGGAGTTTGTTACATAGCTTTTTGGTCGCTTATTGGCTTTGGAAAGTTACACGTTCTTAGCAAGTGCTGTGCAGGCTGGTTTAGCATCAAAGCTGATCTACCTCTGCAACACACTGGTTGAAAAACAGGAACGTGAACGAAAAAGGAATGAAAAACCTACAAACTAAACAACACAAGATTAATTATATCATCTTTTCTATGTCTCCAGGCTAAAGAAGAAGTTGCAAAGAGACCACAGATCAATATATTCAGCTAACAGGAAATGCTAAAAACAAATAAGAAAAAAAGACAAAACAAAATCTTCAACTTGTCAAAGTCACGTACACAAAAAGGCTGCGCTTACGCTGAATTGCCCTGCAGTCCAGCATATTTTTAGGAATGCAAATATAAGTGTTCTATTGTGAATATGCTGTTGAAAGCGAAAGCATTAGGTGGGCCTTAGGTAGATTTTACTTGCACAGAAAGCATTTTTTTCAGTGAGTCATTCTCCTGCTTTTGAGGGAAATCTAATTTTGCAACACTAGCTCTCTTTTACCTGCATGTATGCTGAAGTAATCTGGACCTCTGGCATAAGAATGGGTGGAATGCAGGTCTTTGAGACAAGGGGGAGGAAAGATCAAGCTCTTCAGTAATCACAACACAGATGTTTCAAGGACCCTTTGGCTTGACGGATGTCAGGGCTCATGTTGGGAAGCATGACACAGTTCTGCAGGGGAGATACCACGTTTTGCGATGGGAGTTTTGTTTAGCCTCGCTAAGAAGGTCAAAAGCCAGAAGCATCAACTTCACTCTTCGAATTCTGTTTTCCTTTTAAAGCCTCTCGCAAGTTGCAGAGTGACCCCCAGATGAGCTTGCATTTGTAATCCTTCCAGGTCTGACAGTGAGAATGTTAAGGACTCATTGTCTGTGTTGCTCAATGGTAACTTGGGGGAAATCAATGGGCTGCTGAGAACTATCCTCACCCCATATCCCAGGCCATATCATGTTTTTCTTCCCATTTCTGAAACTTAAGACACCTGACTGTCTACGAGGCTGGTAAAATAAACATAAGATGGAAAATATAACATCATCATTAGACCTTTGTCACTGTAACCTATCTCTTGAGTTGTAGTCACAGACATCAGCAGAACTGCCCTCGCTATCTCTTTGCTTTTCTTCCATTTTTTTTTCTCAGTATCTTCTTGTCATGTCTTATCATCCCCACCTCTCACTTATTATAAGTTTTTTTCATGAACTTGCACAGTAGCTGTGAACGTAATAAAGGGTTAACGTCAGCAGACAGGATACTTTGCCCATTTTTTTCATGATTTAACGACAAAATTCAATGTATGCCACTGGGATTTTATGTGACAGACAAGCCAAAAGTAGTACATAATTGTGAAGCCAAAGAATGGGGATTTGAGGACATTTTTCTTTCTCTCTCAAATAAGAACCTGAAAAGCATGGCAGGGCGTGCGATAATGCTCTGGCTGCCTTGGCTCGGTAAATGTCTGATTTAATTTGAAACGTTCAAATGAGTAAACGCACCGAGGCGGTATCTGAAACATTAGAAAAAAAACAACATGCCACCGTTTTTGTTTGCTGTTGCTAGTCTGGGTTCATTTTAAAAAGACCCTTTCACCAGTTGGCCAGTGGCATTTATTATTTCTTAAGAATGTCCCATTAGATTCTAAATACCCAAAGGGAAAAAAAGCGACATGTTGAAAAAGTTGAAAACAAGATTACGGTGTTGCATATCTTACCCCAAACTATAACTTTTTTTTAAACTAAAAATCTCCTTTTGGCTCGCTCACTTTAACTTGAAAACTAAATGTGAACAAATGTGAATAATTTGGGGAAATAAATCAAGTTACCCTAATTAAAACAGTTTGAAAGTGACTGGCCTAATCTTTCTGCAGGAGTCCAAATGGCCCTTGCAGACCCCTGCAGCATCAAAGACCCCCTGCAGTCTTTGTCAGTGGGTGGCGGAAAACAGTGTCCTCGCTCTCCCTTGTGAACAAACTAATAAACACATGCAGGCATTTGAACACATACCGTTTGAGGTCTTAAAGAGATAACGCTCATTAGGTTGCATCAAAAGAAAACGATAGTAGACCTTTACAATATGTTAAATTAGCTTTGATGATCCTGGGAGTTCACTATGTTACCAAATTTAGTGTATGTATGGATATAGAGATGAGATTTAACAAATCAATATTTTTTTCAGAAGTTATAATCTTTAGTTTTCAGAAACCCACTTTTTCAACTCAAATCATTTTAATTATATAGCACCAATTCACTACACGTCATCTCAAGGCACTTTACGGAGTGAATTAATTCGAATCGCACAAGTCGCGTTTCCTTCAACGTTTTTTAATGCACATTTTGAAGTATTGCATTTGAAAAGGTTGATGGAAACAGCAACATTCGAATTAACTCACTAAATTTCGAAAAACAGTAAAGGTGGTAAAGAGGAGATGGAAGCACATTTGTCGACTCAGTTCTGACATTTGCCTCACACGAGTGATCGGCTGTTTCTGCTGCCGGCATCTTCCCGGATATCACCATAACGCTCGAAAACAGGGCTGGAAGCAACAACAGGTACGTGTGGACCGATGAAGAGACTCGAGCATTCTTAGTCTCATCCGTGAAATGAAATAAAATCAGGGCATTCATTAAAGCCTCGCTCCATTACTGATCTCTGGTCCATGCTAGTGAGCAACCTTTACTTCCTGTTTATTACAGCCAATGTCAACACGTGACAACATTACGCCGTGTCACCTGGTCAATTCGCTACAAACCAGTAAATGGAAACACTTCTGATGCGCTTTTTTTTTTTTCGATATTTTAAAAGTTCGCTCAAAATTTGCATGAGAATTGGATGGAAACACGGCCACAGATGGGTTTCCTTAGATAGAACATTTTTCAACAAAACAGATTGCATTGAGTCTTTGACTTGCAAATTTCATTCCTCCTAGATGATCATGTAGAGAAGTGGATGGTTGCTTGCATTGTGTCGTTGACTTTACAGCAGGCCCTATTACCGAGCATGCATATGGCGACAGTGGAAAGAAAAACTCCCCTTTAACAGGAAGAAACATCCAACAGAACCAGGCTCAGTGTGTGAATGGCCATCTGCCACGACCGACTGGGGGTTTGAGATGACAGATCACACACACACAAAGTACACAGAAGCACTGATCCAGGAGAACTTTCTATGTGTGAGAAAAGTAAAAATGTAATGGCAGTAGTCAGTTCTTTAGTGGGTCATCTAGGTGAGAGACACAGCCTAGCACATAAATTCTGAGTCAGCTTTCAGGTCTATAGGATGAAAAAGATATACACATTTGGGTTTTTATCATGAACTAATTCATTCATTTGTTTACAGCTGCTACTAAATGAAAGGTCACAGAAGTTACCGATGCTACTGGAGAGGAACTCTTTACAATGTTGCAGTGTTGCATCAAGGATGAGAATCCTCAACTTTTCACTTAAAACATGTACCAGTTGGTTGTTGGAATGCATGCAATGCATGACAAACTCAAATTTTAACCAGGTCTCTGGAGACAATTAAGATTAAGACTATGGATAGGTGATTTCTTCCCTCTACTTTAGAGGTGTGACGTGGTTATTATTCAAACCATAGTTTAAAATATCAAATATGTCATATACAAATGCATTTCTTGCATCCCTGAATGCAAAAGTACAGGGCTTTGCAGATGCTCACATGGTTCCATTCATTCTGACATTTAGTCATGGGTAGCTCTGCAAACATCTGCACATTCCGTGCATTCTAATTTAAAATGATAAATGGCAATTCCACAACAGCAAGTCGAGCTCCTGCTGAGAAAACAATTGTATACGGGCATAAAATGGCTGTTTTTCTCCATTTAACCTTTTCCTTGTGTGTGGCATAAAAAAGGTTCAGTCTCTCTTGTGGGTCATGCACATTATGTTAAACTCAATATCAAAACTCAATACTCAATAATATTGTTCGCAGATCACAACTCTTCACTGTCTTCTCAGTAATCATGCATTTTATCTTCATATAAGAAAAATACCCATGATATGCATTCAGCAGTGTTTTTTTCAGGTTTCTTTAATTGATTGTTAGCACAATACCAAATAAGCAAGTCAAGAGGGACAGACTCAGCACATCTAGACATACCTTAGATAATTTGCTGATATTGAAACCAATCATCAGAATTGTGAAAAAGGGAAATAAATTGACTTTGAATGTGGGATGGTTGTTGGCGCCAGACTAGCTGGTCTGAGAATTTTAGAAACTGCTTACTTGGATTTTTGACACACAACCATCTCTTGGTTGTATTCCAAAAAAGAAAATGTCCAATGACAGACAGTTGCATGAACTCAAATACCTTATTGAAGTCAGATGTCAGAAAAGAATGGGCAGATTGGTTTGGGAAAGGCACAGCAATTTTGAATACCCACTTCTTAAAACCAAGGTATACAGACCGCCACCTCTTAACGCACTATATGTTGTACTTGGAAGCAGTGACCTACACTGGTGGGTGCCACTCCTGTCAGCCAAGAACAGGAAACTGAGGGTATAATGGCACAAATAAGGCAGATCTGAAGGAGGTCAATCATGGCACTACCGAGGTGTACTATTAGGGGCCTGTGGATGCCCAAATAATTTATTTTCTAGTATAAAATTTGGCACAGCTTGTATTTGCTTTGCTAAATTAAGGGTTTAATTATTATCATAATACATTTTGACCAATCTAGAAATATTTGAGAACCCCCTTCATGGAATTGGCATGTGGCCTATTGTATAACTGTTCTATAAAACATTTAGAGAACAAGGCTTAAACAATAAATCTGAGTTCTCCAACCTCGATACGACTGCTTTGCCAGCTGTCTCTGCCGGCTCATACATCTTGAGTTCTTTATCTTGACTTCAAAGAATGTCTTGTCAGCTTTAACTGTGCCCTAATTCCAACTGACTTTGATTAAAAAAGTTCAGAAAAATGGCTTAATTTAAAGGCTTGGTGGGGTGTTCTAACTCCTACAAGCAGTTGACAGCATTAAAAGGGGTCCCAGTATCAAAAGAAACACTTGGGCATGTTTCTGTTATTGGGTTTGTGTGATATGACATCCCACCACAAAAAAAAAGGTTTCCTCTCGGATAACTAATGCTGAATGTTGGATAAACATATTTTTACAACTCCTGGATGGCTTGTACATTTTTTAGAGGAGGAGGAAACTAAGCAAATATATATAAAATAAATCCCCATCTGCACAAAAAGCGGAAAATCAAGACAGATGTCAACATTTTTGGTCCCAGAGCTCGTTTTTCTTTTCCTCCCTCCGTCTACTCCCTCATTCGAGCGCCGTTCTACTCCCAAAGGTTCAAGGAAGAGCCCAGTTCTGACGCAACAAGTCCTCAGAAAAGCGTCTCCCTAAGCCCGGCGCACCAGACCCCCCGCTGAAATAACGGTGCGCCCTGCGGCATCAGGCATCTGCCGACGGCAGAGCCTTTATCCGAACCACACTACCTCGCCGCGTCTACGTGGCAGGTATGCTTTGATTGTGTACAGATGCCCACATTAGGCAAGTGTGCGTGCGAAAGAAAGCGAAAGAGGTCCAAGCGAGGAATGTTTCTTTTTTTACCCCCTTCTATACATATCAAATGTAAAGTCATGAGAGACGAGGTGATGAAAACACCGATACTTACAGTTATAACGTGGTCCAGTGAGAGACGCGGTCGTTTACTCTCTGAAGGGATCCCGAATGTCCGAGTCAAGTTCGATTCGAAAGCCCACTCTGCATGCGCAACTCCCTCTGTCAAAGGCGCCGCGGATAGGACTCCAAATCCAATAAAGAGACAGGTAGATCTTTCATTTTAAGTTCCAAATACCGAAACAGCGCCCGCACCTATGCGTCCTATCAGAGCGTTGCGATTATTAATTTGTTGTTGTTGCTTTTGTTAGTTTTTGCTGAGTCCTACACGGGTTAAGGTCTTTTTCCCCAAATGTAGAGGGCTTGATGCTCACCGCTCCGGCTCCGTGCCTCTCTGCGCTGGCGCGTCCCTCTCCTTCTCTCACTGAACGACTGACGCGCGCGCGCACACACACACACACGCGCGCGCGCGCACACACACACACACACATGCACTGACACTCACAGAGCACGAGACTGGACCTTTGTCTGCACGTGACGTCACTCGCGCATGCAGGGAGCAAGGAAGACGCCTTTTGCGCACCTTTATTTCTTTCTTTATTTTTTTAAAGAAAATACGCTCAAAAAAGATGAATAAAAAAATTCCAGTTTTGTTTGTCTATTTCAGGGTAGAAATAAAACAGCGAATGAATCATGAATGAAATGCAAATCTCTTTGAAGTTGACGCAGGTGAAACGTTGAGCAACAAGTGCATGAAACTTGTTGAAGATGTAGGAGTCCAGCTAGCAAAGAAATTTCTGAGAGTCGCTCCTTTTTCCCCGCCTAATTAGAAACACATTTTTCCATCAACTTGTAAAGAAAAAGAGACAGGAAGGGGGCTAAGAGGTTGCAGGGAGAAAAAAAAAGATGAAACGCGACTGAGACTGAGAGAGTTTAAGACACAAGTAAATTAACCTTCCTCGTCAATATACATTAGTAACAAGTGTTCTTTGCTGTCTGTGAAGGCAAAACTTTCATACATGGAGTTCTCAGCAAGTGTTTGGTTGCAATAGCCATGTCTGCAAAATTCTCCCCATCTGTGAACACTTAGCAAGGTGTTAGGACTAAACCAACCATCGGCTTGGCATGAAATGGAGCAGGAGAGACATTCTACATTGAACAAGGAACAAAAAGTTATTGTGTCATTTCGTTTTTTATATACCAGAGCTACAAGTGGACCCAGATGGGCAGTCATGAGAAACATTACTTTTAAAAATACCCATGCAGTCATGAGAAAAACGAGCTCATAGAACAACCTTTAGTTGCAGTATTTTAGACTTGTTTCAAACTGACTTGATCAGTCTCCTACGTCATTGTGGAGAACACCTATTTCTCCCACTCTCTTACAAAACATTGCTTTTGTTCATGTTAATAATAAATCTTCAAACTCTGTGGAGTAGCACAGAGTTCAGTCCTTGGGCCAATTCTCTTTACTGTTTATATATCCTTCCGGCAAAATTATCTGTTATGCTGATGACACTCAGCTATATTTATCCATAAACCCTTATGAATCCAATCAATTACTTCGACTACAGGCATGTCTGATGACATCAAAACCTGGATGCCATTAAATTTCCTGCTTTTTTCTGACAAGACAGAAGTTGTAATCTTTGGACCAGAGTCCTCAAAAAATAAACTTCTTAATCAATCACTTAATCTGGATGACATTAACTTGGCCGCTGGTAATAAAGTAAAAAATCTTGGGGTTATTTTTGACCAAGACACGTCATTCAAATCCCATATTAAACAGGTTTCCAGAGTTTCTTTTTTTCACCTCCGGAATATTGCCAAAATTTGAAATATTCTGTCTAGGGTGATGCTGAAAAACTAGTCCATGCATTTGTTACTTCAAGGCTGGACTATTGTAATTCTTTACTATCAGGAAGTCCACAAAATGCAGCTTGAAGCCTTCAGCTGATCCAAAATGCTCCTGCAAGAGTTCTGATGAAAATCAACAAGATTTTAGCTTCCCTTCATCGGCTTGCTGTTAAATCAAGAATTTAAAATTCTCCTTCTAATGTATAAAGCCCCCAATAATCAAGCTCCATTATATATCAGAGCTCTTATTATTATTAGTATGTTCCTAACAGAGCACTTCGCTCTCAGACTGCAGGTCTGCTGGTGGTTGCTAGAGTCTCTAAAAGTAGAATGGGAGGCAGATCCTTTAGCTATCAGGCTCCTCTCCTGTGGAACCAACTCCCAGCTTTGGTCCGTGAGGTAGACACCGTGTCTACTTTTAACACGAGGCATAAAACTTTCCGATTTGCCTAAGCTTATAGTTAGAGTGGGTTATGTTACCCTGAGTTATCTCTATAGTTATGCTGCTATAGGCATAGGCTGGTGGAGGACATCAGGGTCTATTTTTCTTACTCTGCTGAGTTCTCCTACTGTTCTCCAATTTGCATTGCTTGTTGTTATTTCATCTTTTACCTTTTTGTTCTCGGTCATTTTTTTACTTCATAGCAGGTACAACTGGTCTGGCGTTCTGTTAGCTGTGACATCATCCAGGGAAGACAGATCACCCACTATTACCATATACCATAGAAAAGATTCCTGGATCAATGTGTGCTTCTGTGCTTTTTTGTCTCTCTTTTTGTGTCTCTGCTCTGTCTTCTCTAACTCCCAGTCGGTCGAGGCAGATGACCGTTCACACTGAGCCTGAATCTGATGGAGGTTTTTCCATCCCGTTAAAGGGTACTTTTCCTCTCCACTGTCACTTCATGCTTGCTCAGTATGAAGGATTGCTGCAAAGCCATCGACAATGCAGACACATGTCCCTGTGCCTCTAAACTCTTTCATGAAGAGTGAATGCTGCTTGTCAAGACTTGATGCAATCTACTGGATAGGAAACCTTTTGACCAATCTGTATAATCTGATTGAATTTGACTTTGGAAAGTGCCTTGAGATGACATATGTCAACAATTGGCGCCATATAAATAAAGTTGAATTGAATTGCTTTAGTCTAATTAAGCTTTTTTTTGGTTGTGTGTTTCTTAACATGAATTTCTCGCCACAGCATATTAGTCTGGTTGAAATCTTTACTTTGACTGGGCCATGGCCTTACCTTGATTCTTTACTTCTTTGTCCTCACTGTTGTAGGTCTGTTATGGCAGTTGTCATGTTGTATAGGCCAATTTCAGCCAAGCATTTGCTGAGGGGCAAATGGTGTTGCATTAGACTTCTGAATACTTTGGTATAAAGGGCGGCAGGTTCATGCTGCAGCAAACCATGCCCAAATCACCATACATCTTCCATTGTGCTAAATAGCTGGCATTACATTACATTTAATTTGATTTAAGTGATATTTAAACTGTATGCAGTGTTATGAAAAAAATACTTTACAGGAGCAATGGAAAACATAAATTTGGTATTTAAAACTTAGATTTTTGATATACAAATGCTGTCACATCTTCTGATGATGAGTTTTTCAAGAACGTTTAATTAACAGCACATGGCTGCTCGCTTTTTTCTCATTACTTTATTGAAAGCCATACGTGTTCAATTTCTGGCCTTTTTATGTGTTATGAGCAAACCAAGCAAGGTATTGCAGCACAAAGATAACTACATCTGACCGAAATGCTATCATTAGAATCTAGATCTCTCTGAACTTACCCCAAAAACCCAGCATGACCTCAGTTTGTGGTATTGAGCTTCTCCTGTATTTCTTTGTGGTTTGGCTCAAAACCTGGAGAACTTTACATAATGCGATTGACAAAATATGGGGAGGAAAAAGACACAAAATTACAATACCTTTCATGAAATGTGAACACCAAAAATAGAATGGTGTACTGTGGATAGTCACATCAAGTGCGGTGAAGTGCAGCAAAGGTTTGGAAAGGAATGACAGCAACCACAAAGAAGTCGGTGATGGAGGGGGAGCTGGGGGGATTTGTTTGCTTTTAGTGATTTGTAGAAATACTTCCATGACCACTGTATTGCATTTGTGCTAGTGTTGTTACAGAAGTCTCTCTATTTTACACGGATCTAACATGCCAAATTTAAACCTTGGTGTCCCACAATGAAAAGCAAACATCTATGAATTGGCCACAGCATAATCCCACCTCCTGTACGAGTGGAAACCCATGCGTACACTGCTGCAGGCAGACTTATACTAAACAGTGCATCTGTGCTGATGTTTCATTTTTTTCCCCCTGGAATTTTATGCCTCAGCTACATCCCAGAAATACTCCAGAGCAGAATTCAACCATTAATCACCTCTTTTAAATGAAGAATATAGTGTTTTATGTGGAAGGTAGACGTGTACTGCACTTTAAGATAAAGAAATGCTAGAAACACTTTGTGAACTCTAATGGAACTTGAAGACTTCAACACTTAATAGTTCTATGTGTTTGGAATGTCACCCAAGTTAAAAAAAAGATTAATAATGGTTAGGCTAATCAAACAAAAGTTGTTATTGGTGGCCATTGTAAGTATGCACAACAAACCTTAACCAAATTCCACTTTTGTTGCACTAGCATAATCTCAAACTGAAAATGTGAGATTATGATACTGCTGTGCGTTAGTACTCTGAGAGATTGCTTCAAAGTTAACAACTTGATGGAATACACTGTTTGCTGTTGCTACCTGCATGGATTGCTGTCACCCAATGCAATCAGTTGGGTTTTTCTTATACAGAAATCTTTTTACCAATTGACAAAATAAACTGAAATTGACGGCACTGTTTTACAACCAGGTTCGGATTGGAATCTATTCAACTGACTCTGAATCAGTCTATGTTTGGACTGAACTGACTTTATATGGTAAAGTGCCATAATGTTTGCAAAGTAAAATTCAATCAAATGATACAGACAGATTGATCAAAATGTTTCCTATCTAAACCCAGCAGATTGCATCGAGTCTTGACAAGCAGCATCCTGAAAGAGCGTAGTGGGCACTTGGTGTTGCTTTGTCCAAGCAGCTCGGAAAGTTCTACTGAATGCCACGCCTTTCCCCAACAGATTCAATAGGAGCAGTCCCAAATATATAACGTGCCAAATGTAGAGTGCTACACATTATAAATCTGGCTTACCAGGTGAGTGGTTTTCACATTGGCTAATGTTTAATTCTCTAATAAATTAAGTCATTATTTGAAACAATAACTTTGGTTATCTTCAATATAAAACGTTCTATGATCTGAAACATTTAAATGTGACAAAAATCAAAAACAGGTCGGAAAGTGAACAATTTCTCAGAGCACGGTGAATGTATTCAAACCCACCCAACCACTACCATCATCATTTAGGTACATCTCAGGTGGAAATTAGTTGACCTAAAGGACAGAGGAAGAGAAACCATCACTCTAAAACTAAACAGGCATTAAACAAAATCATTTATGAAAGACTTTGGGAATAACAGGCAAGCCAACAACTTTTTCATCTCTGAGCATATTGATCTCAGCCAGCCTAGTCTACTGGCCCCACAACACCAAAGCACATGTGTTGGTCCAGCAATTGCTACACTTTCTGCGTGCCTTGAAGCAAAACAATCTGGACAAGAATCTGCTGCCGGCCTTCTGTCATTCTTCTGCTGGGAGTGTACTAACACACTGTCCTAGTTTGTTGAACGAAAACCCCACAGCTGAGGGCAGGAAGGCCGTGCAGAGCATCAGAAACCGTTGGCCTCCTTCTGGATGACACATCCAGATCATGCTGCAAAAAGTGGGCCATCAAAGAATTCTATTCTGTTTTATTGTATTCTACTATATGTAAGGAATAATGCCCGACAAGGTGCCCATTATCAGAAATTAATGGACAAGGCGGAGGTGTGAACCGGCCGACGCGAAGTGTAGGACAGTCGCTTCCACAAAGCAACACCTCGAAGGACATTGTCCCACTTATACCATGGCCACTTACGAAATAAATAAATATTCAATCGATTATTAATACTTTAATGACTTTTTTCACCATTAAAATCGTATGTTTTTCACAAGAAGCGGCTGAGAGAACTATTTAGTATCTCTCACTAAGATGCTTTGCCAAGGTAACCAGCGTCAACTTTCTTGTCCTTACCAGCTAATGTTGGAGCCAGCGCAATAATTTAGAACGATCAGGCTGTTTGACCGGTACTTTTTTATAGGTGTCCTATAGTACTTTTTAACAGACACCCTGCAGCCAATCAGGATCGAGTATTCTCCCAGACCATATTGATTCAATTCAGTTACTTTAAGCAATGGCCTTGGCATCTGAAGCATTTCTTCTTTTTTGTCATATGTTTGCTATTAATTAACATTGATCATTGATTTTGTTACATCTTACCACCATTCTGAGATAATCTAAATTATCTACTTACACAATGACTGCTAGTCTAGACCCAGAGGAGGCAATAGTTTATCACATCTGATGGAAAATTAGCTTTGTTTGAGGACAGCTTCAATAATGTAGACCATTTCCATTAGTCTGTCAGACCCAGTGATTAAAATGATTATCTAAGATCGTTATGCCTTTTTCTTTAGACACATAGATCAGTAGCAACAACAAATGCATTGTTTTCAACACGGCACACCCACTGGCATTTACAGCATCTGGAAACATTTATAGAGGTGGTTGTAGTAAATAAACCACCATAATTTCAGGAATGTAAGGGAACAGTTGCATGCATCAAATAAGGAAAACTATTGTAAGATGATTTCATAATCATGTTCTTAACAAAAACTGTATGACTTCTTTTTTTTACTTTTTACTAATCCATTTCATTTTGTTATATTCTCAAACTTCAAAAAATGGAAAGTGTAGGACTCTGGAGATTTGGTTGGATTTTTTTTCTATGAATAAAGCAGCATAAGAGGTTATAGTCAGTGCTTCAATAGATAGGTTATAAAATCATAAAATCACTTGAACATGGCCAATTGTGATCTGTGGATAGTTATGAATAAGACTCTGCCCATATTTCTGAATAAAAATGTTTGAATCACTTTGGAGTTGTTTTGCTATTTAGACAACCTGGTGCCCCAGATGTACCTGAATGCAGCATCAAAAGCTGTTGGGAAAGTTCCCTCTGAGATTCTTCCAACTTGAATTTTAAATGATGTACAGAGTTTGGGCTTATTGGATGCCTCAAGTAGACGGATTTGAAAGTCAGGTGATTTTTCTTTAATATATTTAATGTTTTCTTTCAGCTTTATAATGATCCTGGTGAATAATTAAGTTGAGTGTAGAGTGAGCATCTGTATATACCTTTTCGACTTCATGCTGTTACTCACCTGTCCGGAGGAGAAAAGCCAGCGCAGAGTCAAACTGGTGCTGCTTCTGCTCTCGAAAAGCTCTCTACCTCGAAAAAAACGAGGTTAATGTTAAACATCATTTTGTGTCTTTCCTTATCTGACAACTTCTTTGCCAAAGACCATTCTTTTTAGGTGGTAATAATGTGTCCTGATCGTCTTGATCGGCATTTATGGGCAGGGAGGGGCTAAGCCCTAAGTGGCAACTGTTCACATGGACATACATGGCGCATACATGGCGCAGTCCGCCTGGCTATGTAAACAAGAGACTGGAGAACAACACAGAGAGATGGTGTGTGACGTCATACCATAGTCCATCTAAAAAGATACCTTTAGTTCTATAGAAATTTTTTTTTTTGTTGTTTTTTATATCTTAAATAATGAAATTTCACTTATTTCTCCTTTAAGATTGCACTGCAGAATATTGCATTGCACACTTTTGTGTTCAGGTATAAAACAATGTTGTATTATTTTGGTAAATGTACGTATCAAACTAATAAGGCTGTACTGGACTTTTTTTGTACAAATACGCTTACCGTCACACTACTAACATAAACATAAACATTGTCCTGAATGTTATTGGCACACCCAGGATTTTAATCTCGCCTTGGTGGGATGTTTTTTTAGACACCAAATGCTAAATAAAACCTGCTTTTGTTTGATCCAGATCAAGCAAAGACTTACACATATTACTGCTACAACAGATGGACAAGAAACTGGAATATGTCACCTTGCAAATGAAATTAATACCATCTGACTTTTTAACATTTTGCCATGTAACAGCAAGCTTTAATGTATTCTAATTGTATTTTATTTGATAGATCAACATAATTTAGGGGAATGATTGTAAAGTAGTAAAATAATTAGATTATTCTCCATTTTATTTTACAAAAAAATAAGAAAAGTTGCTGCTCTCCTTACTCTGTTACCCCTGCAACCAACTGTCTTCAGATGGCCCCTACTTACACAGAGTCCACTTTTCCATCTGTATAATATGATTGATTTTGACTTTGTAAAGTGCCTCGAGATGACATGTTTCATGAATTGGCGCTATATAAATATAATTGAATTGAATTGAATTGAATTTTAACCATTGTTCCGTTAAGGCCTTAGTGATGTATTCCTGAACATTTTTAAACAAGCAGCATCACAAAGAGAATCAAACAAGGAAAGGAAAGAGAGGTCAGGGATAACGTTTGCCAGATGCCATGTAGGGGACACAGTAAATGTGGGTATAAATCATTTTATTCTAAATTTAGCCAGCAACAATAGAAAATATGAACAAATTACTTCATAATTTATCACTTGACACTCCAAGCAAGGATACAAGGGTGTTTTTGCAGCTTTAAACACTCCAAAACATTTGCATAAATGAGGATGAGCATTGCATCTTATTATTTACAGAATATAAACACAAAAGAACCCCAATCAACTGTGACCAACTTCCCTGTCCCTGCAAAAGAAAAGTATCATCACAGCATGATGCTGCCACCACCATGTTTATCCATGAGGATGGTGACTTTTGGTGTCACCATTGAGATGATGTTTATTAATGACACTGAGCTGGTTGTCATTCAAAAACACTGATGGCAGTTTGTGACCAGATAGACTGGCAAGACCGTAAACATAAAAGACAAAACAGCTTCAATGTTTTTATATAGGGAAGATACATTTTTTTTTTTTTGGACTGTAGCTTCCTACAGTAGTTCATAATGAACATAAAGTAATTGGGGATTAACTGTCTATTTGACCAGATGGTGGAAAAGCAAACCATTATATAAGGTTCAATCAGTAAACACTAGACCAGGCGTAAGGACTGGCGGAAATGTAGTCCTGTCATACAATCTGCTTTTTTCTCATCAGTGCAGGAACTGATGCCCCTTCATCCTGCATGTCTGTCTTTGTTTCTGCTGTGGAGATGGAAATATGCCTCCAAGTCAAGTAGGTGGAAGTGTCCTTTTTTTACTACACACACACACATACCTACATACATACATAAATATATACATATATATATATATATATATATATATATATATATATATATATATATATATATATATATATATATATATATATAGTGGCACTGGCTTTTGAGAAAATGTTTGTGTTTACCTCTGTATCTATACTTTTGAACCCTAACTTTACCAAACCAATGCCTTTGATAAGCCCAAATCGCTGAATAAGCAGCAGACTGCTTCAACGGCTTGTAAAATATTTATACCCTTTCAACTTTTACAGAGTTTGTCACATTCAAGCTAAAATCCAAAAAGTGTCCCTAAATATAATCCATGAACAAAATCCAGTACAACCAGGTGATTTCAGAGCCAGTCCTGAAAATCTAAAGTTTTATTCTTCATCAAAAAATTGAAAGAGAAGTTCAAACCGTTTTTTTTAGCAACAGGGAAACAGGTCAGTCAGCAGGACGATGGATGGAGCTAAATATTGGGCTATCCTGTTAGGAACTGCAAAAAACTTTGGACTGGGTCAAGATTGGCCTTCCAGCGTGACAACAAACCCTCACCTCATAGCAACAGCAACAATGGAATGTTTCACATTAAAGCATATTTGTGTTTCAGAAAAGCTGTGAAGAGAGTACAAACAAAAAAAAGGTCTCAAATGCCCTCTGTCTGGTTTAAGTTATTCTGAAGAAGAATTGGCAAAAAATACAAGCCTTGAAATGCTAGAAAATAATATAGCCTTACCCCAAAATATTTCTAACTGTAAATACTGCAAAGGTTGGTTCTGTATAGTATCTACCTAGTTAGGCTAAATATAAAGACAAATCACACTTCTGAGACTTTTTGTCAAAACAATATAGTGATTTTTTTTGATTATGTACATTTTTGCAATGCACTATATCTCTCTCGCACAAACACACTGTCTTTAAAAGACACACATTCTGCTCTCTCTCTCTTTCTCTCTCTCCCTCTCGCCCTTTGTGATATTTAGCTACATAGATAAGTGCTTGACCTTTTGAATGTGTTTACATTGGATAAAGGTCCCTTCCTTGTATTTAACTTCTGTTCTGATCCCCATAACCCCACAGCTACTTCCACAGACAAGTCATTTCACAAATACTATGCGTTTGAAAAGGCAAGTAAGGACTAATGTGACACATTGATGCCATATCGACTATGAGCGAAGTCATAGCAACATCATTCAAAGAATAAATAAGTATAGACCAGCGAGAGATGGGAAAAAAAAAGAAACAGGCTCAGAAGTTTGAAAGGAGAGTTGAGGTTGTGTTTCGAAGAGCAGAGAGGATTAGTTTGGGTGAAATGGAGGGAAAAAGAAGATGAGGGTGGGGGCGCATAAACAGCTCAGCAGCAGTGGGGTGAATTACATCACAATGTAAACAAAACTCTTCGGCAGAACTGAAAAAAAAATGGCGAATATGAGCTATCATGTATGTGTTTGGTTATGGAAAGCCGTGGGTAATAAGTCCAGAAGAACAAAGAGCCAATGTCATCATCTTCATGCATCTAATGTGGTACATGACCTCATGCTTGATTTCAAATGAAGATTTATTGAGCAATGCACGTACTGGAGTCCTTTATTGTTTGTCATATCGTTGGTTCTAAGCAACAGAATACATCATTTACAGTTCTTGACAGAGATGGCTTCATGCGGGTGGAAACTTTGCTCTTGAATGATTTGGAAACAATGTAAACATAATCATATGCGGCAAAAGGAAATTATCAATCTCACCCAGTATATCGTATAATTTTTTTATGTGTTGGCTAAGGCTTTTCCTCTTGTGTTTGTCTCACTCACTTTATTTATTTATTTATTTCCAGGTTTATGTCTGGTGGCTGAAACCATCGTCAATGCAAAGGATGACAATAACAAAGCCTGTTTATATTGCTGTCAGTGGACCGTCCTCTCTTGTGCTTTTCGTCATTAGAGGCAAAATCTAGATGTAATACAGATGGCAGGTGGGGAAGAAGAGCATATTTTGTTGTTTTTTGTTATCAGTGATGACGTCTTGCATTAGTGTTGTTGTCTTTTCAGCCGCTGTGTGACCATGAAAGAAAAAAAAAAGGTTTATTTTCAACGTCCAGTTAAAGCAGATGTGTCATGTGACCTTTCACCTCAAAACAGTTGAAAATATATGACCGAGATGTACTTAAAAAAAGTAGTTAATTTTATTGCATTGTGAGCTGGATGACAAAATACCCTTATTTTTGGAAGGTTGTTGTGACATAAAACATTATATTCATCCTAGCACAGTGAACGTTGTCAAATATGGGAAGATAAGGCACATACTGTTTCCTTGACCCCATTATTAGAAAGTGCTATGGGCATTCATGCAAACATCACCTTTGGGTCCAAACACCTGTCAGATCAGACCCAGAACTCTCAGGTGTTTTAAAAAGTTGAATGCGATGAGGGATTTCAAAGAGGGCTACCGCATTTTTCGGACTATAAGTCACACTTTTTTTCATGGTTTAGCCGATCCAGTGACTGATAGTCAGGTGCGACTTATACATCATTTTTAAATGGTAAATCATACTGACCAACATGAACCAAGTAGTAAACATTATTGTCTATAGCGGCAAGAGGGCACTAGGCTTGTGAAAGATACATACCGCTCCTGTACCATCTAAAAAATAATTGGAACATTAAATTATAGGCAACAAGGACTTGTTTGTAATGTTGTTTCTCTCTTTCAGTCCGCATTTAAGCAGCAGAGCGCTGCGTGGGGCAGCTCGATAGGATAGCCCAGACCAAGACAGAACCCTGTTATTAGGCTGTCCGTTAAGCTAATAACAGCTAGCGCTAGCTTACAGGTCTGTTGTCCAGGCGTTTTACAACTTCACTGATGCACGTGAGTTTCATGTTTCTCTCAAACATCCGGTCACACTGTTAGCTTAGCACGTAGCACCGCTACGCTCGCACTACGACTCCCAGCGTAACAGGCCGTTATGCTGAAAGTCACTGACGAGAACTTTCCGGCTTGGAGTTGGTGGCTTGTTATGCTATTTTACCCCATTCGAGCTCCGAGGTATGTTCCATATTATTTAGCCAATTTTGTATGCCGCTGTGTAATTCAAAAAGTTCCCTTACCAGATTAAATGTCAGTTTTTAGTCTTGGATTGTGTGAAATAAATTTCTAAATAAATGCGACCTATAGCCTGGTGCGACTTAACGTCTGATTTAACTTATATATGACTTTTTTCCCTCCTAATGATGCATGTTTGACTGATGCGACTGATTTCCTGGAGGGACTTACAGTCCGAAAAATACAGTGATTGAATCAAGACATGGTAAAACTAAGGATTTGTTTAGGAGTCTGCAGACTTATAAAACCCAACTATTTTGCTGTTCAGTAACTGTTTTCCTTCCAACAGATTTATTGGTTTTCATTTGAATTGTACTGTAAAAATATCACCTTATCTGTTAAAAGTTTTGAAAGGATTTACCATCCTATTTTGATGTAAAAGTCCAATTTTTACATCACAACAAACTGCTTGTAATACATCTATAAATGACCAACTGCATCATATGATTGGTTCTTTCTCTCTGACTTGACTGTCTTGAGTTTAAGCACATCGGTGCATGTGTCTGTGCATCGCATATTCTTGGCCAACGTGATGTGCAGCCACAGGGAAGAAGGCAGTCAATCGAGTAACCATGTTTTAATGCACACACAAGCACACACTTCAGTACACAGCAGCCTGTGACGTGACGGCTTTTCGTTGTTGAGTCGGTGAGGTCTGTGGCGTCTGGTGTTTGTAGCCTTACTGTGGCATCAGGGTCACCACACCATAGTGCGTGTGTTTGTGTGTGTGTGTGTGTGTGATCATGCGTGTCTTTTCCTTTCCCTTTCCTTTTAAGCATTCCTGCATATGCATTCATCACCTTACATTTAATGAAAGCTATGAGCTAAACTTTAATTAAAATAGTTTGCTTTTCCCTAATTACAAGCCAAGTTGAAAGAATTTACATTGAAAACGTAGCGAGATAAACTGCCTTTTTAAATCAGCGAAATATAAAAAGACTTGGAGGCATATTTATTCAAAAACCAACAGACGGGTACTTTCAGTGTGGTCCTATAGTCCTTGTGAATGTTTTTTCCCCCCTTTGGATCATTTCCAACAACCCACTTTAAACAAACAAACTTGACAAGGCCGCCCTTCCCCCTTTTCTAATTAGACATAATAAAGTTTCCCCTTGTTGAAATAAACAATACTTCACTGCAAAACACCAAACGGTGCAATAAAATCCTCAGCATCTATCAACGCTGTATTGTAGCAACTGCGTGTTGTCGCACAGGCATGTCGGCAGTAATGCTTCGACTATTAACGTCATAAGAGCATCATTATCAAGATATTAATCATCTCAGCTGCAGCGGGAACTTTTGTATTTTTGCATGCCATCTCATTGCTATGCAAGGTTGCTATCGTGGCCCCCACTAGAGCTGTGGAGCATGGAAAAGCCATTACAGCTGACAGAAAGGCCTTTTATTTAGAAAACTGAGCTCAGGTTCACATCAGGAATCAATTACCTTCAACTGCCTTCTATAAAGAACAGAAGAAGAACTCCCCCCCCCCAACTCTACCTTCTTCTGCATCCCTCCCCCACCTTCTCATTCTTTCTCTCTGCAGCGTTCCCAGTCTCTGCCAACTATACCTCTTTAAAACTATATTTCTCCTTTTGCTTCCCCCGTTCCTCCCTGTCTCTCACCTTCTGTCCTGCTGGCACTTCAGTTTTTTTAAGCAAGCCCTCCTTTTTCCTTCCTGTCTCTCCCTCCGTGTGCTTTCACTCTTCTCTCCCCCACCCTTTCCTGCCAGCTCATCTTACTCTATACGTTTCCCTAATTTTTTTCAGTTTTTCAAAATTGCAAACAGTTACAACCTTTTCAGATTATTTTTTTTCCCCCAGGTGACTAAGCTTGGCTTTTTCTGAGATTTCCCCTCTGTTATCATACTGTGCAGCAGGATTCGTTGCTCTTGCATTAGAACAGCCCCTGACGAAACGCCTCATTCTGGACCCAACATGAAGCTTATACATGTTTTCTTTTCTCGCTGTCTGACAATGAATCAGATTAAACCTTGTCTGTGCACAAGCTTTAGTAAGTATTGAAAGATAAGTGTGATTTTACAAACCTTTTCACTTTCTGATGGCTCTAAATCTGTGACATAATTAAAATAAAATTACCATCACAGATTGTTACTATTAGAGCTTTAATAGTAATTTGTAACAATCGCGCACATTAAGCTGCCAACTGCAGTCTCAATAGTTGATAAATTGTTTCTTTTCGCTGAACTTTTAGTTTAATGCGACTCAGCTGTTTTTGAACAAATCCACCTGCTGCTAACGCAGACTTTCAAACACGTCTCTCCCAAAAGCTTTGAAGGTCATCATGTCGTGTCAGTAGAAGGGATTGGCCACTTCTTGTAAATATTGTCAAAGTTCTTTCTGTCTGTAGATAATTTCTTTCTGTGAGGATATGTGGAGTCCCAATGTCTAACAAACGATTGCTTAAGGCTTTTCAATTATCCTTTTAGTGATGTCCAACTAGAACTTTTTAGCCAACCTAAAATTCCAGAAAAGCATCAGCTTAGGTCATAAATTCTTTTAAGGACACATTTATGAGTGAAATCTCACAAAAATAGAAGATTATGAAATACCTTTGGAAAAAAAATAGGGATTCAACTGAACATTTTATGCCAAATACCATGTCCCTGGCCCCTGTTATTCTTGCTTTTGTTAAGTGTTTCCCATTGTCCAAGTTATTCAGTCAAGTTTGCTATCAGAGAAAATGTACTTATTGTGTAATATTGCCCATAAGTAAGAGCAAATGAAAGCAACCCTTAAGCTTAAACTTTTTTGGCAATGACACAATTTAATTCAGAGCTCTGCGTTTGTGCGTCTGTTATAGTGTGGTTCTGCTGTGAAGAAAGGTTGGTTTTCTTGGAAACATATGTGAGGACATGAAAGAAATAGATTTGAACAACTGAATCCCAAACCAAATAAAACATCTGTAAATTCAGAAATGTCACCTACTTTAAAGCTTAAAGGCACACTATGCAACATTTTTCAGTTAATTAATGTGTTCCATACCGTTTTGGATGATTAAATGAGTCATTTCAGGTTGAACAAAGGTTTTCTTGGCCGCCCTGGTGGTCTGTGGGGGAAATACCGCACTTGCAACTGCAGGAGCCCTCGGCCCGCACCCACAGACTCAGAATCTCGTGCAAGATCGCGAGAGTCGGTCTTGCTTTACGGCGAGAACATGTTTGTTGCTAGCGCAGTGGCGATATCTATGTAGTTATCATGGCGGAACCAGCGATAAAACAGCGAAAGCCCATGTCGGAGCAGGCAAGAAAGAGGAAAAGGGCTGTGGACAGAAAGAGGAGTCGTACACGGGTGAACATCGGGCAAGCTTTTTCCGAATGGCGAGAGCTAAAAGAAAAAGAAGGCTGCAAGGCTGACGCGGACTTCGCGTTTCTGCTGATGCGATTGTAAGTAACATTGTAGGGTTTCCCTCACGCTACAGCCTCCCAACATTCCAAAAAAAAAAAACTAACTCGATATGCGCGCAAAGCTTGTCTCCCCCGCTCCGCCTCCATCGGTCGCTCCGCCGGTCGCTCCGCCGGTCGCTCCGCCGGTCGCTCCGCCGGTCGCGCAAAGCTTGTCTCTTTCCCCCGCCCGCCCGCTCGCTCCGCCGGTCGCTCGCTCCGCCGGTCGCGCAAAGCTTGTCTCTTTCCCCCGCACGCCCGCTCCGCCGGTCGCTCGCTCCGCCGGTCGCGCAAAGCTTGTCTCTTTCCCCCGCTCGCCCGCCCGCTCCGCCCGCTCCGCCCGCTCCGCCGGTCGCTCCGCCGGTCGCGCAAAGCTTGTCTCTTTCCCCCGCACGCCCGCACGCCAGCCCGCTCCGCCGGTCGCTCGCTCCGCCGGTCGCTCGCTCCGCCGGTCGCGCAAAGCTTGTCTCTTTCCCCCGCTCGCCCGCCCGCTCCGCCGGTCGCGCAAAGCTTGTCTCTTTCCCCCGCTCGCCCGCCCGCTCCGCCGGTCGCTCCGCCGGTCGCGCAAAGCTTGTCTCTTTCCCCCGCACGCCCGCACGCCAGCCCGCTCCGCCGGTCGCCCGCTCCGCCGGTCGCTCGCTCCGCCGGTCGCGCAAAGCTTGTCTCTTTCCCCCGCTCGCCCGCCCGCTCCGCCCGCTCCGCCGGTCGCTCCGCCGGTCGCGCAAAGCTTGTCTCTTTCCCCCTCCCGCCCGCCCGCCCGCCTGCCCGCCCGCCCGCCCGCTCCGCCGGTCGCTCCGCCCGTCGCGCAAAGCTTGTCTCTTTCCCCCGCCTGCCCGGTCGCTCCGCCAGTCGCTCGCTCCGCCGGTCGCGCAAAGCTTGTCTCTTTCCCCCGCCCGCCCCCTCCGCCGGTCGCTCGCTCCGCTGGTCGCGCAAAGCTTGTCTCTACACCCCCACCTCCCGCTCCGCTGGTCGTCCGGTAAGCAAATTCCTAGGGGAAACACTGCATTGGAATGGTTTCTCTCTCTCTGTGTGCATGTTCATACTTTCACTGTGTTAGTCATTGTTTGTACATCCGTTTTTTCGACTTTTGTATTCGTTGCGTTCGCCTGTCTGCTAAGCTCAAAACAACCGCGCCTGGCTTGACTGAGAAACCAGGAGAACAGCTGAGCATATTTACGACAGTGCACTTTTACTTTCGCCCTCTGGGGGGGCGCCTCGCTGGAAAATCAATCCCAGTTGCATAGTATACCTTTAAAGTGTATTAACTCACCTCAAAATCGACTTTTTTGCAGATAAATGGTATAAACTGGACCTAAGGGTGCTACTTTAGTGTTACTGCACAATATTTTACATTATAATATGAACTTGTTTAGTTCTGCAATATTTGTCTTAAAAAAGACCCATTACTGCCTTCTTTGGGTTCAACAGTGGCTATTGAAGTTGAATTTTCCTGTCGGTTCAAACATTACATGCTTTTGTCACCGTAGCCCCGCATTCGGGTATAAAAGCTTCTCAGTCAGACACACGCCCCCATAGAGACTCAGACTCAGCAGTTGGAATCACAAGTGACGAGAGCATCGATTGATGGTGTTCAGTGTTTGTTGCTGCTTTAAACGTTAGCCTATGACAGCAATAATGCTGCTAACATCACTTTATTACTTAGAAACTGAACCCATCCTGTCCTCCATAGCGTTGCCATCAGGCATTGCTGAGCCAGCACCTTGAGCCAGGGGCTGAAACTGATAGGACTCGGCCCGCTGTGCTTTCACATTTATTGGTGAACAATGGTGTTTCCTGCTCAAACGATGCCCTGGGGAGTCTCCTCGTCCTGTGGTCCCATAGCCAACCAAAAAGCAAGTTAATCATTTAAGTCCTGTGGTCGTATAAAATGTAGAGCGGTCCCAACAAAGCAAATCAAATAGGCTCCTTTTATTCAGCAGTATTCAGCAATATTTTTCTAATGCAATGCTGCCCAACTGCCCATATGGTGAAAACAACTACACAGTTTTTTCTCTGTTAAAGATTGGAAAAAAGTCTAAAGTGAATTCATTTTTATGGTATTTATTCAGCTGGGAAAATCCCCATGTCAAAAAAATATGTTTTTTTAAATAACACACAAGAACCAGAATAACAGTATCACTAAGAATTCCTATAGTATAAATGCTACTCAGGCATTTGTCAATGCTTCCCCCTTTCGTGGGATTTAAGTATGGTGTAACATAGTGTCTTCTTTCTTTTAGCTGCCTGTCAAAATGGGTAACCCAAACCTACCCATATCTGCAGGCTGCATACCAACAAAACGTGGGATCATGGCAACACCAAGTCAACATAAGGCAACTTCTTTGAATATTTTTGAACAACACCTTACCAGAAATCTGACTTTTTTAAACTTAGCATAGCACACTCATAGAATAAAATTTCATGAAACCATTCTTTGCCATGTTTTCTTTTTTTAAAAACAATTTACTTGGACGGGAACAATTTTAAAACACAATATCAGCTGACTTGCAAATTATACCATAAAGCTGCAGTTTTTTTCATCAAATTGATGAAGATTTAAACTTACATTTCAACATGAAACAAACAGGCTTTCAGCAGCATCACTAATGATTGACACAGGCCAGCAAGCCAGACTTCACCTGTCTGGGAAAGAAAATTAGTCACTGACTCCACCAAAACTAGGTTTGTGTTGTAAAACCAAAGGTTTTTACAGTGGAACACAGTCAGTCTATGCCCGCAGGCATGCCTGTGGTCACTGTTTCAGTAATACTGCATAGACTGCACACACAGACACAAAGCAGTTCCATGTCTGTGGCAAAAAGCCTTGTGATGTGGTGACATGTGAGCATACCACTCTGTGGTATAGTCGTGGCAACCCTCACACTCCACACGGTACTTAAAGTTCTGTCTATGGTTCCCCTTCACTTATCGCGCTATTTGGTGGAGTGGCTCTGTTTCCTCTTTCATTTCTCATTTGAAGGGAATAATTCTTGTCAATGCTGATAATGAAGATACAGCTCAAAATTAAAGGTAGACCAATCTCTTTGGCACTCAAAAGAACCAAAGAAAAACCCGAGAAGGAGTGTAGCTATTTGTCCTTTTAAGATCATTCAAATAAATATATATCCATCCATCCATTTTCCGTCACGCTTGTCCCTTGTGGGGTCGCGAGGGGTGCTGGTGCCTATCTCCAGCATTCGATGGGCAAGAGGCGGGGTACACCCTGGACAGGTATATATATATATATATATATATATATATATATATATATATATATATATATATATATAAATAATTTTGTGACGTTATGGGGATATTAACAGGACCAGGTTAGGAAACAATTTATGCTTCGCATTCATCATTCGCATTTAACCCGACTGTCTTGACTGGTTTTCTAATTTTGTCCTGGTGAGTGAATCGAAAGGCAGCCAAACCAAAAAGCAAAAAAATAAATAAATAAATAAATGAAAAAAAAATTAAAATAATAATAATAATAAATAAGCAAAAGACATTAAAGCATCCTTAAAAAAGCCCATTGTGGTTGTCTCAGGGGAAGTTTGTGAATGTTTTACACTTTATATTCTACATATTTATTTCTGCCATCCCAAAAAACTGAAGCTCATAAACATTTATTACACACATAGAGGGTTATATTTGAGGTGTTGATTATCTTAATTTCTGTTGATGTTAAACATCTGATGAAAAAACACAAATCAAGCATCTCAAAAATGTGAATATTACAAAAGACCAATTAATAAAAAGTTTTTCAGGACAAAAATATTATTTTATTGGATACATTTTGCATCATAGGGTTTGCGAGGCCAAGGCCATTAAACAGTTTGGGGTTTTGATTCATAACACATGGACTAGCTGGAGTGGATCACCACAGACCACTCCTGAACCAGTTCATCCAAATCGCCTTACTGGGGCTGAGCAATAAAAAGACTGAACTGAAGTGAACTTACTAGTGTTTTGCAATAACTTTTTTTCAGGAAACTGAATATTTGGTTTCCTTAAACTCTAAGCCATAATCCTTAAAATTAACAGAAAAGAACCACTTTACATACATCACTCCATTTATAGTAAATCTATTTTACATATGAGTTTTACTTTTGAATAATGTTCTAATTTACTGAGATGTAAATTATACAAAATAAAAACAATATTTTATTTAAAATAAAAATAATTAAACAGTTTCATATCCCTTTCCATCAGAATAAAAACTGCTCATGAAAACACGCACGCTCTTGGATAAAGAGCTGTTTTATTAGCGGAGGGGCGAATGCGTATCTACCTCCCATTGTGTTTGTGTGCTGACTTCTGCAGTTCTCAGATGCTTTGAGTAGAAAATTGGCCCTTAAAAATGGACTTTACAATGTACACGGCACAGAAGCAGCTGGAACTCTGTCTGGCTCTGTGCAGTGTACGTACATAAGTTCAAGCTGTTCAAGACGAATGCAGTGCTGTGCAAAATAAATAGTACCCCTTGAACTTTTTCACACTTTGTCAACTTGCAACCATAAGCTTTACGTAGTTCACTATGACACACCACCTCAAAGTGGGGCAAAGTTATAATACGAAAGGCGAATTATACTTCAATTATATGTTTTTTTATTTATTTTTTTACACAAGGATATCTCAAAAGCATGTCATGGATTTCTATTCGCCCGTGCAATTAACTAATCCAGTCATCATCCCTTAGGTATGCAAACCTTGACATACGAATGGGTGAATTATTCAATCCTGGACCGCATGCATTTTGCTTTGTCCCCCTGTCCGCTA
Organism: Fundulus diaphanus; assembly: GCA_037039145.1. Classification (NCBI taxonomy): domain Eukaryota; kingdom Metazoa; phylum Chordata; class Actinopteri; order Cyprinodontiformes; family Fundulidae; genus Fundulus; species Fundulus diaphanus. The sequence goes on along the minus strand of CM073141.1, from coordinate 9,676,572 downwards.
AGGGATTTTTGCTTTTTTACTCCAATTTTTTTTTCATTTGATTGTATAGCAACATACAAGTAGTGAGATTCTCACTGTAAAAATAAAGTAACTTAGGGCTTGACTGGCAACACCCTGTTTATTCTATGGCAAATTTAATGAAAGACTGTCTTTTTCCCTCATGTTACACTACTCTTTCATCTTCTATGTTTAATTCTAGTCTGACCGTCTCTTGGACTTAAAATTTTGGTTTATCCTCCACCTCGACACATCTCCTCTCAGTATTTGTTTGTATTTCGATACACTTTTTTTTACCGAGTCCCCTCTGTTTCTTTCTTGTGGCTGTGTACAGGTAACTTTATGTTTCCCCCACAGTGGAGTTAATGCGATCAAGAGAGAGGCTTCAGACTGGAGAAAGACTCCAGTTTTCGGCTTTGAAGTTGTACCAACCTCAGAATGTCTGACCAACATACACAATCTGACAGAGAACCCCGTTGATTTAAGTGTAGGTTGTCGGCACGTATGCCAGAAAACCAAATGGAGTCAGCCTAAAACAATTCGGACAGACGCAGGAAGACTTCAAAGCAATAGATTGCAGATGGGCGCAACAAAAAAAGGTTTGAGGAGGCGAAAGATATAAAAGAGAAATTATGGGAGTGTGAGAAGAAGGGAGGAGGGGGAAGAGGAAGTGGTCCCTGCCCAAAGAGGTAAAAGAACCCCTTGTCTCTTTGAACAAAGTAACATTTCAGCTCTCTTCTAATTCAGTCACTTCAGTTTAGATCAGGTTGTCACTTATTCCACATTTAGACTTCCCAGCAGTCCATTTTTCTATCAGCTTCGGTGAGAGCAATTCTTCACCAGATACACCAACAAAACATTGGTTTTATTTACTAAGACCCTTGATAGGATAAAAAAAAAATCTATTTTGACAGGTTTTGCCTAAAAGGACAGGCTGGATTGGTACAGGTGAATTATAAATATGAGTTTAATATAGAAATCTGATGTGAACTACAGAACATTTCATTCATTATAACACGCAGATAAGCATACAGTTCGAGCCGATCAACCAAACCCCACAGCTTTTAGATGTGCACCGTTACCAATTTCATCATTTAAAATGCCCGAATGCAACATAATCAGCAGCGAATAATCATTCAGCTGTTAAAATTTGACTGAAAACCGATGCATTGAAGGGAAGCTAACTCAAAAGAGACTTTTTACATGTGCCAGATTACTGGGTCAAACAGCTCCTGAGAGACGTTTCCTCCTTGCAGTGTTTAAGACTAGACAAAAGAGCCTCAAGGCAGAACTGTTGATGGGACTAACCTGGGTTCAGTGGTAACAGTACCTAAAATGGATCAGAATTAACCTCAAGTGCTTCCCAAGGAGGCATGTAGGAAATTCTAGAGAATATTCTTTGTGAATGACATTAAGCATATCTACCCACAGTTCTGTAATTAAGTTCGCATCAGTTCTGGCACAACCAAAGCAGGGGCTGTGCCGTTACAACAAAGTAGTGACATTTTACCCTTTGCTTCAATAAGAGGTCAACCCGGGCAGAACACCCACTAGCAAAGGGGAGACGGGAATGTTACTCATGTCCATATGTCTGTCAGTGTCAATGGCTGTGGATGCAGTTTAGCAAGTGTGGGGTCTATTTTAGAAAACATTAAGCAAGTAGGAGTAGGTCCTTGTGGTTTAAATGAGCTTCCAGTTCTACCTGTAAATGAGATCACCAGAAAACGTCTTAATGTGAATAACAGCTGACTGGTTTCTTCCCATTTAGACTTGCAAACTAAAGAGGATGCCACAGGGTTAAAATGTTGTTCCTGTGCCACAAATCATTCCAGCAAATAGAACCTTTCCAAGCAACTATATTATCTCAGGCGCTTGTCAATCTTAAATGTAAGGAGGGTTAATTTACATTTCTTTTTTTTTCTTTGCAACAACACTTATCCTTCTCTTTTTTCTAGGTGATAACTTGGTCTTAAGAGGCTAAGCCAAAAAAATGAAGCACAAAGCCAAGCACACAGAAAAAAAAACATTGGGTAATCTTTAGAAAGCCTGAGGTATCGTTTCAAATCTGTATTCAATCCCACTTGGGAAAAGTGATTCAATGTTTTTGGAAATTTAAAAGAGTTAGCCTTTGGATTGTGCTAAAACACTTTAGATTCCTCGGGAGGCGGATCCACTTGTTGCTCATCTTAGTAAAAGCATCCAAGCAACACAAATCTTTGTCCCAGGGCAACTCATAACAAAAGCAGATTTAATTAGGAAGGAAATCTGATTAGTTTAGAGGAGTTTGGGGTTTGGCTCAAAAGTCTGTTTGACCCAAACAACTCTTTCTGGCTGCAACAATAGAGCTATGTAGCAGAAATGTAATTATTTACGGAAGAAAATTCATGTTTGCTTCTTAGTTGTGTTTCCTGTTTGCACATTTGCTTTCCGAAAATCCACCCAGACAGAAACCTGACATTTCATCTATATTTATCCATCCGGCTTTGTATGAGTTTTCTAAGAATTGGGACTATGGGAGTGACTGCCTTTAAAATTATGTAGTAATACGTTGATCTGAACTATGCAATTCCACTCATATTTCAAAGCAAGGATGAGTTTTTTAAACCTGTAATGAAAGTGAAACCAACATGGAAGGTCAAAGGGACATTTCATGGGGATGTATTCCCCAACTGATAGGCAAAGAGAAAGACGAATGAAGGTAAGCTATTCAAAACAAACAACCCCCCCCCCCCCCGCCATAAAAACTGCGAAGAAATTGTCTGGGTGGAAATGAGAAACACCTACTTTATGTAACGAAAATATACATATATATTGTTCACTATCTTCCCACACTCCACATTATGGTCTGCAGTTAACACCTGCATATTATTCTCATTCAGCTGTTTTTGTAACGTAGCCTGTTTGACTTCAAAGTACAAAATTAACTCACTCTGCCAAGCACTGTTTTGCTTTTGCTGTTTTAACGAGACACCAGCAAGACACAACAAATCCCAGGATCATTACAGAAATACTATTATAGCGTAACCATACATACCGTGAGGGAGCTGTAGACAAAGTATACAGGCCCTGACATATAAGCTGTGCTTTATAAATAATCTATACTATTACTACTGTTTTGAGAAGACACAAAGGCATACAGTACAATAGAAAATATACAGTAAATGGAGGAAGTACTTTTAGAATGAGTTGTTCCAGTTTCAGTTCTCCCTTAAACAGAGATGGAAAGATTCGAACATATTTACTTTTATCATTCTTACGATCTGATAATTTCTTATACAATTTATGCATATGTAAATGTGTATCTTAAGTCCTTAGATAAATAAATGCTATATGAAGGCTGTGAGGGTTGAGAAAATCTTTTCATAAACTCATTTCATTGATTTTTTAAATTCTGTTTGCTTGACATTTCCTGGCAGGAATATGAATAGTTATCAGAATTGTGTAGTAATAATGCAACAAGTAAGGAAATCTCAAGCGAAGATGTTGCTCTTTGCTTTCAAAATGTAAAACAGGTTTGCACATGAAACAAAAAATGTGGATGACATAAACAAATATGACAAAATAAAATATGTTGAGAATATTCTATTAAATGTGTGGTTTTCTGGTTATTATGTGTGGTAAAGCAATGATATATGGTTCACTTTGTAAGGAAAAAATAGATTTAGTTTAAACCTATAGGTTGAATTTGATAGAAACAACATGCATAAGTGTGTGGTTAATCCCACAGTAACAGTGTTGTTATCATCTGATTTGAGCAGTATCAGTGCTGAACTGCTTAATTTTCCTGGTTCCCGCTGTTGAAAAATAAGACTATTCGACATCCAGTCTTGTTATTCATTTCTTTCCTTTTTTAGAGGATACATCTGGGGTTCCTTTGGGACGCTCCTCAGTTCCCACTCTGGAGAAACTTTGAAATGTTTGGAACATCCTCGATGATACAAACCTTCAACTGGTTGCTCTGTCGGGAGCTTCAGGACGGGACGGCACGCAGTTAGCTGGAATTGCTCTACCTTTCCTTCCTCTCTGTTTTACTTTCCACCGACATCTGCCTTGTTCCACTCAGAGCTCATCTCTCACACAGGAGGAACCACTGAAACAGCTGTACAAAGTAACCAGATAGTATTCAAGAACTGCTGGGACCGGCTGAGCACCAATTACATGGCCAAGTGATTGCAGGTTGACTCAAGGACGGCTTTGATTTCACATTTTAGCTTTGTACACAAATGACAGATATCCGTGGTTTGTTTGAACTAGGAATTTCAGGAGCAGGAGTCACAGACCAATCTGATGTCTTAATGTTTCTGCTGTGTGTAATAATCAGACCAACCACAGGAGAACGGAGGAAATGCAAATTATTACACTGTACATTTTCTCTCATGACAAATTAAAATGTCTTTTGTGAAAGGGAGAAAAAACAATCAACCAAAACCGTGAAAAACACATTTAACGTTTCTCTTTTACTGTGCCCTCCACACGAATTTGATGCTCCTAGTGACAATGTATAAAAAACCTTCATATTTATTTGCTCTCTAATTACATTAGCATATCTCCACAAAATCACCATTGACACACTTATCAGAACCCCTTTCTTTACAACATCCCCTCCACTCCCAGAACAGTACAAAATTCAAAGAGAGACAAAGGGGGGATATTATGGGATTAAGGGCTGAAGACACTAATGACAATGGGAAATGGGTGATTTTGTGTCTGATGAACAATCTTTCTGTTCATTTGGCCATATATGTTTTGGATCATTATCCCAATGGATGACACATTGAGAATCCATTTTTTTCTGTTTCCTGGCAAAAGTCAATAAATATGTTAAATGTCCCTGCTAATTCAACGAGATAATAAAGCCATGTGCTGTAATTCAGTTCAGTTTATTTATATAGAACCAATCCACAACAGTAATGGCAGTATAAGCTCCTTTAGTGGCTGATAAGCTCTGAGTCAATTTTCAAGTCTATGGGATAAAAGAGAGAACATACAGTTAGTTGCAATAAAAGCTCAGCCCATAGCTATGTGTACAAGAGAGATATGGCAAACCACTGAAAGACAGGGTCAACTGCATCATCTATAAAAGGAGAACGTGAAGTTGTTGGCAGCCAAGGCTCAGCTGATTTCCCCCCTACAGGATGGTGTCACACCTAAAATGAGAATGCCAGGGAAGCTATAGTGGAGAAAAAAAAAAACATGGATAGAGAACATAAAGTTAAAAGCTAAAATTAACAGCAAAACATGCAAAATTGGAGAGTAGTAGGAAAATGTATCAGAATGAGGGGGGGGGGGGTGGTCGGTATGTCTTCCAGCAACCCAGGAAAACAAAACACTGAACATAACATTATTATTATTAGTATTATTATTATTATCATTATTATTATTTAGTTGTAATAATAAAATAAAAATCACAAAACCCGAAAGGTCAACAGTTTCATGATACATCAAGCTTAAATGTCAAAAGTATCGGTATCGTATCGATATCGACGATACTCACCCTGTATTTACTTTGGATCGGATCGATTAAAAATTCCCGGTATCGCACACCTCTAGCGGGGAGCTGGGGGGGGGGGACCCAGCGTGTGTTTGAGGAGGAGACAGAAAGAGCCATCCCTAGCGATAACAGAGACAGTGCAGTTGGAGAGGCTTACTGCCCGATTGTATAGTCTGAGCATAGTCGTTTAGAGATGGATCACACCGTTAATTTCAATGATCCCGCATTATGGCCAACAAAACTGACTGATTCTGATCGAATGAATGTTGTGCGTTTAATGGCAAAAAGGAAGCCTTTCTCAAAGATTCGGAGGGCAGAGAATTTCCAAAGTATCTAACATATTCTACCTCCTGCAATGGAAGGTAAAAAATTTGTTAGGGACTGGATCATGGACCGCGGAACGCATTTCAAATTGGTCGGGCCCATCAGGCAATACTCAGAATACCACTACCCATCACATACGCATGCGCCCGCATACACATAAAACACCAGCATCCCCTTGATCACGCAACTGATTTGCGTCACATGACACAAGACAAGCCAATCCATTTTTAGACACCAGAATTTATTGCTTTCTCATAGGCTGTGGTCCCTGAGCATGATAAATGTGTCTGCCATGTTATAATTAAAATCGGCACCGAATTTTTATTTAACTTTTTTTCTGACGTTCCAGCACACACGCCCCGGATTTATTTCCACTTACAATCATTATATTACAGCTAACACAATATTTACAGAATAAAAATACTTTAAAAAGAAAAGTCAAACTCACCCCTGCTCTAAATATTCCCGAAAAAGTGTCTCCGTCTGTCATTATGCTGGATAAAGTCCCTGGCTATCCTCAAAGCATCCACTGTGGTCAAAAGATCCCTGTGTGTGTGTGTGTGTGTGTGTGTGTGTGTGTGTGTGTGTGTGGGCGCACATCAAGCTATTTAGTCTTTTCTGGGTCATTGTTGGTCTCAGATAGGTCTTGATACGACGGAGGGACGAGAAACACCTCTCAGCACTTGCAGTGGACACAGTTAACTAAGCTAACTAAGCTAACGAAGTAGCGGTCAAAAGCAGCGCAGAGGTGGGAAAACTTTTGTTTACATCACATGACACAATCAGCCAATACATTTATAGATGGGATGATTTATCGCTTTCTCATTGGAGAATGATGCTGCTGCCATAGACTACTGTGCATTTTAAAAAAATAGCTATTGAATATTTTAATTTTATTTATATATATTATTTTACATGTTTGATCATCAAAAGTAGGTAGGGCCGCGGCCCTACTGGCCCTACCCGTTCCGCGGTCCCTGGACTGGATAATATACAGCAGGTCAAAAAAAGGCCATATTTTGGCTGCAGTGCTTGCTGTTCTCTTATGAAGAAAAGATCAACTAGTGCACTAAATTCAATAGATGGGTTGACAATATCCAATATGAAATACAGAGATTTCCAGGGCATGAAGTATACAGTTAAGTTGACTTTTTTTTGGTGTGTGTGTGTGTGTGTGTGTGTGTGTGTGTGTCTGTGGTGTGGTAGCGGCAGGTGTAGAGGGGGGGGTCAAAAAGACTGTGTTGTCCCAGGCCCTAGCAAAGCTGTCAGCTGGCCTGCTAACAGACACAACTCTGGATAATCTAAGTCTCTCTACCTGTAAGCTTTATCAAAGAGAAAAGTTTTAAGCCTCGTTTTAAAAGTAGATAGGCTGTCAGCCTCACTGACTAAACTCGAGCTGCTTCCACAGGAGAGGAGCCTGGTAGCTAAAAGGTCTGAATGTGAGAAGGAATTTTTTTAATTATTTTCCAGATTTAATGGGGAGCCGAGGAAGGCTCCCTATTAACTCTAACAAGGTTCCTAGGGCATTTGAAAGTGAAACGGGTTTACAGCATCACAAATTTGCCAACAGTGGTTATAAGGGTAATTTTGTTGGTTATTGATTTTAGTCTCAGGTTATCAAGCAAAACAACTCAATCTAAAGTCCCACTACTATTTAGTAAAGTCAAAGTATTTGTATTCCTGATGGTAGCATCCCAATTTAACAACGTGTTAGTGTGTAGAAAGTGTCTACTGGTTGTTGTGGAGAAATATGTATCATTGAGGACAGTCTTTGCTGCATTTCTCTGACAGTGAGCATATGAGATTTTTTCAAGTTGGAAAGCAAGATGGGCCTCTTTATCGTGTTGCATTTTTACACCAAGGAAATAGAAAACTCTAAAAATTAATAGTTCCAAGACACATTGCTTAACTACAAAAAGTATTAATTCTAAAAATGCCTCAGTTACATTTATTTTAGAGAAACTATTAGGGGAGTTAAATGAATAATTTGTCGTATAAATATAATCAAATTAACAGCTATATTTTTCTACACAACCTTACTGGGCATATCAATAAGTGTCAATGGTGTCTTACTATTTATAGACAAAAAAAGCTTTACAACATTTTATCTGCTGGTTGAGCATGAAATACTGAAGATGGTTTCTGAAATACACAGAAACACAAAATCTTTATTTTACTGTGCAACAGTGTAGACAGGGAAGGGAGCATAGTCAGTGAAATAGGTTGTGTATAAGGTAGGCCGAAGAGTGGAAAACCAGGGTTTTGGAAACATTATTTCCTGTGGAAACACTGATGTCATGATAATCTATTTTACAGTCTCACACGCACTCACGCGTGTGCAAACACATGGGCATTGTCTGTGCAAATCAGCCTCTTCTAGCAACCACTCTGCTAATGCCATTAACATAGCCATCAGCTGAGCTGTATACAGCCTTGTTTTATTGTCGGAGACTTTAGTACAGTGATTGTGAAGGAAAGTTTCTCAATGCAATTAATCTAAGATTGCTTAACCACAGAAAAATAGTCTTCCATCTGAAGAAGTAGGATAGATTTTCTTTATTTCTCAAATAATGACTCCACTGACTCCACTTTCATGGAGTCAGTGGGTCTTTGGTGTGGGGACTACACAAATCTACATAAATCATACATCACAGTCAGGGACCACATTTTTTTTGAGCAAAGGTATAGTGGCCTCACTGTGAAATTATGTTTCTACAATACTTGCTTGAACATTCCATAGCCATCCTGTTTTGCATTTATTGAAAAGTCGGTCATTGTAAAAGTAACATTCAAGGTTACTTATTCCTTAGTCCTATATTTGGGGATTTTTTTATTTATTTCATTTTTTATTTTATTATTATTGAATTGTTATGTAACCAGGAAATTTCACATTCTTCTGCTTTTGGCTTTTCCCTTTTAGGGGTTGCAACAGCGAGTCATCAGTCTCCACCTTACACTATCATCTGGATCTTCACCAACTACCTACATGTCCTCTTTCACTCCATCAATAAATCCCTTCTTTTCTTTTCCTCCAGGCCTCCTACTTGGCAGTTTATACCGATGTACTCATTATACCGCCTCAGTACATCTCTAACCCATCCCAGTTTTAAATACTTAGGGTCAACAGTCAAGAGCAAAGGTGAGTGTGGAAAAGAAGTGAAGAAACGTCAAACCTTATCTCTCAACCTTTCCATCACAACAGCAAACAAGACAGGGGTCAAAGCCGATCTTTGATGTAATCCCACTTCCACCTTGAACACCTCTGTCACACCTACAGCAAAGCTCACCACTGTCTTACAGCTCTCATACATGTCTGCACCACTTAAACTTACTTCTCTCCTACTCCAGACTTGCTCATTCAATACTATAGCTCCTCTCTCTGCACCGTGAAGTTATTTCTCTAGTTCTACAAAAACACAATGCAGCTCCCTCTGGCCTTCTCTTTACTTCTCCATCAGAATGCTTTAATGCTTTAAGATTAAAGACTGCATCTTTAGTACTTTTCTTGGCATGAAAACATACTGCTGCTCACAGATGTTCATTTCTGACCTCAGTCTAGCTTGCACCACTCTTTCCAATGACTTATTTGGCTTGACTTGAAATTGCCATTGAATTTCATAAGAAGTGGAGTAACATGACAAAATAAAAAAAAAAGATCTTGTCTGGAGTGTAGCTGCAGCATTTTGTACAGACTACAATTGGTCTATGGAGGTTTTGGTAAGGCATGTGGAAAGTACATTGCAATAATCCAGATGTGACGAAACAAAGCATGAATTAAATATGATCAAGTTCTTCTCCTCCATTCCCCAAGCATCATCTCACTTTTTAAGATCTCATTAAACAACCCAGTCAAAAACTTTGCTACTGGATCTCCTAGACACTTCCATATCTACACATAGCTATACCATCAGGACCCACTTCCTTACTTAATCCTTACTTATCCGAAATTGATAAAGGAAAGGTTCTCTACATTCCCTGAAATAATCGTATAATATATTATGCATACTTTTTTGCTGGCGATGTCATCAAAATGCATACAACTGCAGATGTTTTGCTCAAATGTTGTTTTCATATGTACCGGAATCTCGGTGACACTCTTTGACGTAGGTAGGAAACGTCACTTCCTCTCGTCGTTCTGAGAAACTGAGAAATTACTTCAGTGAAATTAATAAAGGAAAGGTTGTATACCTTTCCTGAACAAAGATTATGAAAATAATATCAATGCTTCTCGCTAGAAATGTAATCAAAATGCATATAAATTAAGTTGTTTTGCATAGTTCTCAGATACTAAGATAATTGTCTACATCATGCATATCGTTGCACAGGCTCTGATTCATCTATTAATTGTTTACACTGTACCCAAATGCTAAGGTAACTTGCACACGCCTTAGCTGGGATGCTGCTGGACTATGACACATAGTGCATATTGTATAAGCTTTGAAAGTTATGGAAATTGTACGTATGGAAATATTGCATACTGCATTATTGTGTATAAGGTCTAGAGGCTGGAGTTATTTTTCCAATAAAATAACTTTGTTTTTCCTTCGGGTAATTTATTTATTTACCCTTATATTCTACTGTTGGTGTTTTCTTTAGAGCTAACTTTAGATTAGACAGTTTACTTTTCTTTCTTTGTATTGTTTTTTTTCCTTTCTCATCACTAATAATTGTCTGTTTGACACTGTCACACCCTAATTTCACCCACTGATGGACATTAAAGGAATTCGTATCTTAAATGTTTACCGTATTCTTTGGTCTATAAGGCACACTTAAAATCCTTAAATCTTCTTAAAAATTGATAGTGCGTCTTATAATCCGGTGCGCTTTATGTATGATTACCATACTTGTTGTGCTTATTGATTGATTTTATGTGGTACAATATGCTCAAAAATCTGTCAAAATGTGTAAGTACGACTTTGGTGAGCAACGAAGCTGCTCCGCTTAATGGATATTCGGGGCATTATGGTACGCTGTGTCACTACCTGATCGTCCCCGTAACAATTCAATTAAATTTTCTTTATATAGCACCAATTCACAAAACATTTCACTTCAAGGCAATTTACTAAGTCAAAAATATCAGGACCCCTGAGCAGTCTACAAGACTGCCTGACTTGACTTTAATTTCTAAACTAGAAGTGCATTCATGTAAGGCAGCCCGCGCACGGAGAATGCGCTAGCAACAATAAATCAAGTAAGTTAATTCAATTTAACATTTAAGGTTTTTTTGGCCTTATGTTAGAAACATGGCAGTGTAGTCCAACTATTCTGTCCTCCTGACAGAGAGGAGTGTGTTAAGGAGTGTGTTAAGTCTTCTTGGACCCCTGTAGTCCACTATTACCTCCTTGGTCTTGCTATTGTTCAGGATGAGGTTGATCCTGGAGCACCACTGTGTAAGATTGTGGACCTCCTCTCTTTAGTGGGTCTCATCATTGTTGGAAATGAGACTCACCACAGTGATGTTTTCCACAAACTTCACAACCATGTTTGCGGGGTGTATAGCACAGCAGCTATTGTTGAAGAGGGTGAAGAGAGCAGGGCTGAGTACACAACCCTGTGGTGTTCCAGTGTTGAGGATCAGTGGGGCAGAGGTGAGTTTCCCTATTCTCCCCACCTGGGGCCTGTTGGTGAGGAAGGCACGGATCCAGGAGCAGAGAAGTGGCATGATAAAGACAGCAGACAGGCCATTTCATGACAACAGGTATTTTTTTTATGTTCATCCAACCCCATTCAGGGTCAACATTTAATGGAACGCATGTCAATCACAGCATATAGGACTGCAAGAAGTGATCTGTTTGACAGCTTATTTTCAACAACTGAGGGTTTAACGCCCTTTATATCAAGCTAAACTTAATGAAGATGAAATGATCCACTGACAATTAGCAAAACAACTTGGAAAAACTGTTAAAAAATCAGTAGGACTGTGATGATGATGGTGATTTTGGCATATTATAAGGATATATTTACCCAGGGACCCTGCCCCCTGGGTAGGGTTGGAAAAACAGAAACATTTATCCAATATAAATAGCTGCTCATGTAGTTAAGACTAATAAAACCAGTGAAGACTCATAAATGTGGGGAACAGTGTTGGAGCATGGAAAAAAAGATATGCAATTAAAAGGAAAGACTGTGGTAATATAAGACTGATGTAGTGGATTGCAAAAGCTTACACATCCTTGTTAAAATGGCAGATTTGGAGGCATAAAAGATGAGGACATGACAACAAAATATAAAAACATATCCCACTTTTATTGTAAAATGAATCCTGTAAGGTTAAACTGAAAACATAAGGCTCCAAAAATATGACCATTAATTGTGCTCAATAATAAGATACTAATTTTGTTAAGAACATTTTGATTAAAAATCTTTGGTTTTATGTTTTTTGCAGGTATGTGGTACATTCTTCATTTTCAGACAATGGAAGTAAAAGTTTGGTATGTTTTATGACCTATTCCTACTTTAAACTTATCCACAATTTTATCCTTGACCTATTTGGTGTGTTGCTCAGTATTCTAGATTATGACCTCAGAGACCTTTATCTCAGTTGTGTTTACACACAGGCAGACTCAATTTACTCATATTATGAATTTGGAAGGTAATGCGTTTTGCTGGATTTTATGTAGGGATGGTAAAGGGCGTTGAAAACAAATGAATAAAAATAATGTGCATTTTTTTTCTCCAAGCCCAAAATTAACTTACTTTGCATAACTTTAAATTCATGTCTAGATAAGAACAAAAAAGGGGGTGAGGGTTCTGTTCATGTCCTTCTTTTACATTTTTAATCACTCCTCTGTTGTTCTTGGATCAGACGTTTATTTCTCCCAGCTGGCATAGTTCCAACTTCAGCCCATGACTGTCATGTTTCTGGGGGTTACTGGACCTCAGTGCAAACAAGAGCTTGAGAGCCGCATGGTGAAACAAAAGTAAGTTTTACCAAGGACATCTTTGCACCTACAGATTACTAGCACAGAGCTGTGAGAAAAACTTAAGTGATTTACGTAGGGTGGAAAAGCCGCAAGGAAGCACAGTAGATAGTGACACAGAGGATTGAACTATAAGGGAGAGAAACAGGTGGTTTAAATACAAGTTGAGAAAACAGAGGCAAAATCAGGACAGGTGAAAGTAATCAACTAAACGAGACAGGTGAAAGAAATGAAGAACTGGCAGAAAAGAGAGGGAGTATCAGAAACAGGAAAAGCATCAGAGACAGTGTAGAAGAATCAAAATTGGAGCAAGACCCTGAAATGTAACTAAATCCATAAACAACGCAAACAGTAACAAAAGAAACCACGATCCAAAAATAACAAAGTCCAACCACAAACACCAAAGGATTTTAACAATGACATTTCCATTATTTTCCTGCTGCTCTTGGTTTTTGGTCATTCTTTCATATGGTTTGACATGTTTTTACCTCCATTGTCTAACTTCCATAATTTTTTATCTTATTTGACTCTGCTTCCATATTTGTAACTTTATGTCCTGTCTGCGGTCTATCTATCCACGTGCTCGCCTCTCAGTTATCCTTCTCAGTTGTTTTTTTTTTCTCTTCATGTCTTACGGTTCTTAAAACAGAGTCCGACTCCTGCAAATATAAGAATGTGAGCTCTGAGATTTCACTTACACAAGAAATTCTTATTCTCATTTAACATCTTCCCCTTTCAAATAGGGCTTTTTTGTGAATGATGTCACATTTACTCAGAGGCAGCTCAAAAATAAAAAAATAAAGAGCCCAAATGAGTGGCTTGACTTTTAAAAACTAGCCCAAAAATCTGCAACCCACAATTCAACAAAGTTGCAAATAACTTTAGACAAAAGCAAGCCCAAGTTCATTTATAATGAGCGGACTATGCAACACTGAAGCTCACATAGACACATAAACACCCCTGCTGACAATCTAATAGACCAGCCCAAGTGTGCAGTGTAGTGTGTTAACGATCACTACGATGAGGGGTGTCATGGATTGTATGATGATGTTTTCATTCCACAGAGAAAAAGACAAATAAACGTGGCCTACCTGCAAAGGTGCTGCAGTTGCTGGTTTTAGGTCTGGACATTCAATTGTTCGCTCCTCGCCACAGAAAGAAAAATGGAGAGAGCACAAATTTGTGTTTTTGCCCAGATTTTCCACAATAAAGTCCTCTCACTTACATGCTGGTATCTGACACTGACATTTCTCGGCGTTCCTTCGTATTTCCAAAAATGGATAAAAAAACACCCTTCATGTGGTCACGGTCACCATTTTGCAAGTTACTCTGGCAGGTATCAACCAGTAAGGACTCATAAGGAAACTTGTAACTGTGTTGTTCTAAATATAGCAATTTGACACCATTTGTAAAAAGCCCTATTGGGTTACCACAATTATTTTTGGCCGCTCCTCTATAATATGAGGAGAAACAGGTCAGAAATTTGAACAATTTACTAGTCAACTGATCAAAGCCGTGCTTGGAGATTCCTTCTCAAAAGGGTAGAAATATAAGCCTTAAAAAACTGATGTGAACATTTCAACACAGTCCACCAAGTTGTAAAAAAGTACAAATATCTCAAATAACTAGAGCGTCATATAGCTTTACCATCCATTTGTTCAAGATAATCTCCTTCAAGACGTTGTTCATTTTGGTCCTGTAACAGTGCAATTAACTATATGTCTCTATTTGTATCAAGGCCAACCTTAGCAAACCTAAAATATAGATTCAACACATCTTCTCATCTCCAGGCCTATGTTTATGGTCTGTACCTGTCTGTGGTTCTGTCAAGAAAGCAAACCTTCTACTTTACCATTGAACAGCTCATTATCCTAATGAAACAAAAAACAATACAAAGAAATTATAAAAATCTAAATCAATGATATTCTTTTTCTGGCTTCATATATTTGTTTCTCACCTCGAGAGCACTGTTACCTAATGAAGTAAGTTAGGTTTTACAATATCAATGGGAAATTTGGTTATTTTATTAATTTGAGATGTTGAGTCCCTCCCAAAACTGGTAATCTGAGTCTCTAAGTTCCACCCAATGCCTGTCCCCAACAGATCCATACTGTTAAAAGAGGGATTTAATAGAGGAATTTCTGTTTTTTGTTGTTGTTGTTTTTTAAGAAGAAAAACATTTAAAGGTAACACCTTTATTTTGAATACTTTGGCAGAATATGTAATTATGAAAACAATACTTGATTTTTGCTAATTAAAGAACAAATTAGTTACACACTGCCCCTTTAAGACTACACTTTGACTAGGACATTAATTTAGTTGACTCATTTAGGGGTGTGTACTTATTTAGAAATCAATTAATGCTGTAGTGATTCCAGGAGCATTGCTATTAAATGGTGAGATTGACTAAGCTGGAGGGAGAGAGCTTTTCCGACCAGACTGGGTCATTTTGTTAAATTGGTATGACCTCCAGTGCTTCAGTTTTCTTTACCCTTTTGGCTGGTGCAGTACACTTTGCATCTGTTTAATTTAGAAGCAAGCTGAACCATGTCTGCCACTGAGAACTTTCCTTGACATTTAAAGGCACACTATGCAACATTTTTCAGTTAATTAATGTGTTCCATACCGTTTTGGATGATTAAATGAGTCATTTCAGGTTGAACAAAGGTTTTCTTGGCCGCCCTGGTGGTCTGTGGGGGAAATACCGCACTTGCAACTGCAGGAGCCCTCGGCCCGCGCCCACAGGCTCAGAATCTCGTGCAAGATCGCGAGAGTCGGTCTTGCTTTATGGCGAGAACATGTTTGTTGCTAGCGCAGTGGCGATATCTGTGCAGTTATCATGGCGGAACCAGCGATAAAACAGCGAAAGCCCATGTCGGAGCAGGCAAGAAAGAGGAAAAGGGCTGTGGACAGAAAGAAGAGTCGTACACGGGTGAACATCGGGCAAGCTTTTTCCGAATGGCGAGAGCTAAAAGAAAAAGAAGGCTGCAAGGCTGACGCGGACCTCGCGTTCCTGCTGATGCGATTGTAAGTAACATTGTAGGATTTCCCTCACGCTACCGCCTCCCAACATTCCAAAAAAAAAAAACTAACTCGATATGCGCGCAAAGCTTGTCTCCCCCGCTCCGCCTCCACCGGTCGCTCGGCCTGTCGCGCAAAGCTTGTCTCTTTCCCCCGCCTGCCCGCGCGCTCCGCCGGTCGCTCGCTCCGCCGGTCGCGCAAAGCTTGTCTCTTTCCCCCGCCGGCCCGCGCGCTCCGCCGGTCGCTCGCTCCGCCGGTCGCTCGCTCCGCCAGTCGCGCAAAGCTTGTCTCTTTCCCCCGCCCGTCCGCTCCGCCGGTCGCTCGCTCCGCCGGTCGCGCAAAGCTTGTCTCTTTCCCCCGCCTGCCCGCGCGCTCAGCCGGTCGCTCGCTCCGCCGGTCGCGCAAAGCTTGTCTCTTTCCCCCGCCCGTCCGCTCCGCCGGTCGCGCAAAGCTTGTCTCTTTCCCCCGCCCGTCCGCTCCGCCGGTCGCGCAAAGCTTGTCTCTTTCCCCCGCCCGCCCGCTCCGCCGGTCGCTTGCTCCGCCGGTCGCGCAAAGCTTGTCTCTTTCCCCCGCCCGCCCGCGCGCTCCGCCGGTCGCTCGCTCCGCCGGTCGCTCGCTCCGCCGGTCGCGCAAAGCTTGTCTCTTTCCCCCGCCCGCCCGCGCGCTCCGCCGGTCGCTCGCTCCGCCGGTCGCGCAAAGCTTGTCTCTACAACCCCCCCCCCCCCGCTCCGCCGGTCGTCCGGTAAGCAAATTCCTAGGGGAAACACTGCATTGGAATGGTTTCTCTCCCTGTGTGTGCATGTTCATACTTTCACTGTATTAGTCATTGTTTGTACTGCCGTTTTTTCGACTTTTGTATTCGTTGCGTTCGCCTGTCTGCTAAGCTCAAAACAACCGCGCCTGGCTTGACTGAGAAACCAGGAGAACAGCTGAGCATATTTACGACAGTGCACTTTTACTTTCGCCCTCTGGGGGGCGCCTCGCTGGAAAATCAATCCCAGTTGCATAGTATACCTTTAACAAAAGCCAACCCTAACCCAACAATTGTGATACTCCCACAAATAGCTATTAAAAATGATGTATACAATGAAACATGAGGTGGACATCCTGGGAGAGTAACTATGATTCCTTCTTACTTCACCTCATCAAAAATGTACAAACACCAGCCCTTTTGTGAAATATAATTTGTGTTTATGGCTTGCGTAGTGGCCTTACATGTGACTTTGACTGCCAGAGTTTGGGTTTGCTGTGTGTGTGAGTGTGTGTTCAAAAGGCACAGACTATGATTGTTCTATCTGGGTGTTAGCTTTCGGAGCAGGAAGTGCGCCTTCAGGTCAGAAAGGAGGGGAGATCTACCCACACTTAGTCTGCCCACATCTGTTCAAATACCAAAGGCTGTCAATGTCACACAGGAAATGTGTCCACATGTGTGTGTGTGTGTGTGTGTGTGTGTGTTTTGATGGTACAGAATAGGTTCTTTGTGAGAGCAAATTTTAAAATTATTTGACCTTTCCCTGAAGCACCTTTTCCCATAAAACTCTTAACCACAAGAACATGACCAGAAAATTGGTCATTTACTTGCGGTAAAAGAAAAAAATGCACACTAACACCGAATAAGCACATAAATTACACAACTAAAGGTTGCTTTGAAACATCTCTTCAGTCTGAACACTGTTCCTTGTCTCTGGTTCCTGAACTTCTCTACTTGGATACCACAGTCCTCCAAGTCCATTATGCCGAGCACTGGGACCCCTCAAGTTTGAGTACTCAGTCCACTGCTGTTCACACTGCTAACCAATGACACAATTGAAAAAAACAACAACAATTATTAAATAAGCAGATGATACAACATTAGTGGACCAAATCAATGCAAGGGGATGAAGTCAAACAGTTGGAGTACTGGTGTAGAGACAGTGTGCTGGTGTTCATTAAGCACAAAACAAACGAGATGATCAGTGGTAGGTGGTGTTGGATTAATGCAACAAGGTGAACACTGCCTTGTTCCAAATGTACAATACATAATATTTGGAGTGTAAAAATAGAAAACATATATCAGCCTTATTTTTTGCTTCCTTTCACAAATCCAAATTGTGGTTTAAAAATATGAAACTGTTTTAACATAAATATTAAATTTCAGACTAGAAATGGTCCAGGATTGACCGGTATGTTGGTTGTTTCTTGCATTTTTTTTTAGTTAAGGTTATATTAATAACAAAACCATTGAAAATGTTATTTTGTTGATTTTAAAAAATGAAAAATGTTGCATGATTAATACTTTCATGAGATAGTAATATGCACAGTAGCATTATTCACTTTAGGTCTGAGCAGTCCATGTACTTTTCATTTTGTACAAGAATTGATCAGACATAGTCCAGATAACTGAAAAAGTGGAATAAACCTTTAATTTTACCAAGAGTTAACTTGAGCTCCAAACCATGTGGGATCAGTATGACTAACACAACCAAACAGCTATTCCTCCGCAAAACCAATAAATATCCAGGAAATCCTTTCAGGTGTTTGAGAAAATGCTCTGAAGCCCAGTTTTGTGACCTGCCTTCTCAGTCAGCAGCAAACAAGGTGTGCTTACTCAACACAAGAGGGTACCCTCCCTTTACTGACTGGGCCAGCAAAAATGCAATACAAAAACTATCAGGGGAGCGTGGTGGAGGCCAGTCAATGGTATCAATTCCTTGATCCAACAGGTATTGCCGGCATACTTTGGTCCCATGAGGTTGAGCATTATCATGCACCAGGAAGAACCCAGGACCCACTGCAACGACAACAATGGGTCTAAGGATATCATCCTGATGCCTAATGGCAGTCAGGGTGCCATTATTTATCCGGTAAGGTCTTTGTGCCCTCCATGGATATGCCTCTCCAGAACAACACTGACCTCCTACCAAACCGATCAGGTCACCAGAACTTCTTCAGACCCTTTCATGTCTGTCACTTAAGCGCAGAGATAATCTCAGCTCTCATCTGTGAAAAGAACAGGGTGCCAGTGCCAAACCTGCCATCTCTGCTATTCTCTGGCAAATGCCAGTCAAGCTCCACAGTGCCAGGCTGTGAGCACAGGGCCTACTGGAGGACGTCTGGCCCTCAGGCCACCCTTATAAAGTCTGTTTCTAATGGTTTGGTCAGAGACATTCATGCCAGTGGACTTTGAAGGGCTCTGGCTGTACTCATCCTGTTTCTTCTTGCACAGAGGAGCACATACCGGTCCTGCTGATGAGTTAATGACCTCTGACAGCCCTGCCCAGCTCTCTGAGAGTAACTGACTGTCTCAGAGAGTTTCCTCCATGCTGTTCAGACTGTGCTGGAAGACACTGCAAACGTTCTGGCAATGGTTCGTATTGATGTGGCATCCTAGTGGAGACGGACTGCCTATGCAACCTCTGTGGGGTCCAGGTATCACCTCATGCTACCAGTAGTTACTCTGCCCCTGGTCAACTGCAAAACTACTGAAAAGCAGTCAAAAAATTGAGGAGGGAATATATTTATCTGTTCTTCACCTACAAAACCAAACCATCTGGTGCACCGATTGTTAATTTCATTGGCACCAAAACAGACTGACAAAACTGACACAGATTAATAAAACAATTATATTATTGAACTGACCAGATCAATAAGTTTAACTGACTTGATATTATACTCTGTTTAAAAAGAGTTCCTTTTAATTTTTGAGCAGTCTATTTTCATATTTGGATTGATATTTGTGAGATGGTACATGCTTCAGATATTGGTTTATAACTCCACTCCCCTTTAATCTTCTCCACATCCCTATTCCCAATCTGCATGTTGCTCTGAAAAAAGAGAAAACTTGACCAAATTGCTTCAATTGATAGCAAGCAACTGAATTAAGTTTACCTAACTTAATTTATATACGTTTTAACTTTACAGCTCATAAATTAAACAAAATACGTTGGACAAAATTAATTCAATTGTTACCAATTGAAGCAATTCAGTTAGCATACTAAAGAAATTAAATAAGTGTGCAACTGAGGTAGGTGATTTTAAGAAATGTGCAAAACATTTACGTTTATTTATGCATGAAACCCACTCACAAACTACTTATAAAGATGGGAAAAAATGCAAAAAGAGCAAGGATGTAAACATTCATTGGGTTTGTTTGGAGCAGCGATGGTTATAAAGTCTACCAGCTGCTGGGAAGAGAAATTTGCGATAACAGTCCTTTGCACATTTAGGAGGCAGCGGTCTGACACTGAAGGAGCTGTTGCAGAGCTCCAGCTCTGCAACAGCTCCTTGCATGGAGTGGGAGACACTGTCCAACAGTGATGGGATTTTTGCCGGCGTCCTTCTGTCTCACTCCACCTGCAGTGGGTCGAAGGGGGCATCCTAGGACACCGCTGGCCTTCCTGAGGAGCTTATCTGACCCCTTCTTCTCAGCTGTAGCTGAGCTACTGCTTTAACAAACTACACCAAAGAAGATGGCTGATGCCACAACAGAGTAAAAAAAAGTGTTTCTGCCCATACTTTCTTTATATGTGTGTTCAGTTGTCTCCCATTCATCATACATTTTTAAATGCACTAAAATAAACATTTATTCATGTTTTCAAGTTTTGTCATTCCCTTGTGTTGAAGTCCCTTTAAAAATATTCTGTCTTGTTTTCGACTAGGGGAAGATATTTGTCATGTACTGTTCTGACAGTCTAAGTTTTTACAAGAAAGGGACAGAGTGAGCGTGTGCGAGAGAGACAGAGGGAGAGAGAGAGAGAGAGAGAGAGAGAGAGAGAGAGAGAGAGAGAGAGAGAGAGATACTACGTACATTGGTCCAACTGCCATTTCAAGTGCTAGAATTTCAGAAAATACAGAAATTTATGTTGAGTATAACGAGGACTGATTCCCTGTAACCTGAAGACGTAGAACATTACACTTCCCCCTGACACACTTCTCAAACATTCAAACCTTTTTTTATTGTTCTTGTCCCCTGCTTTGAGCAGAACCAATCTGACAGCTTTATTAGGTGAGATATTGGTCATCAAACTGCAAAGAGCATTTTTTTAATGCCACTGCAGCTTTTTGTGGCTTAGCATGCATTCAGAACCTCGGCCCTTTTTTTTCCACATCTATGGCGACAACTCCAGATGTTAACAAATAACACTGAGCTATATGCCATCTGGGATAGCATTCCCATGCTATCTTTATAACTGTTTCTAAGTATGGGTAGAAACCACACAAAAAAAATCCTGCACTGTCGAAAAGAAGCTTGACACGTGGGCGTTTGTAACGTAAATCAAAACTGTCTGGCTCAAACACATCCTGTAAGATAAGAGTCAGTTCATTCATCTAAAAGCACAGGGTAAAAAAGGGAAAGAGGTGAGAAAAATCATGATGTGGGGAAAAAAAGGATAATGCATCACTTTGGAGGGAGGTGGTGGGTGACATTTGAAAATCTAAAATAAATTAATCCAAAAGAGTGCAAAACCTCGTAATCCTGCAAGATAATGACACAAAAATTAACCTGCGAGAAATGGGGCCCATCTTCTGGATGTGCTGACAGCTGAGCACATGCAAGGAGAGGGAAAAGAAATACTCCGCGGGGAGAAATGAAAAAGTCGAGGAAGAAAACAGACCTCTGATATTTAAAACTATAAATAAATATTTCACAGGCACGGTAGTGAGAAACAAAGGGCTGTTCCACAAATAGAAAATACATTGAAAGCTGGAACTGAAAGTGACTCCCGTCATCCAACTGCGTTCTGCCACGTTTACGGGAGCAATCCGTCTATTCCTGGAAGAGAAAAGCCCTGACAGCCTGGTGGGAGCCAGAGGGAGACCGAGCGCCGGTGGTAATGGCTGACATTAACTTTGGAACAATGGAGTCCAAGTTAAAGAAAAATGGGTGGGCCGTGGTATGTCGTGTTGTGAGAAGCAACGGTTGTTCCCATCAGGGTTTAGACTCCTGTGTATTGTTTTAAATAAGTTAATTGTGTGGTTAGAGAAAATGCTGATAACTGTGAGAATGTTTTCCTCAGAGATGCAGTGAAGCAACAACTGACCCAAGTACAAATGTACACCAATACTTTTGTTTTTCCATTAGCTTTTTAATGACTTTTGTAAAAGACACGTTGTGCTTCCTCTAGTGGGAAATGTCATTTAGTCTTATTTCACCATCTCAGTCATGTTTTAGTGATTTTTGTGGATGGTCTCAAGTTTTCCTGACGACACGTTTGCCTACGTCTGACATCTAGTGGACATTCATGGGTCACTACAACCTTGAGTCTTCTCTCATGCTGTATGCTCTCAGACGGCATATCCCAAGGTCCAAAGTTGACTCCTAAATAAGGAGAAACAAATCTTATTTATTGAATTTGCGCAAGATATAAGACGGCAGTTAATGCCAAAAACTGTTTGTTTGCGAAGCTTTTAATTTGATCACATTTCGGGTCTTGGCAAATAAAGTGACTTTTTTACTCTCAAGGATAAGTAAAATAAATAGACTGAGCAAAAGGCAACTCTAATATCAAGGAAAACTTACAGACACAGGTAATTTTATTAAAGAGAATACTAATCAAGAATGACATAATCACTGTCTACCTTCAATGGTATAAACATGGGCATATTCAATTAATCTTATTCCTCCAAGTTGTTTATCTCTCCATTATCCACACCCACTTATCTGTACAGGCCAGTCTCTAACAGTCACTGGGTGAGAGGATGTTCCTTGGACACACAGGATAAACAACCATGCACACACACTCTAAGGACAATTTAGAGAGATAAATGAACAGTCCTGTTTCTGAGGAAGCTAAAGTAAGCAAACTCTGTGCAGAAAGACCCCTCCCTGGGATTTGAACCCAGAACCTTCTTGCTGTAAGGCACCAGTGCCACTGTTCTTCCTGGTTGTGTTTTTCCAAATTTCATTTATGACATTTTCATTTAACAGAATTCCATGTTTTACAAAGAACACATTCTTCACCCCAAAGAAACCTACTCAAGCATACGTTTAATGCTTAAAATGTACCATCTGAACAGATGCAGAATAACCCACATTTATTGGTATGGATCTGATTTTTGTTAACCTCTCAAAATTTACCTGTCCATTTTCTAAATTTTTAAGCATTTTTGTAATACAACAGTTGCACACATTGCACATAAAAGTGAAGAACTATTTTTTTTTAAATTAAATCTCTTTAGATATAAACTTCATATAAACTTTCATCAATATTACTTTGTTTGCAGTGTTGTGACTGTGACCTACTAAACTCACCAAGGATTTTGTTGATGATGCTAGCCAATATTTTCTCCTCTCTTCTGTGCTCTAACACAATAATGTCATAATCTTAGTTTTAATCTGAAAGGCATAGCCTATCTATCTATCTATCTATCTATCTATCTATCTATCTATCTATCTATCTATCTATCTATCTATCTATCTATCTATCTATCTATCTATCTATCTATCTATCTATCTATCTATCTATCTATCTATCTATCTATCTAGATAGATAGATAGATAGATAGATAGATAGATAGATAGATAGATAGATAGATAGAACTATTGGACTCAGCACAAAAATTATAAAAGAAATATTAAACTTTTACTTCAGTAAATGGCCGATTTGGTCGGGAGATTTTATTTTTTTGATTAAAAACGGTCATAAATATGATCAGAATCCAGATGATACAAGTGAGCGCACTCTTACTGACTCACCTTCCTGTACACATACAAGATAGGAAGCTTCAAAGGTTTGAACTGCAGTGCGCTGGGTCAAGTTGAGGCCATCTCACTCCTCCAGCCGCCGATGGGAAATTAAATTCTGCAAAGACTCGTAATAATCTCCAGACTGCTGAAAAGCTTCTGTAAACTTCTCTATACAGTGCCGGTTTTTGATGCGGGACATAGGTGCAATTTTCACAGGGCGCCATTGGAAAAGGGCTGCAGAAGCACAACATGCTGGGTGCTGGGAATGTCATGGAAGCTGCTACTCTCAGTGGTAGGATTGCATCAGCAAAGTGAGAAATGTTGTCATTACCACAAATCTGAACACGGAGGAGATTCTTCACAACTTAAGAGTCAATAAATCATGCCGTCATTCCTGCTGAATCATGTAGTCTGCAGTTTGAAATCCTTGTGACAGCTGCTGAACACATAGCAAGAGGTTAACGAGAAAGAGTGATTGTCTTAAAACATTACCATGTTTGTCCGAATGCATTCACTCTTTGCTGGGATGTGCCTAGTCTCGTTGCTTTTGCTTTTGTTATTTGTAAGAAAAAAGAAAAGAGCAGCACTGAGCATACTTAGAAAGGTTACAAATGACTAGAAGTTTTTTGTTTTTTCTTAAAGGTTTTTCCTGGCTTAAAAACATTGATTTCACATGGGACACCACAGTGGTAAAAAAACATAAAGCTACATAAAATAATGTGGTTCTTGCATTATTACAAAGGAATACCACTTGAGGCTTGTAAATATCAGTATATCAGGGATGAAAAAACATGCGTACAATAAGGCAAAAATAAATGTATTACGAAAAGTTTTAGTTGTTTTGTATTTCCGTCTGATAATTTTACAGTGTTTAAATGTGACATATGTTTATCATTGCATATAATAATTGTACTTACTTCATTGCCAACTAAAAAAATCATAACAAAAGATCCACACAGCCAGAGATGTTTTACCCTACTCAGTTCAGTTTAAAGCAGATCACCGATAACTCACAATTAATATAATCTAAAGAATTTACACAACATAGATCCAGTTTCCATATAGACATATATATAATCACAACAATCCAATTATATAAACAGACCCAAATGCGTTAGAGTGGCTTATTTTACCCTGAGCTATCTCTGTAGTTATGCTGCTATAGGCTGCTGGGGGGGGGGGGGCATTAAGATCTATATCTCTCACTCTGTTGAGTTCTCCTATTGTTCTCTGATTTTGCATTATCTGTTATTTCAACTTTTAACTTTATGTTCTCTGTCATTTATTTCTCTTCATAGTAGGTACACCTGGTCTGGCGTTCTGTTAGCTGTGACATCATCCAGGGGAGGCAGATCATCCACTATTTCCATTTAACATAGAAAGGATTCCTGGATCAATGTGTTCTTCTGTGCTTCTGTGTCTCTGCTCTGTCTTCTCTAACCCACAGTGGGTCGAGGCAGCTGACCGTTCACAATGAGCCTGGTTCTGCTGGAGGATTCTTCCTATTAAAGGGGAGTTTTCCTCTCCACTGTCGCTTCATGCATGCTCAGTATTAGAGATTACTGCAAAGCCATCGACAATGCAGACGACTGTGGCTCCACGCTCTTTCAGGAGTGAATGCTGCTTGTCAAAGACTTCATGCAATCTACTGGTTTTCCTTAGTTATGACACAATTTGACCAATCTGTATGATTTGGCTGAATTTGACTTTGTAAAGTGCCTTGAGATGACATGTCTCGTGAATTGGTGATATATCAATAAAATTTAATTGACTTGAATAGCCGAAAATAACAGACTCCCACAAACATACACGTAATAAATCTAATCTAGTGTGTGTTTTAAGCTGATGTTCCCTGGATGCCCAAATCTTCTGTATCCAAGCACCTGCTCAAGCACATCACTCAAAATGTGAATCTTTTTTTTTCGGATAGTTTCTGAAATAATGTGAAACTTCAATCAATGCAACAGACACTGACGATCCAGTAAAAAGCGTTCAAACTGCGGAAGCTTGTTCTGAAAAAAAATCAGTCTGAGCATGCTCATTGTTCAGGGGGGTCATTAATGACACACCTGACCAACCTGACTGCAAGCGTTGTGCGGGCTCTGATTGGCCACGGCACTTGGCTTTTACTGTTCTGTTGCCGCCTTTTTCACTCCTGCACTGACTCACCATCCCGGTCCAAAGATCGCTGTGCTGTTTGCTCTAAGCATGAGCTGCTAGAGGCAGCGGGATCCCAGCTCTTCCTGAATTAAAAGTAAAAGCTCATAAAGCGCTTCTATCAACTTCTGTAGCATCTCGGAAGTCGGCCACATTGTCTTACATGTGGCTGGAGGCACAATAAAAACACTTTTGAACCGAGTGGAACTAGTTTTGTGCTAGGTCTTCCATTTACAGTCAAACAGAAGCGAAGGGAGGGTGGAGACCTGAAACACTTCCTTCACTTTGTTTGACCAAGTGCTCATGTGCACGGGTATTAGAGGCAATTCAATTTCAGTTTTTGCTTAAGGTAAGAGAATTACTTTAATTTATTTAAAGACTTTTGAAAACTAACTGGTGCTCTGTATTTTGGTAGATCAGCATCCTTAACACTTTGAGTTTTAAAGCGTGTAACATGTGACAACTCACACGTTGCAAGGCTTCTCTGTAGCTCTGAGCAAGGGTTGCTTTTTTCCTCCCCTGTAAACAATGAGCCCCAAAAAAGAGAAGGGGAGAAAACAATGTCCAAAAAATAGTCTGCGTTCTTTATATGTAAATAAAGATGATTTTTTTTTCTCAGTTCGTTTAAGTAAAATATTGTATGCTAAGCTCAAGCCATTACAGTACGTTAGACATAACAAATTGTGGAGGATCGGCTGCCTGGCTATTTTATTTATACATCTTGTATGATTATTTAAAGAGAGATCAGTCACTTGCAAAACTACAGGAGCCCTCAGATCACAGTTGCCAATTGCAACTCCTGGATAGAAGAAAAAAGTGACACGATCCTAAATGAGCACACTGAACAGTCAAAAGCTTTAAGACAAGTTGCAATTTAAATATTTTTTACAACACGGAAATTTGTTACTAGCTTGATGTCTAAACAACTAAAAAGGAAATGGCTTCTTGTGTTATAATTGTGTGATATTTCATAAAAAAAACAACTTTTTCAGGGATAAAAAAAATGGAAAACCTGATCTAAAGATGGGATCGGTGGAGTCGTACTTTGGCAACCTGCGTGGAAAAGAGAAACAGCCAGGTGAGCTCTATTTTAATGTTATATGTTTAGTAACTTTGTGTTAAGGTGATTGGTATTTTGACATACACAGTAAGCTTTAGCATGTCTCAAATAATGTCTAACCTTTACTTAAATTAAAATTGACATTCGTTTTCCTTCTGCTGCTGTAAAACACCGTTCCTCGAATGCTTTATCAGAGGAGGAGAGGCATGTCCGAGCCAATGACAGACCTTTCAACCGGTCGTACAACTATGCAGTAAGTACATGCTGCAGGAAGCATTTACACCATAACCCAGATCTGCCTTGCAGAATAATGAATCGCCCTCTGAACCTTTTTGCAATTTGTCATATTGAAACCACAACTTTCAGAGTCAATTACTGGGATTTTATGAGCCACACCAACACATTGTAGTGTATTATTTTGAAGAGGAATGGAAAGAATGCATGATTTTGAATTTCTTTTTTTTTTTTTTTTTTTTTTACAAATAGAAAAGCCGGAAAACGTGGGATATATTTCAATTCAGGTCGCCTCTACTCTGGTGCCGCTTAACAGATTCCAAGACAACAAACTTCCTTCCAAACTAATTTAATTAGTAAATAGTTTCCACTTTTGAATATTTTAATCTGCCCTGGACAGAGAGGTTACACGGCTTGGCCAAATTGCACTCTTCCATAAGATCAAAGATAGTAAATACATAAATAATTGAATGAAATTATTATTATTAAAAAAACCTCAAATTCATTATAAAGCATATCACCAGCAGGGTTTCATTGAAAAATTGTACGTAAAAAAACACAATGCACAGCTAC
The DNA here is from genome assembly GCA_037039145.1 of Fundulus diaphanus. Classification (NCBI taxonomy): domain Eukaryota; kingdom Metazoa; phylum Chordata; class Actinopteri; order Cyprinodontiformes; family Fundulidae; genus Fundulus; species Fundulus diaphanus. The sequence goes on along the minus strand of CM073141.1, from coordinate 9,649,129 downwards.
GTTACTTAAAAGGTCCACATTCTCATGTTTAGAAAAAAAAACTGCAACCATAAAACAGAACTAATTCTCCTCCAACCCATAAGTACATAATCGGAAGACCAAACTGGTTAATTAGTTATTTTGGTAGCTCTGCATTCTTCTGGACATATTCATGTTATGCTCTGTGTTCATTAATGACTTCACCTGATAACGAAAGGGAGGAATGCGTGTACTGGTTGTGCTTACAGAAAAGAACTCTGTACATTCATCCTGAATTTGGTAAGACGTACTCAGAATGAGACAGATCTGTTAAAATACAGCCTGCCTGTCGGAAGATGGTCTGTTCAAACAGTCGTTGAGGAGTTAGAGGATTGGTTGGACCCGTAATCTTTCCTGCTGTCTTGATCAAAGTCAAAATCAAAGCATTTGGTTTCAGGTTCAAGTTATCAAACTAGCATGTCTCAATTGTCGCTCTATAGATTTTTACCAGAATATCTGTACAAATACCAAACCGCCAGAGTCTGATTTTGTTGATAACGCAAGCCTTGAGCATCTTTCATAGCATCATTAACTCCATCATGAAATTGCAAAGATTATAGCACAACAGCAAACCTACAAAGACATGGGCTTCATCCGATTACGTCTTTTGGGTAAAGACTCTCTAGCTAAAGTGGAAGTGTGTCAATGTTCGCCATGATAAGTGCTGTCCGAATAGTGCATTCAGTCAGGAAGGAGGTAGGAACAGAAGCCTGTAGGCTCCCTCTGATAATAATTTAGCATAGGAACCTTGCAATGTCCCTAACCGGCACTGAGGAGCTATAAGGAATCCCACAATTCTTTGCGCGACATGACGTATGAGCACAGCCCACCTCACAGATATTAACGAAAATGGCTGAAGGGAAGTGAGCGCGCACTTTGTAGTTCATTTTTGGAAGGCTGTAGGCCTGAATTTACCTAGAATCATCCATGTTCGTTTCCGTCACAAAATGACATCAGCGTTAAAGGCGGTCCGAAATCAGTACAGCAGTCCAAAGCTGCTTTCCTACCCGCGGTAGAGTTCTTACTGTTGACCCTGTGGAAGGTCAAGGAACAGGAGCTAGGAGCTATAATTAGATGTATCCAGATGGAGCTGTGGTCCATCTGCCTCAACTGACGGGTTGGCCGAGGGTAGCAAGAAGACTTGCAGCTGTAACTGTAGCCAAAGATGGTTCGTTAATGGATTGACCCTGGAGACGTGGGTGGAAAAGCATGCCGCACTTTTCAGATTTTCAATAAATTACACTGAAATTTGTGCTTGCAACGTGACAAAATGTGAAACGTTCATGGCCGATGAATACTTTTGCAAGGTGCCGTACTGCTTGTAAAAATGTTGATATACTGTACGGTGTATTGTAGTTATTTTCTGGTGAACTAACCGTTATGTGTCACTTCCTCTTTCTTAGAACAACGCCATCAGGACCTCCAAGTACAACATTTTCACCTTTCTGCCTCTTAATCTGTTTGAACAGTTCAGGAGGCTAGCTAATGCTTACTTCCTGTTCCTCCTCCTGCTTCAGGTAGACCTTTTTCCTGTTTCTCTGCGTTTCAACATCTAGTTTTACCATTTCATGCCACTAATTATAGTCACAAACTTCTGTATCTGTATTTTCAAACCTATACTTTCTGGTTATGGCATGAATTAATAACTTTGTAAGTGAAAACAATTCCACTTCAAGTAAAATAAATTTTGTTCAGTGTTTGCAATCTTTGTCGACCGAGCTATTTAACAGATGAAGTAACAACTCCGGGTGGCTCTGTGTGTTCACAGTTAATCCCACAAATCTCCTCTCTGTCTTGGTTCACCACAGCCGGACCTTTGATTTTGGTGCTGTCCATGACAGCGGTCAAAGATGCCAGTGATGACATAGTAAGATGAAAGCGTTACCATTTTAAAGAACATTCTAACCTTAACCCTGCATGCAGTAAAAAAAAAAAAAGCATAGAAACAAAACAAAACAGACATCTGAGTCATCTTTTTTTATTTATTTATTGTATTCGTTTTGTTTTTCTGCCAACTGAGTAGAACAGGCACAAAAGTGACCGGCAAGTGAATAACCGCACGGTGAACATCCTCATCGATGGAGAGTGAGTAATTTCAGTGGTCAAACATTAGATCACAGATTTGTAAATTATTGACAGCTGATAAGGAAGTAATTGTGGCAGTTTTAAAGGGTGTGTGTCTTGCACCTTTTTGTCGAATGATTAGATTAGTTATTTATTAATTTATTTCTCTATAGACTGAAACATGAAAAATGGATGAACGTTCAGGTTGGGGATATAGTTAAACTGGAGAGCAATCAATTTGTTACAGTAAGTAATGGCTTAATCAATTTTACTAACGAGATTTACATTTTTAAATATAGAAACACTGGCTCACGTCTTTTACCGTAAAGTCGCGATTTTCTCAACTTCTACTGAACTTGTAGCTTTCAACCAAGCCACTCACAGAGGTTATGTATCTCAGGCAGACCTCCTGTTGCTGTCTAGCAGTGAACCTCTCAATCTGGTTTATGTGGAGACGGCTGAGTTAGATGGGTGAGTACTGGGCATCTGTCACTTTGCTCACACACATCGGTTGCCTCCGTCTTACATCCTCCTTGGTCGTCCCCAGCGAAACAAACCTGAAAGTGAAACAGGCGTTGACTTCCACAGGAGAGATGGGAGACTCCATCGAAGCTCTTTCCGTCTTCAAAGGTAAGGAATTAGCTAAAATAATCATGCATTAAAGAATTGGAGCAAACCTCATGGTCAGAGGAAAACAAATGAAAAATAATGTTATGTATGTTAAGCTGTCCAAAATCAATAAAAGTGTATATTAAGTGTTTTTTTCCCCAAAACGTTATCCAAATTATTAGGATTTTCCCAGAATTTGGAGCAAATTGAAGATACAACTCAGTTTACTATGGAGCATACAGAATCTACTTCACATACCTGATGATTCCAATCCCAGTCTGTGGTGGCAGTGGTTATACTTTTTTTTTTTTTTTTTTTTAGAAATAAAGCTAGGGAAATAAAGACATTTAAGTTTAAACAAATACATTTCTGAATCTGTGCAAGCTGAGTGCTTTCACAGCACAGAGCCAACACATGCGCACAATTCACAATTTCTTTTAAGAAGGATTAAAGTTGAGACTTTGAGAATGTCATCCAGGATTCCCTGATATCCTGCCTGATCTTGTTAGATTTTTATATGAAGACATGCAAGAAAATGCTGTATTTCAGGTCTAAAATGCATGCACAGGTGGGTCACATACTTCACTCACAGAGCCATCATCTTATCATCTGGGCTTTCCCACTTTGTTTAAATGCATATAAATATGTGTGCATGTAAGCTTTTTTAGAACGTAATAAAACATTCACCTAAAAAAAAAAAAATCATGTAATCGTTTTGGCAGAATTTACCAAAGGATAAGTGGGTAGAAACAATGAATGTATAGAAATATAATTGACCTAAAACAGTCTGTTAAAGGCTTAGGTTGGCGGAACACATTATAATTGGTAATATGGGTATGCTACTCTTAGAAATGTAATAATTTGTCAATCTGAAATAACTGGCAACGATGTTGGACTAACTGGAAAAGGAGGGATCCTGGTGATCTCTGTAACGGGATGTTGAGCAAATGTTTAAGGGTTCTTTAAAGCTGGCCTTTGGAACAATGTTTGGAAACTGTTCCACAATAACGCCCTATGGACGTTTACTTGCCAACACGCAGCAAACCTTTAGCAGCCATTCACAGAATGGTTCCTTCTTAAATTATGCTCACAGCAGGTACATTGTTGTTGATTTCCATGTACAGCCATGTTTGATCGTGTAGAATTCTCCTTAACTGTTGAGTTCGGGACGTTGCTAACGTTTGTGCTTTCAGGGGAAGTGCGATGTGAGCCTCCAAACAACCGTTTAGACAAATTCAAAGGTACCTTGACTGTGAATGGACAAAACTATGGTCTGGACAATGATAAGATACTGCTCAGAGGATGCACACTGAGAAACACAGAGTGGTGCTTCGGTCTGGTCATCTTTGGAGGTAAACTCTTCCCTGTTGCTTGTCACAAAGTCTCTAATTAATGGCAGAAATCTAGATTTCACTATTGTTGAAAAGGGCCCAATGTGTAGTTTCTCAGTACCCTGAGAGATATACTTTGAGTCTAGCTGCCTAAGATAAGGACCTTGTTCATTTTAACATGGGGAAAGAAACTGTTGTTCACAAGTCAAGTCTACACCTGTCCCCCAAATGGCGCTAATGTTACACTATTTTGCCCATGTGTTTTTCAAAGAACCAATCAAAGTAAAACCCCTAACAATGATTCAAGTTATATTTGTAATCATTTTTGTTAAGTTTTGTATACTAAATAGTTAAATCCGAACAGCTCCTGAATTTTAACATGTTATGAACTGATCATTTCAACATGCATTTAATCTGCATATGTGCTGCCAGTATAGCCTTGACGAGTTTTTTGCACTGTTTTCAGTCTTTTATAAAAAAGGAAGGCCATATGGAAAAATGTAAAGTCATCAAGTGCTTGAAAGGTCCATGTATGTTTTGACAGTTTGATGTTCACTTTGAAACCAGCAATCAAAAACAAATAGAAAAAAATGGCTGGTTATTTGAATTTCTTCTCAATTAAAACATAAAATCACCCGCAAAGAAGGAAAAAAATTGACATTTCTTTTTGTATTCTGGCACCCTTCACTCGTGATGTCAGCCCACAAACGGTGTGGCTGTTATTTTTTTAAGCAGCTTTTTTCTTTAGACAAAACAATTCTAAAGAAAATCCTTGCCAAAATTATCCACTGTTTAGATATGTGTTTATTTAATATCCTCTTTCTTATCAGCATTTGTTTTGCAGCAAAGATAATAGGAAAATCAAGCTAAATTTAAAACTCACTTCATCTTGTTTTGATTGTAAAAATGGGCTGCATTTACATTTGAAATGTGTTTTAAAACTTTAAATCTTTTTTTTCATTATTTCAATTCATCTCAAATCAGTTAAATTTTATTAATATAATGCCAATTCACAACAGGCCATCTCAATGCACTTTACAAAGTCAATTTAATCAAGTCATACGGACAGACTGGTTAAAAAGTTTTCTATCAAGGGAAGCCAGGCAGGTTGCATCGAGTGATTAGGTACATTTACATGAATAAAAGTAATCGGAATAATGGACCGATCAGACTAAAAAAATTTAGCGTAAACAAACCAATTGGAATATAAAGATCGGATTAAGATCAATCGGAATGAAATTGTAATCCGAATCAGAGGGGTGGTTTATGCCGATTGATAACGTGCATATAAACGCTTGTCAGGCTCAAGTTATTCTGACCCACGTGCGCTCAACGTAAACAGGACGTATTTCCGTGTTGGTGAGTGCAGGAAATACGTCGGGTAGCAAAACTGTCGGTGCTCCAGATACAACCTTTCTGTTCGAAAAAATAAAAGAGCTAAAAATTGTTGCTTTCTCAGTAACATTTAAACTGTAATTAGAATATCGTGCAAGTCCAGCCTGGGCGCTCGGAAGACAAACGAACTCGTATAATACTGCTTTGTTTACTATTTTTTGTTGTTCAGCAAAGATGGAGGTACTTTTTCTTCTGTGTTTTTCTTAGGGTAATTTGCTAAATGCGCATGTCAAATTGGTTCTATTCTGAATAAAGTAATAAGGCAGCCTGTTAATTCTTCCTCTCTTATTCATGAAGGCCCGCCTCACCCGGTTCGTAGATTTGGTAGCAAAGGAAGAAATCAATTATCAGAGACGAAACACTTAAAACATACATGCATTTATTACAATTGGAATTCCAAAGGGAGACAAACACTTACAACGTTACCATAAAGCTTCATTTAGTATATTACATAAGTCTCTCTCCACGGTGTTGTAAGTGATTCGTCTGCTTTCGAACACAGCCTAGATTCCCGATTTAATAGACTGACCGGCCCCTCCTGGAGTGTCCGGGTGAGGGTGAAGTCCCCGCAGACATTCAGTGTCCAGGGGCTCATCTGCTCACAGATCATAAAAAAAAGTGCCCCCATAAAACATCATGCGACTTTGTGCCTGAACGGACCTATTAAATCTACAAAAACCCCATCCCAAGTCCAAGCCACTGTTTAATGATAACAAGGTAACTCTTTGTGCTTTAAAAAATGGCTGATTAATACAACTGATTATATATTTCCATAAAAAGCCAGGTGCATATACACGCGTATTATGATCAGATTAATTGATTGTACGCCCATATAAACAGCACAATCCAATTAATTAATCAGAATACATTTTAATCCGATCGTGAAATTTTGTGCATGTAAACATAGCTATTGATTTTCAGAATTCACTCCTCCTAAAAGACATAACCCCAGTGGACAGTTGTCTGCATTGTGTTGTTGACTTTGCAGCAATCCCTCATACCGAGCATCCAGCGACAGTGGAGTGGAAAACTGCCCTTTAACAGGAAGAAACCACCAACAGAACCAGGTTCAGTGTGAACGGCCATCTGCCACGACCATCTGGGGGTGTGAGAAGAAAGAGCAGGGACACAAAAAAGAACACAGAAGCTCTGATCCAGGAATAAATTATATTTTGGAGAGTGTAATGTCAGACTAGCTCCATGTGTCTAGGCAATAAACATAATTGAACAGAGAGTCTCTGAGCCAGTTTTCAGGTCAAGGGGATGAAAGAGAGCACAGATAGTTAGTTGAGGAAAAATTTGCACTATTGGTGGTTTCTGATGATAGCATCAAATTACCAAAATCTGCACAGACCTGAAAGCCATCTTTCCAGAATTATGTTTCTATCTGAACATGATAGAGAATCTCCTCAGGTCCTGACACCAAGCTGATGCAGAACAGCGGAAAGACAAAATTCAAACGGACCAGCATTGATCACCTGATGAACGTCCTGGTGTTGTGTGTAGGTGTTTGCACACACAGATAAACTAAAGCTACTGTATCTTTTGGGCCACTACGCATTTACCTAAAACAGCAGTTTTAGGTACCCTTTTATGAATGACATCTCAACAGACTGAAAAACTATAACTTTAAAGTTAAGTTAGTTAATGTGTCTACTTCACTAGATTTTTGGATTCCTGTTTGCCTTGTGCTTCATTCTGGCCATCGGCAATGCCGTCTGGGAGGTGAAAGAGGGCTCTGTTTTCACGGCGTTTCTTCCACGTGATCCAGGCGTGAACGCTGCGCTGTCCTCCTTCCTCTCCTTCTGGTCTTATGTCATTGTCCTCAACGCACTGGTTCCAATTTCCCTCTATGTCAGGTACACGTGGGCAAATAAAGATTATGAAATCCAACAGAAACATTTTGTTTTTTTGTGAGATTCTAACATCTATTTGTGCACGGTTGTCAGTGTGGAGATCATTCGTCTTGGGAACAGCTACTTCATAAACTGGGACAGGAAGATGTATTATGCAAAGAATGACACTCCTGCTCAGGCGAGGACCACCACACTCAACGAGGAGCTCGGCCAGATCAAATACATCTTCAGTGACAAGACTGGCACTCTGACACAAAACATCATGGCATTCAACAAGTGCTCCATCAATGGAAAAAACTATGGTAGGCAATTTAAGTCTAAAAACCACAGTAACACTCATGTTTGGATATCTGATTCTCATATGTCTCTTTTGTTTAGGGGAGCTGTACGAATTTTCTGGACAAAGAGTTGAAATAACGGAGGTGAGCGCGTTTCTTCGTGACTTTTTTTTTTTTTTTAAGCACCCTAAAGGTCTAATCATACAACTTCTTTGTAGAAAACACAAAAAGTGGATTTCTCCTGGAACAAGCTGGCAGACCCAAAATTCACCTTCCATGATTACAGCCTGTTGGAGGCCGTGAGAGAAGGAAACCCCGAAGCTCAGGACTTCTTCCGCCTGCTGGCTCTGTGCCACACTGTCATGCCAGAAGAAAAGAAAGAGGGTCAGATTATCACAGTTTTTACCAACAGCAGTGCTTTTCAACAGAAGGAATACCTTGAACTGAACTGTAGAGATTAGAAGTTTTGGTAACATAAATCATTTAAAGCTTTTTGAAACTCATCGAGTGCAATTTAACTAAAACACAAAGATCATTAGGTGATGCATATATTATTTAAAAAGTTGTAATTACAAGACTGGAGCTTTTGATTCTTTTTTTCAGCACTCAGAACTCCTCCTGCTTGCAACGTATCAACTTGCAGAAGCTTTCCAAATGTATCAGATTCCGAGGACTTCTCTTCTCCACAGCCCTCTTCAGATTATACCCTACTTTAAGTCTCATTTTTGGTCAGATTTAATGTTGGCCTTTAGGCTATCCTGAACATTTTACTTAAATCATTCTTTTGTTGAATTGGAATGAATGCCCCTTTTTCTTCTATTCAATTCAGTTTATCTATGTATATAGCGCCAATTCACAACATGTCATCTCAAGACACTTCTACTGAATCATACAGGCAGACTGATGTTTTCTAAGGAAACTAGCAGATTGCATTAAGTCATTGACTTGCAATATTCACAGCTCCTAGATTAGCGTGTAGCCACAGCGGTCAGTCGCATGCATTGTGTTCTTGACTTTGCAGCAATCCCTCATACCGAGCATGCATGCAGCAAAAGTAGAAAGGGAAAAAGTCTCCTTTAACAGGATAAAAACCTCCAGCCTCAGTGTGAACGGCCATCTGCCTTGACCGGTTGGGGGTTTGAGTACACACAGCAGAGACAAAAAAGCAGAAACACAGAAGCACTGTCCTAAGAGCACTTTCTATGTTGGAGAAAGGTTAAAGGATAATGGCAGTACTAGGTCCTTTAGTGGCTCAATCTGAGCCGGTTTTCAAG